>CAUJLX010000002.1:18112096-18548341 GCA_963280985.1 Strongyloides venezuelensis | reverse complement strand
AATTAGTACAGGTTATTGAATAAAAGCAATATTAAATAAAAGATAATTTATAAGAGTAAGTATTAGATGATGTCAGAAATAAGATGTTACTTTTAATAAAAACATACCAAGTAGAAAAGATTATTATTAAAAAGTTAAAATTAATTAATAGAAATAAGATTATTAAACGTGTAATTGCTAAATAATTTTTTTTAATAAATTAGAGTTTAAAAATCAATTAATTACATTTTCAGTGCATATTTCATAATTAAACTAGAATAATGTTATACAGGGTGGCCAGCAAGGGCTTTCCTATGACGAATAATTCCGTATTTAATACTCTAAAATAATAAATGTTCTTCTTTTAAAATTAATAAAAGCTTGTAATAATTTTTTGTAAAATTTAAAGATTAATTATACTGCGTTTATCAGAAAATGCATTTTTACATTAAATTATTCTCAAATAACATAACATCTTAACTTACGGATAAATAAATATCGATTGTCGGTACAATAATAGTAATCTTACATGGAGAATAAATAAACAAACAGTTTCGTAGAAAAGCTTTTTGCTCCCCACTCTGTAATATTTGTATTTTAGAAGATCATTTCTTATCTCAAATACTAAATATTCGGAAATAAAAATTTTACTTCCGTTCGAACTTTTAGATTTTTAAACTCAATGTTGTTTTTATCTAACGGTCCATCATTTATTATACAAGATAATCTGTGTAGAGCTTTTAAGATATTTTTGGATATAGCTTTGTTTATTTTAGAAATTCAAATACAATAATATAACTATTTTTTTGACTAAGATACATTTCATTGTTATTTTACAAATTTAATAAAGAGATCAAGATTTGTGCGGAGTTGTAGATCTTTTTATTAAAGTACAATTTTGTTCTTTCAATAAATACAATTTTTTACATTCAATGATATTTAAATAATTGTTTTTGATTATGGAAAATAAACTAATTTTATAGACATTTCTGAAATATCAAAGCTATTAGGAGTTCAATGATTATGTTTTATTTTCTGATGTTTAGCATATAACCATAAATTATTTCAAATGTTCACTCAGAGAAATTTACACAACAAAAAATACTTATGTCATAATTTTTAGTCTTCAAAATAAAATTGAATAAATTTTATTTAATTTTGAATATATGAACTACGATCTTATTATTCTATCGCAGATCGTAAAATATTTCTACTTTTTTTGCAGTATTTTTTCTTAAACAGATTGTAAATTTATTATTTTTTATCAGATAGAATTATAAATATTTAACTTTTTTTTTTTCAGTAACACGTAAAATATCTAAAACATTCAGATAAACATTATCTTGAATTTAGTTCTATACATTTAAAGTTAACATATTATAGATAATTTCTATATTTAATATAGGAGAAAGAAAGATCGAGAAATTTTTTTTATATTTAAACTTTTGTTTATTTAAAAAAATGTATCTTTTTATACCGATTCTCAAATATTTTTAATGTAAAAAAATAAGGAAAATGAAAACTAATCTACACACAAAAATAAAAAACCCTGTAATTTTAAACTCAATACATATTATTAAATTTTGCACCACACCTGTTTTCGTGTGATGTTACATATTTTAAAAAATAGCCTATACATTTTAAAAAGAAGTGCATATTTAAGAAAAAAGGAAAAATAAATTTATAAAATATTCTTACATATTTTTTATATTCTAATTAATCAAAATGAATATACGTAATTGTAACACGAAAATATGATCAAAATGATATATTAAAATTGCGTTGAATTTTAAATTTATCATTACATTTGATAATTTGAAAACAGTATTTTATATTTTTGAATTTTTTTATAAGATATTTAATTTTATACTCTTTCCATGAATAATTTTTTACTATTGATCACATATATATTAAAAATTTAAGAAAAGTTATTCAATATATTATATAACTTCGTTATTAATTAACTAATCGGAATAAAATTATTCGACATATTTTTATAAATTTTTTATCAATTATATTTAACATTTTTAAAATTGATAAATTAATTATAGTGTACATATTTTAAAATATTTTTTATATCATTAATTTTTGAATAATTCTTTATATTCACTACATGATATATTATAACATTTATAAGTATTTTTTGTATATTGTAAAGAAATGTGTTATTAATAAACTGATTGGTCTAATAGATTTTTCCAATCAGTTATTAATATACATTTCTTTTATAATATACAAAAAAATACTGATAAATATTATAATATATATCCGTAGTGATATAAAAAATTGTTCATTTACCGGTTAAATATCTATTTTATCAAAATATGTGACACTATATAATAATTTTAAAATATGTTTAAAAAAATAAGTAGATGAAATTGATAAAAATAGATATTTAACAAGCAGCGGCTCGTTTTCCACGTTTTACTTGGACAAACTATTTGCCTTTTTTTAATTATAAAATAATCTATCAAAAAAATTTAAAAATCTTTTGTTCAATAATAATGCTGTTGTATACTATCAATTATTATTCAATGTTTATCATTTTTTATAATATTAGTGATTAGTATTAAAATATATCAGAACTTTTAAATGTTAAAAATGTTAAAATAATATTTAAAAACTGATTTATTATATAATTTTATGATTTTAAAACAGTTTGGTATTTGAATAACTTTTCTTAAATTTTTTTTATAATGAAATAGTAAAACAAATAGAGAGCATAAATTAAATATCTAATAAGTATAAAATACTGTTTTGTTATCAAATATGATAGAATTTCAACGTAAAGATTAGTTTTCATCTTCCTTATTTTTTTACATTAAAAATATTTGAGAATCGGTATAAAAAGATACATTTTTAAATAAACAAAAAGTTTAAATATAAAAAAAATTTCTCGATCTTTCTTTCTCCTATATTAAAGATAGAAATTATCTATAATATGTTAACTTTAAATGTATAGAACTAAATTCAAGATAATGTTTATCTGAATGTTTTAGATATTTTACGTGTTACTGAAAAAAAAAGTTAAATATTTTATATTCTATCTGATAAAAAATAATAAATTTACAATCTGTTTAAGAAAAAATACTGCAAAAAAAGTAGAAATATTTTACGATCTGCGATAGAATAATAAGATCGTAGTTCATATATTCAAAATTAAATAAAATTTATTCAATTTTATTTTGAAGACTAAAAATTATGACATAAGTATTTTTTGTTGTGTAAATTTCTCTGAGTGAACATTTGAAATAATTTATGGTTATATGCTAAACATCAGAAAATAAAACATAATCATTGAACTCCTAATAGTTTTGATATTTCAGAAATGTCTATAAAATTAGTTTATTTTTCATAATCAAAAACAATTATTTAAATATCATTCAATATATAAAAATTGTATTTATTGGAAGAACAAATATGTACTTTAATAAAAAGATCTACAACTCAGCACGAAATCTTTGATCTCTTTATTAAATTTGTAAAATAACAATGAAATGTATCTTAGTCAAAAAAATAGTTATATTATTGTATTTGAATTTCTAAAATAAACAAAGCTATATCCAAAAATATCTTAAAAGCTCTACACAGATTATCTTGTATAATAAATGATGGACTGTTAGATAAAAAAAACAACATCGAGTTTAAAAATCTAAAAGTTCGAACGGAAGTAAAATATTTTTTTGAACATTTAATATTTGAGATAAGAAATGATCTTCTATAATACAAACATTGCAGAATGGCCAGCAAAAGTTTTTTTACGAAACTGTTTGTTTATTTATTCTCCATGTAAGATTACTATTATTGTACCGACAATCGATATTTATTTATCTGTAAGTTAAGATGTTAAGTTATTTGAGAATAATTTAATGTAAAAATGCATTTTCTGATAAACGCAGTATAATTAATCTTTAAATTTTACAAAAAATTATTACAAGCTTTTATTAATTTTAAAAGAAGAACATTTATTATTTTAGAGCATTAAATACGGAATTATTTGTCATAGGAAAGCCCTTGCTGGCCACCCTGTATAACATTATTCTAGTTTAATTATGAAATATGCACTGAAAATGTAATTAATTGATTTTTAAACTCTAATTTATTAAAAAAAATTATTTAGCAATTACACGTTTAATAATTTTATTTCTATTAATTAATTTTAACTTTTTAATAATAATCTTTTCTACTTGGTATGTTTTTATTAAAAGTAACATCTTATTTCTGACATCATCTAATACTTACTCTTATAAATTATCTTTTTATTTAATATTGCTTTTATTCAATAACCTGTACTAATTATTCAAATAATTTCCAAAATAAAATATTTATTATAAAGAAGAGTTATTTTAATATTATTGATAACCACAAAAATAACAAAAAAATAATTATAATTTAAGATTTATGCTTTTTTTAGTTTTCACTTAGAATTATATGATTAGTTTATTCAAAAACGTTCATAAGAGTAAAAAGAATATTGTCGCATATTGCTTGGTGATTTGTAAAAATTATCCTTATTTATACTATTTATATTATCTTTTTTTTATACATTATTTCTTACCAACTTTTTTTTGTGTTCATTATCTATTTTACTAATATCAACAAATGTGCTACATTTTTACTTTATTAAACAAGAGATTCAATTTTTAACGCATGATTGAAATAAATATGATTAAATTTTGCTTGATTATATGTGGGATAATATGCAAACAATACTATTTTTTATTGCCTGAATTTTAAAAAGCTGTTAAAATAAAATTTGATAAAATATTTTGACAAAGTACAATAATGATTGATGTGTCAGTCAAACGGCAATATATAAGAAGATTTATATAAAGTTAATCATCATTTTAAGCAATTCTCTCTGAGTTAGGTACACACAAATTTAAAATTCCGCAATTAAATGTGGCAATTAAATGCTAATTGTCATACAAATCGCCTAAAATTGTAATAACAGTTTGATGAATTTTGTATCACATTTTACTAATTTTTGCATAGATGCAATTCTATTCAAATTGTATGACAATTGAGGATGAATTGTATAATAATTTAGGAAGAATTGTATGACAATTCAGATAGAATCGTTATGCAAATTTTAGAAAAAAATTGTTAAATATATTTAATTCTTTATATTTTTTATGGAAAACAGAAAAATAAAATATAAAAAGATTAAGAATTAAATAAATTTATTATAAACTAGTTGATATCACAAATTAATTTAATATTCTGATAAAATTTGAAAAATAAAATTATAAAAATATTATTGATACATAAAAAATTATCATTTAAATATAGAATGACTTTCTTTTACTAAACATTTATAATATATTTGTATTTCAATATAAATTTAAAAATTTTTATTAACGGAAACACAAAACTTTATCAAGAATTTAATAAATAGATCAACATTATATGATTTTAAAAAAGTGATTTATAGACAACAAAAAAAGTAAAATGATGGAATTATTTATAAATCATTTTGTTACATAGTTCATACCACATATTTATTGATTACAAATTAACTATAATTATAAATCTTTATTAAATTTATATTAATATGTAAACTCCAGAGAAGCTGTAGTAACAACATTCAGCGAAAAGAGAAGACAAATGGGAGGAACGAAATAACCTTAACATAAGATAAATATATAATCTGATTTAAAAGATAGATAGATAGTTTTTGTTGTAATTAGATATAAGATACTTGTCTACTAATAAACGTTTTAATTTTATATACCTAGTGTTAAATTTCACATTTGGAATCCCCTTTAGGGGTCCCCCTGAATCCAACCAGATTACAAATATACCAATATATTATGAATGTTTAAAAGAAGAAAGTTATTCTTATATTTAAATAACAATTTTTTAAAATACTAGCAGTATTTTTTGCCATTTTATATTTAATATTTTAAACTTTTATTAAGTATGTTATATTAATTTAATATATCAATTATTTTATAGTAAATTTATTGAGTTCATAGTCTTTTGATTTATTATTTTTCTGTTTTTCGAAAAAAATATAATCAATTAAATTTATTAGTCAATTTTTTCTAAAATTTGCATAACAATTCTGCCCAAACTGTCATACAATTCTACCTAAATTGTTATACAATTCATCCTCAATTGTCATACAATTTGAATAGAATTGCATCTATGCAAAAATTAGCAAAATGGAATACAAAATTTATTAAATTGTTATTACAATTTTAGGCGAATTGTATAACAATTAGCATTTAATTGCAACATTTAATTGCGGAATTTTAAATTTATGTTTACCTAAACTCAGAGAAAATTGCTTAAAATGATGATTAACTCTATATAAACCTTCTTATATATTTCTGTTTGACTGACTCATCAATCATTATTGTACTTTGTCAAAATATTTTATCAAATTTTATTTTAAGAGCTTTTTTAAATTTACGCAATAAAAATATCATTGTTGGCATATTATCCCACATATAATCAAGCAAAATTTAATCATATTTATTTCAGTCATGCGTTAAAAATTGAATCTCTTGTTTAACAAAGTAAAAATGTAGCACATCTGTTTATATTAGTAAAATATGTAATGATACCTGATATTTCAAAAGGAAAGATCAAATTTTGAACTATACCAGGCAACAGCCGAAAGGGCAATTAACAGTATAAAAGGAACGAAGAAAACCAAGACTGATGTGTATTCGGTTGCACCCAACCAACTGCGATTTATTATGATTTGGTATAAAACATTTCTCTTATTGAATAAATACTTTTAATCATAACAAATAGATACTTAATAAACACTAAAAAAAGATGGTAAGAAATGATGTATTAAAAAAAAAGACAATATAAACAGTATAAATAATGATAATTATTACATATCCACCAAGCAATATGCGACAATATTCTTTTTACTCTTATGAACGTTTTTGAATAAACTAATCATATAATTCTAAGTGAAAACTAAAAAAAGCATAAATCTTAAATTATAATTATTTTTTTGTTATTTTTGTGGTTATCAATAATATTAAAATAACTCTTCTTTATAATAAATATTTTATTTTGGAAATTATTTGAATAATTAGTACAGGTTATTGAATAAAAGCAATATTAAATAAAAGATAATTTATAAGAGTAAGTATTGGATGATGTCAGAAATAAGATGTTACTTTTAATAAGAACATACCAAGTAGAAAAGATTATTATTAAAAAGTTAAAATTAATTAATAGAAATAAGATTATTAAACGTGTAATTGCTAAATAATTTTTTTTAATAAATTAGAGTTTAAAAATCAATTAATTACATTTTTAGAGCATATTTCATAATTAAACTAGAATAATGTTATACAGGGTGGCCAGCAAGGGCTTTCCTATGACAAATAATTCCGTATTTAATGCTCTAAAATAATAAATGTTCTTCTTTTAAAATTAATAAAAGCTTGTAATAATTTTTTGTAAAATTTAAAGATTAATTATACTGCGTTTATCAGAAAATGCATTTTTACATTAAATTATTCTCAAATAACTTAACATCTTAACTTACAGATAGATAAATATCGATTGTCAGTACAATAATAGTAATCTTACATGGAGAATAAATAAACAAACAGTTTCGTAAAAAAACTTTTGCTGGCCATTCTGCAATGTTTGTATTATAGAAGATCATTTCTTATCTCCAAATATTAAATGTTCAAAAAAATATTTTACTTCCGTTCGAACTTTTAGATTTTTAAACTCGATGTTGTTTTTTTTATCTAACAGTCCATCATTTATTATACAAGATAATCTGTGTAGAGCTTTTAAGATATTTTCGAATATAGCTTTGTTTTTTTTAGAAATACAAATACAATAATATAACTATTTTTTTGACTAAGATACATTTCATTGTTATTTACAAATTTAACAAAGAAATCAAGATTCTGTGAGGATTTGTAGATCTTCTTATTAAAGTACATATTTGTTCTTCCAATAAATACAATTTTTATATATTGAATGATATTTTAATAATTGTTTATGATTGTGGAAATAAACTACTTTTACAGTCACTTCTGAAATATCAAAACTATTAGGAGTCCAATGATTATGTTTTATTTTCTAATGTATAACAAATAACCATAAATTATTCTAAATGATCACTCAGAGAAATTTACACAACAAAAAATACTTATGTCATAATTTTTAGTCCCCAAAATCAAATTGAATAAATTTTATTCAATTTTGAATATGTAAGCTACGATCTTATCATTATATCGCAGATCGTAAAATATTTTTACTTTTTTGCAGTATTTTTTTTAAACTGATTATAAATTTTTATTTTTTATCAGAAAAAATTAAAAATATTAAACTTTTTTTTCAGTAACACGTAAAATATCTAAAACATTCAGATAAACATTATCTTGAATTTAGTTCTATACATTTAAAGTTAACATATTATAGATAATTTCTATATTTAATATAGGAGAAAGAAAGATCGAGAAATTTTTTTAATATTTAAACTTTTGTTTATTTAAAAAAATGTAGCTTTTTATACCGATTCTCAAATATTTTTAATGTAAAAAAATAAGGAAGATGAAAACTAATCTTTACAATGAAATTCTATCATATTTGATAACAAAACAGTATTTTATACTTATTAGATATTTAATTTATGCTCTCTATTTGTTTTACTATTTCATTATAAAAAATTTAAGAAAAGTTATTCAAATACCAAACTGTTTTAAAATCATAAAATTATATAATAAATCAGTTTTTAAATAGTAGTTTAACATTTAAAAAGTTATGTAATATTTTAATACTAATCATCAATATTATAAAAAGTGATAAACATAGAATATTAATTGATAGTATACAACAGTATTGTTATTAAACAAAAGATTTTTAAATTTTTTTGATAAATTTTTTTATAATTAAAAAGAAGACAAATAGCTTGTCCAAGTAGAACGTGGAAAACGAGCCGCTGCTTGCTAAATATCTATTTTTTATCAAATTCCATCTATAAATTTTTTTAACATATTTTTAAAAAAAAAATCATAATTCCAAATAAATATTACAAAATATATTATAAGCGACAATAATAAATATAATTATCGATTTTTTCCTTTAGAATAAAAAATTATATACTCGGGACAAAAAATTAAGATTGTGGACTAAAATTTAAAACTGAAGACGATTTTTTGTGTAAATTTCCCTAAATGTTTAATTTTTTTAAAAACAACATTTAAAAAGGATATTTTTAATAATGTATTAAAGTTATTCAGATAGAGTAAATAAATATCTGTAGAATAAGTTTAGTGCCATTAATTGAAGATGACTTTTAAAAAAGTTACAATTTGTTAAAATCGCCACCCGCATATTTTAAAGAAAATGTAAGATATAAATACCATTTTTTCTAATATTTATGGAGATGAATAACATTATTGAAATTACTTTTTATGTGTTAATTAACATACTAATACTAACTCGTAAATATATTTTCCGATATAGTGTAATTTCTTTTATGAGTCAAATTTTTTAAAAAAATATTTTTTTATTATTTTTACTTTATTTACTAATATTATATACTTTTTTGCAAACCCATTACTCAATAAGAACGTTTTGTGTATCTTTTAAAAGTATCGTATATTTAATCTTACTTTTATGTTTCCTATATTAGAATACTAACAACTAATGACTAATGATAAAATAATAATGTAAATCCTACACACAGTTAGGAATATATTTTTATTAGGAGAAAATGATGTTTTCTAAAATAAGAGAATATAACAACAATGAATAATGTAATGATTTATAAAGATTTTATATATCTAAATTCCCTATAGGAACACCGTTCCTTTACAAATAACATGAATACTTTTGCTGATAAATTATTATCGATGTCAAAAAATTAAGTAAAATCGATTTTTGTTCTTATTGTTAGAAATATTATGAAAAGCCAATATTTAGCAAATTATAAACTTCTCAAAATTTAATTGTACAGATAAAAAATTTAGCTCTATACAAATCATCTTTTGTTCGTTAGAGAGAAGCTATATTTTATGCCAAAAAAATTATAAATATAAATATTCAATTTTTAATTTAAAATGTAGATAAAAATATTCATTAGATTTATATTTATTTTTTATATAATAAAAAAGAATTGAATGACACATGATTATCATCATTATAATGTCTATATAAACCAATATCTTTTCATAATTTTTACATTTTTTGTCTCTTTATATACGTGTTGTTTTGATAATTATTTTACCTTTTTGCCGAGGGTGGGTATTTAATTGTAACTGCCTTTTTTATTTTTTATTGTCTGTTATTGTACCTTTTATGGAATTTGTTTTATGAATAAATTTTTAAATTTACAGTTATTCTGATAAAGGTGCGTCAACAACAAATAATCCATTATTATTTTTCTTTATCAGAATAATGACAGAGTATTTTTAAAAATTACATCATTAAAATTTTATTGTTAGATAGTTTCTTAAAAAATTATGTTTTTTTTATCATATAAACTTTATTATAGTTGTTGACATTTCAAATTCATGATATCTTAGAAAATATGTAGAAATAGAGCTACTTTTTTATAATGAGTAACAATCATAAAAATATTTTTTATTTAAAATAAGTAACATCTATTGGAAGTTTTAAATGTACTTAAATTTATAGATCTAAAACATCCCATAGATTTCAAATTTTTTTATGAAATTTGTATAAAAAACAATGAAATATATATTAAGCTACAAAATAGTTTTATTACTATATTTTTATAAAAAAAATAAGCAAATTTATACGCACGAATATCTGAAAAGTTTATGTGGATCGTTTTGTATAATTTAAAACTGCAATGCGATTCTTTTGCTAAAGTGAGAAACATTATTTAATGCAAAAATATAGATCAATTTTTAATGCATAATCAAAATGAAATGATTAGATTTTAATTGATTAAGTGCAAAATAATACTGACAACAAAATTACTGTCAATATGTGGAATTACAAGATTTGTTGAATTACAATGTAGTAAAATATTTTTACAAAGTACAATTAAATATTTTTTTTAATTAACGAGCTAGTTTGTATATAAGTAAAAAAAAGTTAAATTAAAATATAATTTTAACGCATTTCATTTAAAAATATTTTTATATGGAACGCACTAATATTCTAATTAAAATATTTATAGCTTTATGTGTAAGTGATATATAGATTTTTTAAAACAATCTTTTAAGTTTTATGATTTTTTAAATAACCATCTTTATGGTTACAAAAGCATCGATTACAAGCTAAACGTTGAGTACTGTATAAGAAAAGAAAAAAGCAACAGCAACGGCAAAAGCAAAAACGAAGACCAAATTAGTGAAAACAATATTGAAAAAGGTCTAAAAATGATTTCGGAGCGTTCATGTATTGTGTTTTTAAAAAAATCAAGTTGTGAGGAGAAAAAAAAATATGTAAAAAAGAATGTACGGAAAAATCTAAAAAAAAAAAATCTAAAAAAAATAAAAAATCTAAATGTACAAAAAAGTGTGAATATGTACTTGTGAAAAAAACTTCTCCATTTATTAAATTTTCATACGATAAGAATAGTTATATAAGAGATTATAATTTTAACGGTAGCGTCAGTTTAATGAGAACTGTAGCATTTGAAATGAAAATCAATGAGAACTGTAATCAAAATCCAGGATGCGTTGCAAGAATGGTGTTAATGTATTTAGGATTAATTCCAACGGTCAGAAGAAGGGATAGAGATATTTTTGTTTCTGTAAATGATACAAAAATTAAGAATGAATATAAACAACTATACTCCGTATTGCCTGATGTTCCGTTGTTTGTTAACTATGATTTTTCATCGATCGCACATTATTCACAACATTATGGTGAATCTTCTAATGGAACTACTTTTAGTTTAAAAACATTACATTTGGAAACTGACGCATTAACAGGACAAGAGTATCGGCCTGCTTTTTCAGATTTAAAATGGCTATATTTCGCACATTGCAGGAAAGATCTGTTATATTCTATAAAATGTAAAAATGGTGGGTATCCAAAAAGCGAAAATAGCAGCGAATGCGAATGTCCTACAGGTTTTACTGGAGAAACATGTGACAAACCTGCAAAAACTGGTACTAGTTGTTACGCATTATCTTATTTTGTGCGACCTGGTAAAGCAATTTTTTATGAATTTCAAGGTATAAAAAATTGCACACTTATATTAACATCACCTGCAAAAACAAAAATCTTTTTGATAATTTATAAAGTATTTTGCGAAACAAAAACACCATGTTTTGAAAATGGATGCCTTCAGATAAAATATCAAAAAGATATGGCTCTCACTGGCCTTTGTTTTTGTGGAAATAAAGACAAAACAGTTTTGACATCACACAGTAATCAAGCAGCTATTATGTATACAGGATTAACTTCCAAATCCTTTGTTTTTTTGGAATTTCGAACTGTTGATGGTGAATATCAGGGAAACGAATATAACGAAAACTTTTTGTAAAGAAAAATTTATAGGTTATATTTTTACAAGCAACTTTTTTTTGTTAACATTAGACTTAGATCTGCTAAAAACTAGTTATGGTTACTTTTGCAGAGCATACTTTCTATAAAATTATTTTTATTGAGTTGCTCTATTCGAAATAACTTTTTTTTAATTTAATTTTTAAATACCCATAACGTTTAAACAAAAAAATATTTTTCTTCAAAATAAAAATCATTACAATTTACACATTGTTACCAACGAGATACGAGCTGTTGATTCTATTTAAATAGAAATCCGAGCTTCTTAATTTAATAAAAGCTTTAAAGGTTTAATTTTTTGTTCTCATCGTTTTTAAAAATTTCTTCCATTCAAAAGTTGTTGAGATGTTTGAAAAAAAGTATTCTGTTGAAGCAAGATCAAATGTATGTGCAGGGTGAGACAGAGTTTCATACTTTTATTTACTCAATTCCTGAATAACAATTTTAAAACATACAATCTTACCCTATAATTCAGGAATATTACATCTTTTTCTTTGATACTGTAAACATTTATCATAAAAAGTTTTGCTTTTTTCAAGATGTTTTTTTCAGTAAAATCTCAAATTATGTTTTTAACAAAACTTCATGAATTTATAGTTAATAATACTTGCAGCAGATAGCCAATCAGTTATCAGGAACTTTTTTTTGAAATACTTAAAGTTTTGGAAAGTGTTTTAAAGCTTTTTTATTGTTTAATCATTATTTAGTTCTTTTAAAATGGTCGTAAAGAGTCTATTTTTTGTCACAAGTAAAAAACGTCAAAAAAATGGGTCATTTTTGTTCTTTAAAATAAGAGAATAATAAATCTTATAACGACACAATTTTGATTATCGTTTATTTTTAAACGTTCCTAATTGTCAGGTTTTTTCGTTCATTCTATAGTTTTTAAATGATAGAAAATCGTTGATTCAAATACATTTAGCTCTAATGCAAGTTTCTTGACATATTAACTATGGATTGGTTTTAACATCTTTCAGTAACTCTTTGTTATCAAAAACAGACCCAGGTCTTCCACGCCTCTCGTTTCCGAGATTGTCATTACCTTTTTAAAATTTTTTAGCCATCTTTATGCATTGGAAACATCGGCAAAATTCTTTCTGAAAGATTTATTAATTTTCTGATTTGTTTTTGCAACATTACTACCACGTTTGAACTCAAAAGTATAATAGCACGAATATCACGTTTTGACAGAATTATTTTTTTTCAAAACAAGATGATTATAATCAAAGCTTATAACAATGATATTTAAATCATCTTGTATAAAAAAATTAAAAAAATTTAACAGTTAAATTTTTCTACCAAAAAATATGCAATAATTTGAGAAAACGCGTGTCAAACAACACGTGCCAAAAAAATAGTCATTTTCAATCGTTAACTTGTTATTGTTTAATATAATCAAAACTAAATTTTAATAGTGCAATTAATTCATGTTTAAAATAAAAAAATGGTAACATTATGAAATGTTGTAGCATTTATATAAGAAGGGCGTGGCCTACACAATAGAAAAACTATATATATTAAATTATTAATCAAAGTAATTTGTATAAAAAATTGTTTCATTGAATTACATATTGATGGAAAAGTTAATTAACCGAAGATTTATTGTTATAATATATTATTATATGAAATTTTATTATATGAAATATTATCTGTGTATAAGAGCTTTTTTATATAAAATATATTTATTGTAGCTGTTTAGCTAAAAAAAGAAACTACACAACAAAATGAATTTTATTTACATCAAAAAGGTGAAGTAAATTTAATTAATATAAGCCCTGGATTAAAATAAATTGGAAATTGCATAAACCAGATATAATAATAAATTATAATAAATTCCAGATTAAATAGTTTGGAAATGGTGAGTGAGTCATTCTAACCCTTTCTGCAAGACCCAGAACCTGATCGTTTGGACTACTGTTTTTATTGTGAATAAAAATAAATATTTAAGGCGTTCCAGATAATTATCTAAGTAACTGTTTATATTATTTTTGAAATTGATATAAACACTTTAATATCATTCTTCCATTAACTACATATTTATCTTAGTTTTAAAAATACATAAATAAAAAAATATATAACAATTAGTACCTTAAAAAATTCTTTTGTTTTTAAGTTACGAACTTTGTTATTTTTCTATATTTTAAGTTAAACTTTATTCTTTGTACTAAATTTACTTTTATTAATTTAAAACAACTTTTTATTATGTTTAAACATTCATATTTTTTTACTAAATAAATGGTCGTTATCTTTTGGTTCATAATATGGTCAATTGTTTATTAATCTTTTTAATATGAAATTTTCTTCTTATTCCATATTTTTACCTTTCAAATAAGTTATAAATTATAAAATTGTACTGACGCTAAGAAAAGTTGTTGTTTGAACAAAATTATACATAAAACGTGTTTAAAAACGTGGTGTTTTTAAGTCAATTTTGTCAATTTTTGTTAAGAAGTTTCAAAGCTATTTTTCTCATAAATTAGAAGAAAATACATTTTTT
Organism: Strongyloides venezuelensis; assembly: GCA_963280985.1. Lineage (NCBI taxonomy): Eukaryota > Metazoa > Nematoda > Chromadorea > Rhabditida > Strongyloididae > Strongyloides > Strongyloides venezuelensis. The sequence continues at coordinate 18,533,385 of CAUJLX010000002.1, read as the reverse complement.
AACTATTTAATCATAAAAAATTATTAAGTTTGTAAACAGTTATGTTTAGAACAAAATTAATTTTTGCGAAAAAAAAAGAAAAATAGAAGAAAAAAATGACGTTCAAATTAATATAGCTTCTTTTTTTACTGAGCTGTCAACTTCGTTTGATTTTCATTTTTTTTGATAGATTTTTTTCTAAATAAATTATATTTTTTTATTTGTTTTTAAAAAGCTATGATTGAGTTACATCAATTTAACTTTAAAATTTTTTTTCAAAATGGTTGCCTCTTTTTCGATTATAACTCAATCAACTATAAATCAATCTAAATATTATTAAATTTCCAATTTATTCTGGAAATGTACTTTTTAAATGTTCTTCTAATTAAATTATTTTATCAAATTAGAAGAATGTTATTTATTAAACAAAATCATACTAAAAAGGGTTTTAAAAAAAGTTTTTTTATGAATAACTAGCCAAATTTTGGTCAAAAAATTTTTAAACTAATCCCGTCTCTCTAATTTGAAAAAAACACATCTTTAGGCTATTTAATTATACTACCAAAATCGGTTGAATTTGAAAACAGTTATGAAAGAGACAAATTTGTTTTTCTTATTTTTTTTTATTATAAAAATTTAAAAGTAAGCAAAGTTTATAAAAATTAAAGAATATAAATAGTAAATGTAATGAATATATCGAAAAAATTAATTAAACTGGGTATATAAAAAAACAATGTTTATTTTTAAAACACAACGCTATATGATATGTTGTAATATACGAAAAATGTAGTAATTTACAATTTTCTGACAACTATTATGATACCAACTACATAATAGATTTTTAGAAGTAAATTTTTTTTTGAGTCTAGTGTGCATAACATACAACATTATATTTACTGTTTAATAAATGCTTTCCATAACGAGTTTTCAAAGTAAAAATACTTAACAAAACACGATTTTACTTTTGGTTTAAAACTCGAATCTCATGTAATGCGTTTTTATTATCGTACGATATTTTTAAAATCTAACCTACTCTTTAATTAAAAGTAACTTGAACGTAAATGCAAAATTAAAATAATTTAAAAATTTTTTTCATCAGAAATTGAATATATGATGCATACTTTTATATAACATTAAAAACAAATAATTCTTTACACCTATAAAATGCGTTGACATTAAGAATGTATATATCCCAAATAATCCTTGAAGCTCTCTTATGGGGAGTCTCCTGGATTAGGGAGTGCTTCGCGGTTATTAGTTAAAACGTTTATTTATGCTAACAATACTAAAACTAACAATTAGTAAAATCTATTAAATACGTTTCTATATAGGTTTCTTTTCACATTCCTAGATGCTGACTGCCTCTGATTCATTAGTTTGCTATTCTTTCATGATTCATACATTTTTAAGAATTACACCTAAAAAATTTTTATATTTTTTTTACCATATACAAAATAATCTCAAATGTATAATTTGTATTTTAAAAAAACTTGTTTATGCCTAACTGCATTTACTGATTAAAGAAAACACCACCTCTATAAAATTTTTTTATACTTTTTTTTTTAAGTTTGGAAAGATTTCACTTGAATTTAGTCTTTATTTTAAACAATCTGAACCATAGAAGCTTGTTTCACACCATTCTGTAATATTTCTTGTTGTTAGTATCTTGTTACAATTGTCTAGCAAAAATTCATTGGATATTAAAAATTCCGTCTGGCATGAATATTTAGTTATTTGAGACAGTGTTTTGATGGTATAATTGTTTGCGTTGAGCTTTAAGAAAATAATTACCAAAAAAATGAAGAAACGTACATTGAGAAAGTTTTGGTTAATGCTTTAACATATAGTCCAAAAACAATATCAGTACAATTTTTAATAAAAGAACATTGATCACTTATGTTCTTTGATGTTGACCATACAATTATTTCACTTACATTGTAATATATCATATTTTTATAAGTAAGACATAAATAATACTTAAATCAAAAGAATAGATAATAAATAAAATACTTACAGGATCATAATTTTCAATATTCGTAATGTTTTTAACAAATGAATCAACTTTGAGTTTTTGATAAACATAAAAAAATTAAGTAATGTTTTCTTTATTTTTAATTTTATCTTCGATTCTCTGAGTTTTATTCAAAACAACTTAAACGAATAAGTTTTTATCAAGCAATTTTGATTTTTAACAATATATAGAGCTGGAAACATAACATCAACTTCTTCGAAAATTGAAATAGTGTTGTCTGATATATTAGGAAAGCAAAAACTTCTATTTATGTTTCCAGCTTTTTCATTGCAAGTAGAAAACTCGTAATAACTCTATTTAGCTTGTAGACAAAGATACTTATGTAATGTTTTATTAAAAACTTTATAGTGGCTTCATCAAATTCTTTTTTTAGCTTTTTCAGTAGCATCTGTAATTGTTAAATTTGAACCCTTTTTTAGCCTTTTCTAGAACATATTCAATTTATTGATTCTGGTAAATACGATTAGAGTTCCAATTAGAATCGTGAGTTTGTCTCCACTCTTCGATATCAACTATAGCTAAACCATTAAAATTTATATCTTTAATTATATAGGTTACATTTCTTTCTAATGTTTCTAGATGTTCTGTTATATTAACCAACTACAATAAAAATTACTCATTGTTAAAATTAAAGTAATTTTTTCATTTAAAATTTTACAAGCATATTATATTTATAGTTTTAAGTACCGTTATGAATGTATATGATTACAAACTATATTATTGTCATAATATTTTTTTTGTATAATACCTTGCTTTTTATCAAATTAATACACTCTTTCCTTTCAGTGATTGTAATTTATTAATAAAATATTTTTATATAACAACTAACCATGAAACAAATACTAAAATGTTAAAAAACATTAATTGTAATATTATAATTTAAATAAAAATGTACTTTATTTTATATTAGAAATTAATCTAAATAGTTTACTTTTTTTGAATAAGCTTTTGTAATTTTATCATATAAGATATAGACATTGAAGTAACATTCATATTTTTACATGATATTAATGTAAAATAATTCACATTTTAAAGATCATATACTTTTAAAAACCTGTCTTTGTTTAAAAAGATGTTATTTAAAACATTATATAAATAAGAAAAAAAGCATTGGAATAGATTTACTTGTTGTAATCCTCCGTTGAATTTTTCAATTTTAACATCAGTATGATTTTTTATATGAGGATAAATTTTCAATATCTTTTTCGTATAAAAGAACTATTTTACCACCTCTAAATGTAGAATTTTTACTTGTTTCAATAGTGTAATTAGTATAGTTAATTGCTGTTGCGGTACTATTTTGGCATTTTTCGCTTGGGACATTCCATATTATTTCCATTGAAAATGTTTAAAATATAGCCAAAATTTGCAACAATTGATTTTTTTACAACATTTTTGATTACTAGGTATAAAATTTGTTTTAAAACAAATTATTAGACAACTAAATATAATAAAAAAGAAGAAATTATTTAATTTTTATATTCAATTTTGTAATGTGGAACATATTATTATCCACCATGTCGTAAGAGAACTCCAGACACAAAAACACTCCAACTCATGCCATTAAAAGCAATATAAATACAAGCTCTTTCAAGAACACAAGGCAGTCTTGTAAAATAGTTTCTAAAATGTTGTAACCTTATAATATCTTTCTTTTAAATAAACTCTTCCTCATATTAACTATTAATATCTATTCATTTTACAATTTTAACAATAAAATATTTAAAACATGTGGAATATTAGTACCAAAATGTATTGTAAATATACTTTTATATATTTTTCGCCATAGTAAAGTTTTAAGTAAAAAAATTAAAAATTTAAAAAACAAGAAACAAAGATTTTAGAAATATAATATTTTTTGATAAAAGTTTTGTAATTTCTGGCACTTGTCACTATTTGAATTGTTTAATAAATATTTAATTTTTAAATGAGGGATGTACAAATGATACGTGTGATACGTGGGAAAGAGTGCAATTAAATAAAAAAATATTCGTTTCACGATTTCTTTTTGTATGGTTAATTTTTTGTTGTAAATTTTAATAGTTGGTATAGGCCTAGTAATAGTATTTTAATATCAAAAGTCTTTTTTCTTTATCTAGTTTAAAAATTCTGGTGAAGAAGTTTAATAGAAATTATAACTGAAATCGTAAGACTACACTATATGAACAATGAAGTACTGTTTTTAAAATTTAAAGCTATATTCTTGTGTAGTACGCCAGAAAAGTTAATGAAAGAAGTAAAAATCAACACACAAAAAAATATAATCACAAATCTGTTAAATATTTAGTAAACTTATTTCATCTAAAAAAATTTAAATTTTTTTTATTTGAGATTGACTTAATTGCAATTATTTTGCAATTAAATAGTAATTTAAAAATTATTAAAATAAGTTGCCACTTTTACAATATTTACTATTATTAGAATACATTTCAAAATACGTGATTAGAAGTTTATTATAAGTACATTATAAATGAATTTTTTAAGAACATTAATAACATACTACAGTATCCTTTTCAATACGTTTTAATAGTTTGAATTTTTATAAATAATTTTTTTTTAAATTGTACTTATCTGACATCTTAACATTTTATATACTTTTATATTAACTCGTAGATGTATGTATGCAACGAAAAATGCAACGTTAGAATTTTTGATCCTCTTGATTTCAGATTTAGACTCTGAAATTTTGTGTAGATAGATTCCAACATGCTTTATCAACAATTAAAAAAAATTTTCAAGAAAGTTTCTTTAAAGTAAAGAAAATTGAGACCAAAGTGTCAAAAAATAGCAATTTTTGCAATTAATGGATGGGTCTTAATTTAACAATAAATTTAACAAACACTTACATAAAAAATTAATATGTATGTGTGTTATTATAATGTATTAAATAAATCTGTTACAACACAGATAAAAAATCGTGTTTTTTAGCATTTTCAGAAGATTTTTCGTGATAACAATATTAAAAACAAGTTATACATTAGAAAGTACTCTAATTTTTAGATTTTAAATCTCCAGCCACAAACTTTTAATGTTTTAAATCTATTTTAAAAACTTAAACACGTTTAAGAAAAAGATTTTCGCAAATTATCATCTTTTTTTTGTTGTAAAGTTACAATTTTTAAATTTGGCTGTTTTTTTTAATTAATTCATACTGATTTTTAGAAATTTAAAAAATTTTAAATTCCATGATTGAAAAGATGTATCTAGAAACTGTTAATTAACCATTTTCAATAGAAACATTTTTCGTTATAAAATTTGTAGATAATTTTCTTGTCACGAAAAATTTTAAGAATAAATAACAACATTAAAAACTTTGTTTTTGTAAATAATATAATTTTATATTAAGATTCATTCTGCGCACTCAAAAGTATGAAAATAAAATTTTGATTTTTATATTATCACTTTACCTGGCAACATAAAAGTATCGCTGTCACAGGAATTTTAATTTTTTTCTAAGACTGCAAAAAGATATCACTTCATATTAATAAATAAAAAACTTTTCTTATTAAATCATAAAAAAGGATATATCAAATATAAAATTTACAAACAAGTATCTACAAAAGAAATTATTTTAATTTCTAAATTAATATTAAAATGTAGATAATTTAAAAAAAATATTTGCTACAACTATTTTTTTAATTGCCAGCGATAAACCATCCAAATGCGTCGACGGTATATTTTTATATTGCCAGGTAAAATGATAATAAAGAAATTAAAGTTTTATTTTCATACTTTTGAGTGCGCAGAATGAATCTCAATATAAAAGTTTATTTTTTACAAAGACAAAGTTTTTAGCATTGTTATTTTATATTATGGTGTGGAAATTAACAGGAATTAAAAATTTTTTTACAATTATTATACTGGATATTTTATTTTGACTGATAAATTTTCTCCTACACATTAACTCAAAAACTTTAATGTTAAAATATTTTTAAGCTGTTATCTGTCATAACAAAGCGTTACATTTATTATTATCATTCATCGTTAAAAAAACGACTTTATCACCAATCAGAATCTATGTTCTTCTAATAAATGATGTCTGTCAAAGTTTTATCACTGATCAATTTTATGACAGACAAATTGGTTACTGATAATATTACCATTAATAATAGCCAAATGATTATGTTTACATATAATCAAAAACTCTTCTTATATTAAAAAGTTTCAAATGACTTTGAAAAAAATTGTATTTTATGTAAACAAAAATGAAATATTTTGATTTAACCACTATGTTCATTTTATAATATTTTGAAGAAAATTCACAAACTTTAAATTGCTTTTACAATAAACAAACTTACAGTCAAACAATGAACAAATATTTAATTCTTTTTTAAATTGCAACATATTTGTTTTATATTTAAAGAGTTATTAAATTAATATGTTAGACAAATTGTAAGAGCGGAAAAAAATTAATATGCCTGACCCCCCGCGTTTATGGTGTAATGGTCAGCATGGCCGCCTTCCAAGCGGCCGATTCGGGTTCGATTCCCGATAAACGCAACTACAAGCTTTTTCACACAAAAAATTTGTATTTTGTTCATTAAATTATATTCACTTTATTGTTTCTACTTTTATCAGATCGTTTATGTAACTTTTCCGTATTTTAATATATTTATTTTATAAAGTAGTAATTTTTCTTTACTTCTATGACACTTTTATATGGAAATATTATCAAAATTAATTCCTATAAAAACTTTAAATTACCCCATGGTATCTTTGTGAATATGATTTTTTTATGTTTTGTTTTATAATTGTGAAATAATTAGCTATATAGTCAAATTGTTAAATATGCGATTGATAATTATTAAAAAAATACCAGTGATTGATAAGTCACTTAATCAAGCACTATAAAAAGAAGTTAACCTAAGATAGCCGTTCATTCAGCAGTGGTCTTTCAGTTTGGGGTAAGTTAATCATTGTAATTATTTATATATTATATAGTGTATGCTAAGATTGTCTTTTATCTACGCGTTGATTTAAATAAAGTTTAAGTAATTATCTAGAGTATCTACAAGGACTAAAAAATATAATGTTTTACTTACCTTTTCTCAAAGAAATTTTATTTTTGACAATTTTTGATAATAAAAATAAACACAATATACAAAGTTCTTAAAAATAAAAAATCTTTTATGACAAAACTTGTTTAAATATATTTAATCAAATTTTTTCATTTTAAAATATTCTGCTTTTATGAAACAATGGTCATCGTAATTGAGAATTTTCTCTTGAAAATAATGTTTGACAATATCTTTCTTATTTATAAAGCAGTAATGTGTCTCGAATAGAAAATACAGTTGAGAAATATAAAGGTGAAATACTTTTTATCAACTGTAATTAATCCCAAAATTTTGTAATCAAATTCTATTATTATAATATATTATATTAATATTTTGTATATTTTTAGAAAGAGGAAATAACTTATTAAGATTTAGAAGCCAACACAATAATTAGTAAGAAAATAGTTTAAGGGTAAAAAGTAAGTAAAAATTTTATGTATTTAAGATAATTATTGTAGTTGGCCAATTTTACCAAAATTTTACAAAAATTTTATCATAGTTTTATTGTAAATTGTGTTAGAAAAAAATAAAGGGGTTGATTTGAGGTTCCTTGTGTATCCAATAATATTTTTAAAAATAATACTCATTCAATGATATTTAAATAATTGTTTTTAAATATGGAAAATAAACTAATTTTATAGATGTTTCTGAAATATCAAAGTTATTAGGAGTTCAATGATTATGTTTTATTTTCTGATGTTTAGCATATAACCATAAATTATTTCAAATGTTCACTCAACGAAATTTACACAACAAAAAATACTTATGTCATAATTTTTAGTCTTCAAAATAAAATTGAATAAATTTTATTTAATTTTGAATATATGAACTACGATCTTATTATTCTATCGCAGATCGAAAAATATTTCTACTTTTTTTGCAGTATTTTTTCTTAAACAGATTGTAAATTTATTATTTTTTATCAGATAGAATTAAAATTATTTAACATTTATTTCAATAACACGTAAAATATCTAAAACATTCAGATAAACATTATCTTGAATTTAGTTCCATACATTTAAAGTTGACATATTATAGATAATTTCTATAATTAATATAGGAGAAAGAAAGATCGAGAAATTTTTTTTATATTTAAACTTTTGTTTATTTAAAATAATGTAGCTTTTTATACTGATTCTCAAATATTTTTAATATAAAAAAATAAGGAAGATGAAAACTAATCTTTACGTTGAAATTCTATCATTTTTGATAACAAAACAGTATTTTATACTTATTAGATATTTAATTTATGCTCTCTATTTATTTTACTATTTCATTATTAAAATTGCAAGAAAAGTTATTCAAATACCAAACTGTTTTAAAATCATAAAATTGTATAATAAATCAGTTTTTAAATAGTATTTTAACATTTCTAACATTTAAAAAGTTATGTAATATTTTAATACTAATCATCAATATTATAAATACTTGATAAACATAGAATATTAATTGATAGTATACAACAGTATTGTTATTAAACAAAAGATTTTTAAATTTTTTTGATAAATTTTTTTATAATTAAAAAGAAGACAAATAGCTTGTCCAAGTAGAACGTGGAAAACGAGCCGCTGCTTGTTAAATATCTATTTTTTATCAAATTCCATCTCTAAATTATTTTAACATATTTTTAAGAAAAAATCATAATTCCAAATAAATATTACAAAATATATTATAAGCGACAATAATAAATATAATTATCGATTTTTTCCTTTAGAATAAAAAATTATATACTCGGAACACAAAATTAGGATTGTGGACTAAAATTTAAAACTAAGGACGATTTTTTGTGTAAATTTTTTTAATTGTTTAATTTTTTAAAAACAATATTGTAATGAAACTAATTTAAAAATGTATTGAAGTTATTCAGATAGAGTAAATAAATATCTATAAAATAAATTTAGTGAAATAAATTTAAGTTGACTTTAAAAAAAGTTACAATTTGTTAAAATCGCCACCCGCATATTTTAAAGAAAATGTAAGATATAAATACCATTTTTTCTAATATTGATGGAGATGAATAACATTATTGAAATTACTTTTACGTGTTAATTAACATACTAATACTAACTCATAAATATATTTTCCGATATAGTGTAATTTCTTTTATGAGTCAAATTTTTTAAAAAAATATTTTTTTATTATTTTTACTTTATTTACTAATATTATATACTTTTTTGCAAACCCATTACTCAATAAGAACGTTTTGTATATCTTTTAAAAGTATCGTATATTTAATCTTACTTTTATGTTTCCTATATTAGAATACTAACAACTAATGACTAATGATAAAATAATAACATGAATACTTTTGCTGATAAATTATTATCGATGTCAAAAAATTAAGTAAAATCGATTTTTGTTCTTATTGTTAGAAATATTATGAAAAGCCAATATTTAGCAAATTATAAACTTCTCAAAATTTAATTGTACAGATAAAAAATTTAGCTCTATACAAATCATCTTTTGTTCGTTAGAGAGGATCTATATTTTTGCCAAAAATATTATAAATTTATATGTTTAATTTTTAATGTAAAATGTAAACAAAAATGTTCATTTGATTTATATTTATTTATTCTATAGTAAAAAAGAATTGAATGACACATAATTATCATTATTATAATGTCTATATAAGCCCCCATCTCTTTATAATTTTTACATTTGTTGTTTCTTTTTATACGTATTATCTTGATAATTATTTTATTCTTTACCGAGGTGGGGTATTAAATTGTAACTGCATTTTTTATTTTTTATTGTCTGTTATTGTACCTTTTATGGAATCCGTTTTATGAATAAATTTTTAACTTTACAGTTATTCTGATAAAAGTGCGTCAACAACAAATAATCTCTTATTATTTTTCTTTATCAGAATAATGACAGAGCATTTTTGAAAATTACATCATTAAAATTTTATTGTTAGATAGTTTCTTGAAAAATTATGTTTTTTTTATCACATAAACTTTATTATAGTTGTTGACATTTCAAATTCATGATATCTTAGAAATATGTAGAAATGGAGCTACTTTTTTATAATGAGTAACAATCATAAAAATATTTTTTATATAAAATAAATAACATCTTTTGGAAGTTTTAAATATATTTAAATTTATATATCTATAACACCCCATAGATTTCAAATTTTTTTTTATGAAATTTGTATAAAAAACAATGAAATATATATTAAGCTACAAAATAGTTTTATTACTATATTTTTATAAAAAAAATAAGCAAATTTATACGCACAAATATCTGAAAAGTTCTACGCGGATCATTCTGTATAATTTAAAACTGCAATACGATTCTTTTGCTAATGTGAAAAACAATATTTAACGCAAAACAAAGATTAATTTTAAATGCATAATCAAAATAAAATGATTAGATTTTATTTGATTAAGTGCAAAATAATACTGAAAACAAAATTACTGCCAATATGTGGAATTACAAGATTTGTTAAATTACAATGTAGTAAAATATTTTTACAAAGTACAATTAAATATTTTTTTTAATTAACGAGCTAGTTTGTATATAAGCAAAAAAAAGTTAAATTAAAATATAATTTTAACGCATTTCATTTAAAAATATTTTTATATGAAACGCACTAATATTCTAATTAAAATATTTATAGCTTTATGTGTAAGTGATATATAGATTTTTTAAAACAATCTTTTAAGTTTTATGATTTTTTAAATAACCATCTTTATGGTTACAAAAGCATCGATTACAAGCTAAACGTTGAGTACTGTATAAGAACAGAAAAAAGCAACGGAAAAAGCAAAAACCAAATTAGTGAAAGCAATATTAAAGAAGGTCTAAAAATGATTTCGGAGCGTTCATGTATTGTGTTTTTAAAAAAATCAAGTTGTGAAGAGAAAAAAAAAGTATGTAAACAAGTATGTTCAGAAAAACCTAAAAAAGGTAAAAAAGGTAAAGGTAAAAAAAGTAAAAAACCTAAATGTACAAAAAAGTGTGAATATGTACTTGTGAAAAAATCTTCTCCATTTATTAAATTTTCATACGATAAGAATAGTGATACAAGAGATTATAATTTTAACGGTAGCGTCAGCTTAATGAGGACTGTAGCATTTGAAATGAAAATTAATAAAAAGTGTAATCAAAATCCAGGATGTGTTGCAAGAATGGTGTTAATGTATTTAGGATTAATTCCAACGGTCAGAAGAAGAGATAGAGATATTTTTGTTTCTGTAAATGATACAAAAATTAAGAATGAATATAAACAACTATACTCCGTATTACCTGATGTTCCGTTGTTTGTTAACTATGATTTTTCATCGATCGCACATTATTCACAACATTATGGTGAAGCTTCTAATGGAACTACTTTTAGTTTAAAAACATTACATTTGGAAACTGACGCATTAACAGGACAAGAGTATCGGCCTGCTTTTTCAGATTTAAAATGGCTATACTTCGCACATTGCAGGAAAGATCTGTTATATTCTATAAAATGTAAAAATGGTGGGTATCCAAAAAGCGGAAGTAGCAGCGAATGCGAATGTCCTACAGGTTTTTCTGGAAAAACATGTGACAAACCTAGAAATGATACTGGTTGTGTCGGAGTATCTTTTGTTATGACACCTAATAGAACATACCAGTATGATTTAATAGGTATACAAAATCGCACAATTATATTAAAATCACCTCCAAAAACAAGAATCAAAATAAAAATTTATAAAATAAAGTGCCAAACAAAGACACCATGTTTTGAAAATGATTGCTTTCAGATAAAATATCAAAAAGATATGGCTCTCACTGGCCTTTGTCTTTGTGGAAATAAAGACAATATAGTTTTGACATCACACAGTAATCAAGCAGCTATTATGTATACAGGATTAACTTCAAATTCCATAGCTTGGATAGAATTTTTTACTGTTGATGGTGAATATCAGGGAAACGAATATGACGAAAACTTTTGTAAAGAAAACTTATAGGTTATATTTTTACAAACAACTTTTTTTTTTGTTAACATTAGACTTAGATCTGCCAAAAACCAGTTATGGTTAATTTGCAGAGGGAACATTCTATAAAAATTTTTTTTTGAGTTGTCCCATTTAAAATGACTTTTTTCAATTTAATTTTTAAAAACTCATAATATTTTAAAGAATAAATATTTTTCTTCAAAATAAAAACCATTACAAATTACACATTGTTGCTAACTGAATACAAACTATGGATTCCATTAACATTGAAATACAAGCTTCTAGATTCAATAAAAGCTTCAAAGGGTTTTTTTATGTTCTCGTCGTTTCTAAAGATTTCTCCCGTTAAGAAGTTGTAGAGTTGTTTGAAAAATAAGTAATCTGTTAAAGCAAAATCAGATGTATGTGCAGGGTGAGACAGAGTTTCATACTTTAATTCACTCAATTCCTGGATAACCATTTTTAAAACACACAATTTTACCCTATAATTCAGGAATGTTACATCTTTTTCATTTGTTACTGTAAACATTTATCATAAAAAGTTTTGTTTTTTTCAGTAAAATCTCAAATTATGTTTTTAACAAAACTTCATGAATTTATAGTTAATAATACTTGGAGAAGATAGCCAATCAGTTATCAGGAACTTTTTTGAGATACTTAAAGTTTTGGAAAGTGTTTTAAAGCTTTTTTATTGTTTAATCATTATTTAGTTCGTTTAAAATGGTCGTAAAGAATCTACTTTTTGTCACAAGTAATAAAACGTCAAAAAATGGGTCATTTTTGTTCTTTAAAATAAGAGAATAATAAATCTTATAACGACACAATTTTTGATTATCGTTTATTTTTAAAAGTTCCTAATTGTCAGGTTTTTCGTTCATTCTATAGCTTTTAAATGATAGAAAATCGTTGATTCAGATACATTAAGCTCAAATACAAGTTTCTTAACATATTAACTATGAATTGGGTTTAACATCTTTCCGTAACTCTTTGTTATCAAAAAACAGACCCAGGTCTCTTATACCTCTCGTTCTCGAGATTGTCATTGCCTTTTTAAAATTTTTTAGCCATCTTTATACAGTGGAAACATTAGTAAAATTCTTTCTGAAAGATTTATTGATTTTCTGATTTGTTTTTGCAACATTAGTACCACGTTTGAACTCAAAAGTATAGTAGCACGAATATCACGTTTTGACAGCATTATTTTCTTTCAAAGCAAGATGATTATAATCAAAGTTTATAACAATGATATTTAAATTATCTTGTATAAAAATTTAGGAGAATATAACAGTTTAATTTTTCTACCAAAAAATATGCAATAATTTAAGAAAACGCGTGTCAAACAACACGTGTCAAAAAATAGTCATTTTCAATTGTTAACTTGTTATTGTTAAATATAATCAAAACTAAATTTTATTAGTACAATTAATTCATGTTTAAAATAAAAAAATGGTAACATTATGAAATGTTGTAGCATTTATATAAGAAGGGCTTGGCCTACACAATAGAAAAACTATATATATTAAATTATTAATTAAAGTAATTTGTATAAAAAATTGTTTCATTGAATTACATATTGATGGAAAAGTTAATTAACCAAAGATTTATTGTTATAATATATTATTATATGAAATATTATCTGTGTATAAGAGCTTTTTTATATAAAATATATTTTTTGTAACGGTTTAGCTAAAAAAAGAAGCTACACAACAAAATGAATTTTATTTACATCAAAAAGATGAAGTAAATTTAATTGATTTAAGTCCTGGATTTAAATACAATTGGAAATTGCATAAACCAAATTTAATAATTAATTATACACGAAATCTACTTACCCTGGTGCAATACTTTGAAAATTGAAAAAATCGGAATATTAGTAATACAACATATTCAAAGGAATTAAACAATTACGTAATCAAAATTTTAAAAAAATTAAAAAATTCTAACAATAATTTGAGGTAACAAACATTTATTAGTAAGCATTAGATTTTTATTTTAATTGAATAACTTGTATATAAAAAAATTGATAATTTAAAAAGATTTTGTGTGATTTTCAACACCTAATTCATTTAAATCAATCAGCGTACTTAATTTGATCAATTGTATGAAAAGTTTAGTATATTAATTTAACTAGCTTGACCAAAAAGTTTTACAATGAAAATAACTAAAACTACCAATTTGTTTATTTGGATTAATATTTTGAAATTTTGTTATTTTGGATATTTTAAATATAAGCAGTAAAGTATCTCGAATAGAAAATACAGTTGAGAAATATAAATGTGAAATTCTTTTATCAACTGTAATTAATCAAAATTTTGAAATCAAATTTTATAATTATATTATACTATATAAAGATTTTGTATATTTTAGAAAAAAAAAGTGACATATTAAGATTTAGAAGCCAACACAATAATTATTAGTAAGAAAATTATTTAAAAGTAAGTAAAATTTTAACTAATTAAGTAATTATTGTAGTTAACCAATTTCACCATTATTTTATTGTAATTTGTGTTTGGAAAAAATAAATTATGGTTGATTTGAAGTTCCTTGTGTATCCAATATTTTTTAAAAATAATACTCATATTAAAAAATAAAAAATTAATTAATAAAAATATTAATAAATTGAAATAATAATATATATTAAAATATTAATTAGTTAATATATCAGTAAATTAAAATTCCGATTCAATTATTTTCATGAATTCTGTTTTCTTAGTTCCTCGGGTACTTAAATCCGAAACAAGCAGCAGCCTCGCTTCGCTCGTCACTGCTTTCTGTCAGAACTGGTAAATCCATGTAAACATAAAATTTTGTTATTATCTCTTTTTTATTTTATTAATTTTTAAAGTATAGATGAAGTTGTTATTTTAAAAAGTTTATTATATAAAAGTAAAAAAATAGGTAAAAACAATAACATAACATAATAATTCTGCTTCTGATTCTATTTGTGGAGGTGGTATGAAAGTCATATTTAAAACACCCTCTTAAATGACATTTTTTATTTTTCCTCTTTTTTCGTGTTTTTTTCCATCAACCATTTTATTTTTATTGCTTGCGGTGTTTTAACTCTACTTAGAGCAACATATAATTGACCGTGTGAAAATATACCCATTTCATTAATCAGAAGACTTATTTTAGCAAGAGTTTGTCCTTGTGACTTATTAATTGTCAGACAATATCCTAATTTAACTGGAAATTGGTATCTTGTAAATGGAACAGCACAATTTATATCCACTGAGGTGTGCTCAATTTGAGGAATAAAATATGTCTTTGCTCCATCTAATGATTTACATTTCATAATTTTCTGGTTTCATTTGGAACCGAATATACACCTTCGTAAATCATTCTTGTTCCATTACACAATCCCTCTGTGATGTTAAGGTTCCTAAGACATATAAGTATGCATTCTTTTGCTATTTTTAAATCATGTAAGGGGTACCCAGACGGATTGAAAGTATTGAGGAGTTCTACAGTTACCTCTAATGCCGCGGCGTTGTTATCGTTTTCATAGTAATTTTCATCTTTTGAATAGAATGTTTCAACAGTCTCAGGATAGTATTTTAATAATATCTGTTCATTCATATTCTTAACAGTAGCATTTGTAGGTGCTAATATTGCTGCTATTTTATTATTTTTAATATCTTTTTTTGTTGCTCCAAATATGTTTTCTATAAATGAATCTAATTCACTCCCAAATATCATCTCATTTGGTATTGTAACTAATCTGTTGTCATTCATTCTGCCATCTAATTCATAATTTACATCTGGTCTATATCTCACTCCGTTTCCAACTTGTAGTAAAAATTCGGCGAAACTCTTTTCATTATTCCCTGTTTTCATATTTTCATTAAGATAAATACGTTTTTATAAAAATCTTTAGTGTTATAAACTTTATTTAAGAAAGGTTCTTCTATTATCTAAGCAGATAATAATATATAAATTGAATAGATTTTATGTCTTTTATATTCTTATTTTGTTTATTATTTACTTTTAGTTAATTGAAACAAAATTGTTTTAATTATTTTTGGAATGTTAAACATGAATGATGTTTACAGTATAAAACCCGAATCTCTTGTAATGTGTTTTTATTAGCGTACATTATTTTTAAAATCTAACCTACGCGTTATTTAAAGCTAACTTGTAGGTAAACGAAAAATTAAAATTGTTTAAAACATTTTTTTCATCAGAAATTAAATATATGGTACCTACTTTTATATAACATTAAAAACAATCAATTCTTAACACCCTTAAAATGCGTTGACATTAAGAACGTATATAACCCAAGTAATCCTGGGAGCCCTCTTATTGGGGGTCTCATGAATTCGGGAATGCTTAGCGGTTATTATTTTAAACGTTTATTTATGCTAACAATACTAAACTAACAATTTATAAAATATATTAAGATAGTCCTTATATAGGGTTCTTTTCACATTCCTAGACGCTGACTGCCTCTGATGCATCGGTTTCCTATCCTTACATGATTCATTTATTTTCTGAATTACAGTTAAAACTTCTCTTCTGATATTATGATGACTATTATTATCATTATTTGTAATATTATTAATGACATTCATACAGTGAAATCTACAATGGCCATCATCTGGTATCTGTCCATAAAGAGTAAAATAACGTCTTCCTGTTCTTGCTATTTCTAATGTTAGAGGATATGTAATATTTTCATTGTGAAAATTAATATTAAAATTAATGTTATATATATAATTTTCTTTATTAATAGAAATTTCATAACTTTCTATGTTTCGTTCTCTAATTTCTACTATTTGAATATCAGAATGTATTGTTTTATCACTATTTTTTGATTTAAAATCGTCTACTTTAGAATCTTTTAAAATGATAATTAATAATTGAATGAAGTAAGATAAATATAGCTTACTTTTCTCAATTTTTTTCTTAGAGTCAGATACAGAAGAATGATTTTTTATTTTTTTATCTTTTACTTTTAGATTCAGTTTTTTTGATAAATCTTAAAAATTTTTCTAAATTTCTTATACAAGATGTGATAGAAACTAAAAATACCTTTATTTATTTCTTCAATGAGTTTTGTAAAACCTTTGTCTTCTGTTGAAAAAAAACTGTGCATTTTTTTCCTGTTTTGATAGTCTGAATTTTTGTTTAATAACCGTTCCAAGATTATTAAATTGTTGTTTAATGTATCTAACATTTTTTTAGCTGTATCGAAATATTTTTTATTAAAATACAATTGACATTCTTTCAAAATTTTTTCAAAATTTTCGTATCCCAAAAATAAGGCAACATTAACAATTGTTTTAATCACGTTAAAATTGGATTTCATGAAGTAATTAATAATTAAAAAATTTGTAAGAAAATTATCTTTATCATTTTCCGTTAATATTGCATTATTATTATTTTCTTCTTTGTTTAATTCTATATCTTTATCATTTTCTAATTCTAAAAAAGTCATTAATTTTTAAAAATTAAATTGAAAAGAAATTATTTTGCCGTTGTTTGGTTTTTTTTCTTGAATTAGTGAACAATTTGTATCATCTAAGGATATATTCCAATTTTCTTGTGCCCGTTTATAAACTTTTTTTAAATCTTTGAATTGAATTTTTTCAGATATTTTTTTTTATCAGTTTTGGATTTTTTAAAATTTAGAAGTGTAAGTTCTGAAATATAATGTTTCCATAAAAATATAAAATATCAACTATAGAAACCTTTATGAATCTTTTTAATAATTTTTGGTTTTTTTTTCGTTTTCGTTTTTAAAAAATTTGGATAATTTTACTTCGTTATCTTTAGTTTTTTTCTTTTTATAAGTGTAATTTAAAAATTCAAATGTTTTTTCTATCTCTTTACATTATTTTTTGTAAGTCTTTGAAATTAGATATAATTTTTTTATTGTTTTTATTTTCTGTTAATGAATCTTGAAAATCTGCATAACCTAACATGGCAGAAATATTTGTTATCATTAAAGAAATATTGTTTTTTGAATCCTTTATGTTTTTCAACAAATCAAAATTTGTGATATATTTTGATATTGTTCCTTCTGATGCTTGTTTTATAGTATTAAACATTTTTAAAAAGCTAAATTTTATGTTCTAAAATATATAAAATTTTAATTTAAATTAAATTATTTACTTATAAAAAACAAAATACGATTGATAGAAAAAAAAACTAAAATGTTTTAAAAAAAGATGTTATAAATAATAATGCATGATGTAAATTTAGCCATTAAGTTTTATATTAGAGAATAAAAAAATTAGTAAAAGAAAAAAAATGTTTGTAACATTTCTATTGCATAATGTATACTATATTACATTACATTCAAAATTGTATGATTAGGCTTTTTTAATTTCATGATTAATAAGATATGAAAATATGTTAACTTTTTTATCTTATATATAAAAAAAGCATTCTTTATATACGAAATTTTGTTAATACATTGTATAATATTTGCATATTTCATTGATATTCTATCCATTGAAACATTATTTTATTTTTTGAATGCATATGTTGTATTATTTTTGTTATATAATGTAAATAAAATTATTTCTAACTTCACGATGAATAAATTTACAAAAACGTTATTAGCATCATTAGATAAATAATCACTTTCTAAACAATTAAGCTAAAGATAGTATTCTTGAATTTTTACATCTTAACAAATTAATTTGACAAAGAAGAGAAATTTTCTTAGAATAAAAAAATTACAAAAAATTTTACATAGATTTTTCAAACACTTAATCTTATTCAAATTTCTTGAATTACTTCTTAAATGTTGGGAATTGAAACAATTTAGAGGTACTTTTTTTATTTCTCCTGATTTCTATTTTCGAACAGAGATATACCGTTTTGAAGCACTGAAATTTGGGGTAAAAAATAGCATTTTGAAGAAGTGTCTCAATTTTGAAATAAATCTTGAAAATATAATTTTTTTCAATATTTCATCGTAAAGAGCACAGAAAATTACGTATATTTGTAAATTTTCATATTTTTATACTAATTTTAAAGGGATAAAACAGGGGTACCAAAATTCGAGATTTTGAGTACTTTAAAAAATGTATCTCAAGAACGGGACTTACCATAAAACTAATATTGCATATTTAGATTTACTATTATGACACATTAATATTTCAATAAAAATTTTTTTCGAAATCGAAAATTATTTCTGATGCATAGCTCTCCTCTAGAAGTTTGAAGGATATTTGCATATTAATTGTTTTTTTTCTGCAGATACTAACAATTTTTAAAAATAGTCTCTAAAATTAATTCAATTCTTTTTTAGACACTTAGCAAAATTAGTTACTTTTTTTTTACTTCTTTAGAAAGTTTCATCTTTAATGAGCATTTCAAATTCGTTTGTAAACATATTATTTTTATTATAATAATAAAAAATAAAGGTAAATATGTGACTATTTTATTTAATCGTTATATGATATTTTCATAAGAATATGATAAGAAAGAATATTTAAATATAATTCATTAAGAGAATATATAAGGTAAGATTTCTACATGATTAAATGCAAGACTGTCTTGATATATGTTATCTTCTACTTTTAATGTGAAGAAAATTTTGGCGTTGCCTACACGTCATTTGTTCAACACATTTTTGTGTTCATCTACAATTGTTAATTGCTTAAAATGTGACAAATTGAAATATCTCTTTGCCAGTAGATGTAAACTGTTTATTTGCTTTTTTCAATACTATTATATAATAGCTTATATATTGTACTTTACAATAAACTATAATATAGTATTAAGTATTACATGATGCAAAGTAACTTTTTCCCAAAATGTTATCTATTGTAATGTTATAAAAGACGTCGAAAAAACAAAATAGACTACAAATTTTTTTTATTTGACATTAAAGCTGGTAGTGAATTGAAGTATTGCTAATTTTTTTATTGTCTTAATATCATTAGATTCAGTTTATTATACTGATCACTAATACCCCATTTGTTGTTTTTCTATTAAAATGTGATGTATAATTATAAAAGAAATGCGTTATTCATCCATTTTTTCATT
Source organism: Strongyloides venezuelensis (assembly GCA_963280985.1). Taxonomy (NCBI): domain Eukaryota; kingdom Metazoa; phylum Nematoda; class Chromadorea; order Rhabditida; family Strongyloididae; genus Strongyloides; species Strongyloides venezuelensis. Next base: position 18,513,382 of record CAUJLX010000002.1, on the reverse strand, counting down.
TAAACAAGTGATGTTCCCATCACGAAACAATATTAAATAAGATGATGTAATTAAAAGAATTGTTCGGGAAATTTCTAGATGATTTGGATAAGCGTTATATATACAGTAAACAACCATCTTCCTTTCATCATTCCCAAAACTTTAATTTAATTGTATTTCATAACTATTATTTATCATTATCACCCCTACCTTGTTTTGTTATTAATGTTAATTTATTTATAGGGGTTAAACTATAATTAATTGTCAGTACAGAAGTGCCTGAACCTATATTTAAAATTATCAATTAGCATATATAGTAAGTATATTTTATTATAATTAATTCATTGTATCACTATCTCAGGCGCTATATATAATTTAACTTATACTATTTAAATTTGTAACATTGTGTAATTTGTTGAGCTTGCCACCAATAAAAATAAATTTTACTACAATACTTTATTACAAATTACAAAGATTGTACAAGTTGATAAAAAAAGATTAGGAAATAAATGCAATATTAAAAATTCATGGTTTAATAAAATATTATCTTTTAAATAAAATATCATATACTTACTTATTTTTATTATATATTCCAATAATCATTTCAGATGAAATGACAAATGTAATGTAAAAATTAATACTTATATATGATAAATAAAAGAGGCATGACTATACATAATTTTACAAACAAATGTGTCGATTTTGTTAAATTTTTTTAAGATGACAAAGAGGTTTAATGTTAGTCAAAGTATAGATTGTACTAAAAGTTATATTATTTTGTTGAATATAAAAATGCATATTATCTTTACTTATGTTTAATGTTGATACCGCAGTATTTTTAAAAATGCTTTTTGTTTTTTATTTAGAAAAATTTTAAGAAAAATTATAATTTACGTAATTTAACTATTAGATTAATTGATAATTTTCCAACGGTTGTTTTTTATTGCTAACCAAAGAATTTAGAATTATAATTATATATTAAGCATTTAAAGATTTGTATTAGTGTGACGGTAATAGTAATAATTTCTGTTTCATTATTGACATAGTGATGACAATATCATTATATAAAACCTTGGTTATAAATAGATTATCTTATAGATAGCATGTTGGTAGTAGGGCAAGTTGCTTTTTTTGTAATCATTTTATATAACTATTTCTAGCTTTTTTGGTAATAATAAAAGGGTAGCATTTTTCTATTACAATTATATTTTTCTAGAACTTAGAATTCGAATCAATTTAAATTACAAATAATTTTATACCAAAAGGTTAATCAAAATTTGGCGTTTATTATTCATAATAGGAAAAAATTTTTTACATAAATATGTTTAAAAAAGATATAAATGTCATAAATAAAATTTTAATTAAAAGTATTTAACAAGCAACATAATTTTTTATTCGTAATCTTAGTGTATTTATGGAAGTTTAAGAGGCTCTCGACTGTTTTAAGTATAACACGCAATTTTGTATAAAAAATTATTAAGCAAGGGTTATTATAATAAAACAATAAAGATAATAATAAATTTGAAAAGTAATTCTCAATTTTTTTAATGTATAACTTGAAGTAAACTGATAAAATATATTTTAATTCTTTCTTTTATATTTCTTTACGTAATAGGCGTGTTTTTATTAATATAATCTTACATACATATGATTTGGCACAGCATCCATGGTTCACATTTCCGTATCAAGCTTTTAATTACTTATTAAAAGGTGGCAAGTGGAAGATTAAATTGTACGTATCTATCATAGAATGTGATAAATTCACAGTTAAAGGCATCTTTTTTATAATTTAGACCATACGTTGTTTTTTTGTTTACTTTTAATTGGTGTTCTGATTAATTAATGTCATAATTAAATTAAATTTTAAAAAAATTATAATTTTTTGCTGAAAAATTTTGAGGAAGAAAAAGATGATATTTGGTAAATTTTACTTTTAAAGTATTAATAATAATATTCTTTATTCTAGTATCTGTTACTTGCATGAACCAGAATGTTAACATTTATTACTGGAAGCAGATGTCAACAATTGAATTTGAAATGATCGTCGTCTTCCTCAGTGTATTTTTGAATATTTTATATTTGTTGTATCGTAAAATGAACACCAAAAAGAGACGTCAAAGAAGAGTTGGAGATAATAAAGTATTGTTGCTTGCTCAAGAACAGGCATAAGTTATATACCGTGAATAAATAAGACGTGGGAGACAGAATGTGTTAGTAGTTTTTCTGTCATCCTTCTTTTTTATAATTGTTATTAATTTTGTTGTTAATAAAGTGTTTTTTGTCCTTGTTTCCCTTTCTTTTGTCCATGTCTTCATAGTCCATTCTTATGTTCTTATTTGTTTATTGTCAATGGTGTAAATATAATAAGATAGAAAAAATGTAAATAAAATAAAATGTAAAATGAGGATTAGTAACTGTTTTACAATAAGGCATATGAAAGTTAATTTAAAGTATATCTATATGTGGGAAAAAATAAATATATATAGTTTACAATATAAGTATAAATAGTAAGTGATAAAAAAACTGTTAACTTTCAGAACAAAATTAAAATAAAAGTATAAACAATGAGATAATGTATAAACTTATACATTACATGTACTATAGAATATATGATTGATAAGTATAAAATTATATTGTTTAATAATAATATATGTTACATAAGATAGCATGATAAAAGAATAATATTGAAGATATTGTTTTATAAAGAAAAATTTATTTTAAAATATTTTTACACAAAAAAAATAAACAAGTGAAGCAAAAAAAATTTAATTTTTATATTTAAAAGCGTATTTATAATGTAAAAAATATTTTTGATGTAGAGTGATGACTTAGCATAAAAGTACATCCATTAATGGATGTACTTTTTATACTTGTTTTAAAAATTACCAAAGAAAAGTAATAAATATTTTATTCTGATACGAAAAATTTTAAATATGTAACTAAGTTTACAATTAGTATAGATAATTACCTACTCTCTCTTTTTATCGGAGGTTTCAATATTTAGTAATTAAAAAAATAAGATAATAAGATTAGTAATCTAAAATTGACAAAATTAGTAAAAGATGACAATATTGGATAAATGATTGTTGTTAACTTGTTCATTTATTATGTATTGCATATATGGATTATTTTACAATCATTACTGATTGATTGTATGAAACAATACTAATAAGCCAAAGTGTAAAGGAACGGTGTTCCTATAGGGAATTTAGATATATAAAATCTTTATAAATCATTGCATTATTCATTGTTGTTATATTCTCTTATTTTAGAAAACATCATTTTCTCCTAATAAAAATATATTCCTAACTGTGTGTAGGATTTACATGGTGAACCCGACGTGATCTTGTGGATGGTGGCCACTCGACGTTCTACTCGTGAAAAAACTGTACAGGACATAACTCAATCCCCAAAGGATAAAACTCAGTCCTCAAAAACTTCTAGATTTAAAACAGATTTAACTAGCCTAACAAGACCACGTGGAACTCAGCTTTCCCCTTTAACTCGGCATATACGTAAGAAGCTAGAAAACCAAGACTACATACAACCTTGGATTGGAGAAATCCTCAACCACATAAATTTGACGGAAGAATATATAATTATGTCTAGCCCCCATAACCCATACCAAATTTACTTTACATCAGCATTAATACCTTTCGAAGTTACGGACTCCATAGAAGGGTTCTTGTTCAACTTGAAGGAAGCTTTTAGACTGGACGGAATTTCTAGAGAAGATGTTAAGATCCATATGTGTAGACAAAAATTAAGTAAGGAAGCCCAATATAGAATAAGCTACCAAAAGTATGCAACTTTTGAAGATATGGAGGAGAAACTGAAATTAGAATTTGGGGATGCCCGTTCTAAGAAGGCTGCATTATCCGCCTTGCGTACCTTCGAGCTAGATGTTCAAAACTTAGAGAGTTCTCTTCGACAATATGAAAAACTAGTAAGAGCTTCTGCTGGAACGGTGGATGAAGAGACAATGGAGCAACTACTGAAAATGCAAATATTTCCATATCTACGACCTTATGAAAATCTCTATAATGTAGCTAGGAACAACCCAGATACCCGATTTCGTTCTCTTATTTATGATTTGGTTTCTGAACAGCAGGAGTACCTAGCTCGGGTAACTTACAGAAGAAAGACTTTACGATCAACATCTGAAAAATGTAAGTTACATCCTTCCTCTAATCACACAAATACAGAATGCCGTGCACAAAGAAAACTACTTACTAAAGACAGAGGCTACATGATCACCGGGAAAGAAGATAATGAAAAAAACCATCCTGAAACCAAACCAAATAAAACTTTCTCGGTTAAAATACCTAAATATACGGAAATTCAGTACCCTGCTATCTTTGGTATTGATACTAACACTAATGTTGTCCTGGATACTGGATCAATGGTTAATATTTGTCCGGATTCTTTCTTTAAAAAGCTTCTAAATTGTCAAGGAGCCATTAACACAGTTGACTTTCAACCATTCTCTACAATTAAAGGAGTGGGAAGTAGGGTCCATGCTCAAGCTATCTTTACGGCCCCTTTGACGATGGTAGGAGAAACCAAGGATGCTCAATTCCACGTCCTACCTGATGATACAATCCAAGATGTCTTAATAGGATTACCGACCCTCAAACAATTTGGAATCCAACTGCACAAGGATGGAAAATTATTGAAGAACAAGTATGAAAATGAGAGAAAGGATCCGATATCAGTCCTGGATGAAACTACCATTAAAACATATTTAACCTGTTTCTATATTGATGTAAGTGTACCGGAAGAGTTAGAAAAGTTTCCCCTACCTATAGAGGTAGAATCTATCCTTAATGACCTTCAGATTACTAGAAAAGATATTTTTGCTATTAATCTTTCAGATTTAAGATTTGACAGAACCTGTATCGAATATGACATACAACTAATCCCTAATGCTAAACCAAAGAAAATCCTGGCCCGTTTCATTCCCCCTGGAATAAGAAACAGTGTCTATGAAGAACTAGACCGTATGGAAAAGTCAGGACTTATCTACAGAGCTACCAGTCCCTGGTCTTCACCAATAGTAGTTGTTAAAGGGAAAGAGTCCATCAGAATCTGTATTGACTTTAAATATCTTAATTCAGTAACAGTAAAACAGCAATATAGTACTCATAGACCCCAAGACCTGCTCATGCAAGTTAATGGATCCCAGATAATGTCTGTTTTAGATGCTAAAAAGGGATATTTTCAGTTTCGTATACCTCCGGAACAACAACATTTGGTATCTTTCACAGTACCAGGAAGACAATATTGCTTTCGAGTACTCCCGTTTGGACTGACTAACGCAGTATCTTTTTATCAAACAGCCATGGAATCTATCTTAGAAGAAGAAGTAAGAAATGGGTTCGTAACCATCTGGTTAGATGATATAGTTGTGTATTCTAAGAATCATCCTACCCATATACAACATCTTAGAAAAACATTAAAGAAACTATATCAGGCAGGCATTATGCTAAATCCTAAGAAATGTCAATTCTTCAGATCTGAGGTAACCTTTTTGGGTCACCGCCTGGGAAATGGGAAATTCAGGTTAGAAGATGCGAGAGTCGAAGCGATATCATCAATCCAACCTCCGCAATGTTTCAAAAGCCTACGATCTTTTCTGGGATGCATAGAAGCATTCAGATCTTTTATTCCTCAGTTTGCAGTTCAAAGTATACCCTTAACCAATATTCTCAGTTTAAAGGAGTTCCCCAATCTCTTACCAGAAGAGGCTGTAAAAGCTTTCAACTCTCTCAAATACCAAATAAGTCAAAAACCTACTCTCCAAGCACCTGACTTTGAAAAAGCCAAAACAAGTTAACCTTTTTCTATCTTCAGTGATGCCTCAAAGAAGGGCATTGGAGGAGCTCTAGTGCAGGGTAAACATATAATTTATCTCGCATCCAGAAAACTTTCAAAAACAGAGCAACGCTATTCTATATCGGAAGTGGAACTTCTTAGTATTTGTTATTGTCTAGAGAAGTTTAAATATTTTGTGGTGGGCCTTCCTCTAACTATATATACAGATCATAGGGCATTGGTATATATTTGGAATAAGAATGAGACAAACTCACCGAGAATCGAACGGTTGGCAGCACGTATCAGAGAAGTTTATGAATTTAAATTGATGTATCACCCGGCTAAATTAAATAATTTGGCAGATATCTTATCAAGGAACCCACACGAACCACCTCCACAAGAGAATGAAGCAGATCTACCTTCAATTCTCTTGTGTTTTCGTGGAGAGGAAGAAAGTTTTAAAGATATTTCACACATTATAGAAGCTCTGATAAAGGGAGGAAGAGAAGCAATAAAATACTCAACTTATGAATATGATGAAAGGACCGGAACTTTATACAAATTCTCGAAAAGTAGAAAGTTGAGCTATGCACCACGGACAATAAGATATGAACTTTTAAACAAATTACATAATGTAACACATGCATGCTACAAAAAATTATATAAGCAGGTACATGTAGCGGGTTTTTTCTGGCCCGGTTTATGGGAAGACTGTAAAAAATGGGTGGATAACTGCCAATCCTGTGTATTAAAGAAGAAATCGTACACCAAACCAACAGCAAATATAGAAACTACAGATGTAGGGGAATTGATGGAGATTGACCTTTTAGAATTTAGAGAAGCCCCATACAATTATAAATATTTATTAGTGGCGGTGGACCATTTTTCAAACTTCACATGGATCAAACCTCTACGTTCGAAGAAACAGGGACCTGTAACTGAAGCTTTGAAGTCAATTCTAACATGTGGTGTAATTCCCACCTCGATTTTATCAGACAATGGGTTAGAATTTTGTAATGCAGAAATGAAAAGACTATGTAAAGAATTTCACATTGAACATTTAACTTCGGAACCTCATAGGCCGAAAGAACATGGAGCAGTTGAAAGAAAAAATAGACAAATAAGAGAGACGGTGGAAAAATTGGAACTAGCTAAGAAAAAAAAGTGGCCACTTCTCATCAATGAAATCTCCCATGCTCTTAATAGCACACCAGACAAGAATAGCCAAACACCTTATGAGAAATTTAGCAATATTTTCAGGGAACAACCTATTTTGAAAGCGTCACCCCCTCGCCACCAATGGAAGCCAGGGATGAAGATTATGATCGCTCACAGACGCCCTGTTGACAGCAAACCTTGGAGAAACACAGGACCTTATACTATTCTTGATACAGACCCTACTCACCTACTGGTATCTAAAGACGACAAAGATCAAGAGCCCTCATGGATTCATCATGAAAGAGCGGTTCCATTATTCTGACATCTTAAAGTAGGGGGATGTAAAGGAACGGTGTTCCTATAGGGAATTTAGATATATAAAATCTTTATAAATCATTGCATTATTCATTGTTGTTATATTCTCTTATTTTAGAAAACATCATTTTCTCCTAATAAAAATATATTCCTAACTGTGTGTAGGATTTACACAAAGTATATAAGGAGAGCTTTTTCTCAAGAAGTCAGTTATCAAGATGAAGAAGAGTTAGGTTAGCAAGAATATTGGGTATATTAACATTTATACTATTAACTTACCTTTTATTGTACTAATAATATTAATAAAATAATTTCCATAATTTCTTAAGTGTTGTATTTTCCAATGAATTAGTTACACCTAGCTTCCATAACGGTAGTATTGTAATCCGCTAGGCGGATTCGTTGGGAATGTAAATGTAAATTATTGAAATAGTTAATTAATATAGCGTGGTAGATATGTAGATGGGGTAATATTATTCATACTTTTCTTTTACTGCTGGGTCTTCATGACATTGCCAGTACTCCAACTGCAATCTTCTCTATGAATACGGTGATATCTTTTCATATATATTTTCACATTGTTTATATCACTTTCTCCATTGTTTATTTATTTATTCCATTTCTGTATATTTGTATATATTGAGTTTCCTTTTTAGGGGTTAGATTTGTATGGATTAAAGTATGACTATGTTCATGAGAATTTCTTTTCATTAATAAAAGTAATCGTAAATTTATTTGTTTGTGAAAAAATCTTAGAGCGACGTGTTCATTTAAAGTTAGCTACAATTTTTAATTATTTCTATAATCTGACATCTGTTAGTATTTCTACAGCGATAATGAAATATAAGCATGGTTACATTCTTAGTGTTAATTTTATTTCATCAACTTTTGGATTATTGTCTAGAGCCTCTATAAATTGAGAAAACTAATCTTTTTTCTATATATCGAAAGTTAAGTGCATTTCTGTTGGTGATCCCAACCAGTAATTGTCGGTGCATGTTTTTATTCTTAGAAAATAGCTTTCTTGAAAATAGCAAATTTTATTGAAATAATCAGTACCATTAACGTTAGTTAGTACTTTATCCATTTCATCTCCAGAAGCATTATCATGTTCGTAGTTTATTGGTGATTTAATAAATTCATCCTCGTTCATTAAAAAGTGTAAATAATCTGTTGGATTGTCAGATAAAATGAGAATTTCGTCTTTGATATCCTCTTTGGAATCGAAGTTATTTATTTCTGAAACTGCGAGTGCAGTTGAAGGTTTTTATTTTCAGACATAGTTTCCATGTTGTTGTCATCATCATCGATGATGATGAAGTTGTCAAGTGTTTTGACAATATTTTCTTGTTTCTTTATTCTAGTAAAATAATGTGATAGCATAGCATAAAAAAATAGTTATGAAAGTTGTTGTTTAGAAATGTAGAATTATAAAGTTGTTTAATGTTTGTTCACGTCTCATTTTTATTACCACTAATTAAGTCATATTACATGATAATATTTATAAAAAGATGTATCTTGTATGCTATAGGATGCGATAAAAAAGAAATGTCTTACTTAAAATTAATAGCAATGCGTTGATAAAAAAAATAAAACAAAGAGTATTTTAATTTTTCTTTGGTCTACCTTTTTCATTCTTTAAGAAATTTGGTTATTTATTAATAGTATCAGTAATTGAATTGTTTGGTATTATTTTCTTAGGTCTTCCACAACCTTTTTTTGTTTGATCTTCTTGTTGATTCGATATAGTTTCTGAATTTAATGTTTTTTAATAGTTGTAGTACCAATTTCTTAAGTATACCTCTCCTCTTATTAATAGGTTTTTTTTGGTTAAAATGAATTTTTATTTGTGTATTTTTAATGACTATTATCTGAAGTATTATGTAAACCATTTCTTAAAATATTTTATTTTACAGCTGCTGCTGATTTCAAAAGTTTTTCGTTGCATCATTCTATCTTCCTTGTACATCTATGTGAATTGGTTACTTCACCTAATAAATATATGTCTCTATACCAATATTTCATAATTTTAAGGGGATCTTTAAATTGTTTTTTGTTCCTATGAGCATTGACTAATTTCTTGTAGACCTTATAACCTGGTTATAAAGCAACGAATTCTTTAAGACAAGATGCATATTTTGAAGATGAAGTTTAAAGTTTCTCTCTTTTAAATTGTTATAGATCTTGTCGTTCAAATAAGTTGTCGTTTGCATATGATTTACTCGTGATTTTGTTGGCGTTGAAAATTATGTACTCTTTGGGTTTGCTTCTTGATTAGTCGAATAATTTAAGTTGTGTACATATTGCGTACGGTTGATAATGTCGTTGGTGTTCTTGTCTTTGTAAATACTTAGTATTATCTTTATTGCTTTGTTGAAACGTTTTAAAATTCCATTTCTTAATTGTTGTACCGATACAGAATTTTTGCTAGATTTCATACGTTTTACAAAAATCTTAGTTAAACTTTTATTTAGGAAAGATACAAGTAGGATAATAAAAAGATTAAATATTTAAATAGTACGAGTGCAAATTCATTACTGAAATTCAGTAATTTCCAGATTCTTTGAGTTGCAAGTTGAAGTAAAAAATTACTCTTTTTTTTTCTTATTTCTCGATATGATAGAAATTCTATTATCGATATGAATTGATATTTTTTATGCAAAAACAGCATCTACATTTACATTACCAAAAGATAAAGTAAAAATTCCAAATTTAATATTTTTTGAAAAATTTTTGTTTATATCAATTTATCAAGAAAAGTTAATAAATTACTAATTCCATGTATCTCTTTTTCATAAAAAGGTGATCTTAAAAATCCTTACTTAATTTAGAGGGGTAATGAAAATGTGTAAATTATTTTCGAGATTCAAACTTTTTGATATCTTTATCATGTAACTTTATGTGATAATTTTAAAAAACGTAATATTATTCTAATCTAAAGTTTTGTTCTTGAGATACTACTACTTATAGGTGTGTCGGTGTATTATTCTTGACTTCTTTAGAGTTATTCGTTTTATCTGAAAATTGAAAGATATATATAGTTTAAGAAACTTATGATAAAAAAATAAAAAAAGTTAAAATTTCAAGTTAATTCTTGAGATTATAAATTTTTAAAAAATGACCAAAAAAACCTAAATTCTTACACTTTAAAATGATATATCAGGATTCAGAGAAGGAAATTTATAAAAAGAACAAACGATAATCTAAGTTTTTTTTTAACTTACACTTTAAGTATAATCTCATAAAAATCGAAAAACTTTAAGTATTATAGATTTTTCTCAAAAAGTTTTTTTTTGTTTTTTAAAAAAAGTATGTCAAAATAAAACTTTTTAAATAAAGTATTTTCATAACTTTTATGTAGGATTAAATTCTCTATCAAATGATATATATCATCTTAATTCCTTTATTCGTTCTCGAGATATAAAGAAAAAAGTGATTTTTTAATTTTTTGAAAAAGTGCTATTTTTTAGTTTCAAGAAAGAGAAAGAGTTTCAATACGTTTATTTTTTCCAAATGTCTTAAATTTCCTCCCTAGAGAAATTTTTTGCGAACATTAAAAAATATTTACCGTTAATTTAATTCTTTTCATTCTTGAGTTAGTCATAAAACAAATTAGTAAAATTTATTTTCTAATTTTTAAATTTTAAGAAAAAAGTATGAATAGATAGAACTTTTTCAATATGAAATGTTTACAAAATCTATGTGGAACATAATTTTCTATCGAATGACATATAGGTCATCTTAATTCCACTATGCGTTCTTGAGATACATCACATTAAGTATCAAACTTTAAATATTACTACTTCTATTTTCCTTTCAATAATGATTTTTCTATTTTAAATTTCATTTATAAATGTAATTTTTAATGCTTATTACATCAAAATAATTAAAATTACCAAAAAAAGGTTTGATTCTTGGAAATATAAAAGTTATCAAAAATTCCCCTATTTATTAGAGGAAAAGTTTACCTCTTAAAATGGTTTTTGTTTTATTTATTTCTTTTTAGTAAAATAAAAAATTCATTCTAATATGCTGATTAGAAAAAATAAGTACTAGTTTTCTCTGAATTTTTGTTTTTAGGATAATCTCAACATAAATAAAGCAATTTTTTTAAATTATGTAATTTTAAAAATAGAGTATGCAATGATGATACTTTTTCAATATTAAAATGTTCACAATTTTTATGTGGGATTAAATTCTCTAACAAATGATATAGACATCGTTCTACTCCATTATTCGTTTTTGAGATACATCACATTAAATAATAAATTTTAAAATTTAGTACTTTTATTATTCCTTTAAAAAATGATTTTTTTATTAAAATTTTTACATATAGATGTAATTTATAATGTTTGCTACATTAAATAATAACAATCACTAAAAAAGTCTGATCCCGGAAAATAATAAGTCATCAAAAATTCCCCTATATGTTAAAAGAATAGCTTACTTCTCAAAATGGTTTTCATTTTATGTTCTTTCTTCTACTAAAAAAAATACATTTTAATATGCTAAATAAAAAAATAAATAGTAGTTTATTTTTTTAGTTCTTGTGATGCGTATATTAAAAAGGAATGATCCTGAAATTTACGACCCCATAAAATAAAAAATTATAAGAATATCTGATTTTTTTTTAAAATGTTAAAGAAGAATAATTTTTAAAAGTCATAAAACCAATTGCTTTAAACAATTTAAAATATTAATTTATATTTCTAAAATTATAGCAGGTAGGATTGTTGAAAAAATTGGTTTTTATTTTATATATGTGGTGTTTGTACTGATTAAATATATTAAAAATCAGTGCAGTATACTACAATTATTAAGACATAATAAAAAATTTAAAAAGAAATTATATTTAGCTTTTTAAAATTTAACAAAATTGATATTTAATATTATAAGCTTTTTTAATGAGGTGCTATCCTCTTTAGTAAGAATCACAATATGAGTAAGAATGTAGTTTATTTAACTTAATAATAATAATCAAAATGAACGAAAATAATGTGGTATTTTAGTGAATATTCTTCTATTTATATCCTTTTTACTTCAACGCCTTCTATGGGCGTTACAATATCATTAAATTCTTAAAAAAATTAGATTTTTCTCTTCAAATCTTTTTATGTTATAATAATCTATACTAAATTGCTTCAAACTACTGCAATTTAGTTATGCATACTATAAGTTTCAAAACTGTATTATATGGTGGTGCAAACACCTATTTAAAAAAATCTAAAAATAACTAAAATTTTTGCTATGCTTCATAAGAATTGCAAAAAAATTACCCAAATTTCTAAATCGAAACTATTCACCAAAATATTTTAAAAATAAATTTTTTAATATTTTTAAAAAAAACAAACTAATACTTTGATTTAAATATATTTGTAGAGTTAAAATTTATTTATTATGGGCGTTTCCCCCTAAAGATTCAAATTACATACAATAAAATATTATAATTACCTTATAAAGATTCTTATTTACTTATATAATAAAGTCCTATGAGGTCCTATGAGTTTTAAAATTTAGTTATCCCCTATAATTAGAAGTAGATTAGAATAACTATATATCTAATGTTTTTGATGACATATCATTGTCATATAAAAATTTGTGAATGAAATTCAATCTTAAAATTGACACTCTTTATATTTTTCATTGTAATCAAATTTTTATTTTGGGGACGCCTGCGTCGCCAACTGTAGCCTTTTAAAGTCTGTATAAATTTCTTTAATACGAAAAGTGTCCAATTAATAGTTTTGATTTACTTTTAATGTTATAAACTTAAAAAAAATATTTTTATCATTTTAAATATAGTATTATTTTTATAAAAATATTATTGGATATATAAGGAACTTCAAATCAACCCCTTTATTTTCCTAACACAATTTACAATAAAACTATAAAATAGTGGTAAAATTATGATAAAATTGGTAAAATTGGCCAACTACAATAATTACTTTAAATACTTAAAATTTTTACTTACTTTTTACCCTTAAACTATTTTCTTACTAATTATTGTGTTGGCTTATAGATCTTAATAAGTATTTCCTTTTTCTAAAAATATACAAAATATTAATATTAATATAATATATTATAATTATAGAATTTGATTACAAAATTTTTGGGATTAATTACAGTTGATAAAAGTATTTCACCTTTATATTTCTCAACTGTATTTTCTATTCGAGACACATTACTGCTATATATTAAAAAATTGTATTTCATTTTTCATAATATATTTAAAAAAGTATGCATAAAAATTTGTAAAAGTATTCTTTATTATGTTACCAAAATGCGAAATGATAAAATAATAATTAACCAAAGTGGATTTTTAGGTTAAATAATTAGAAAAATATTTATGATCAACTTCTAATATTATTAATATCTAAAAAATAGTCAATCTTAAAACTAAATCAATATTTTAAATTTCTATCTATTTTAATAATGTAAAATTTGCATTTTATATTAATTAGGACTTTGTAAAAAATTATTCAAACTTAAAGCATCAAATGAGTTTAAAATCATAAAACTATGTAATAAGACAATTTTTAAACAATATGTTTTGTAAATTTCTAACATTAAAAAAACTATAAAATTTTAATAATAATTATAAATACTGTACAATACGGAATTATTTATTCGAATAACACTTTATGTGTTTTTTTATAACCCAATGTTTTAGAAGATTTGTTAAATTTAAAAATTTTAAATATTTAAAAAAAACAGGCCCTGCAGGCAAATAACGACAGGCAAAGTGAGTTTACTACAAGTTTTTAACTATAAAGATAAAAATAGTTTTAAAAATATCTTGTACGTGCACTAAAAAGTACTTAAAAATAAATTTTGCTACAAATGTTCTTGTTAGTTTAAAGGTATTTTTTACTCATTAAATTGACAGATTGTTTGGCTCTTGTAAAAAAAAATTTATGATAGTGATCAAATATATCATATGTGAAAAAGAACACTGATTTAAAAAATAAATTTGTCTCAGTTATTTCGATGAAGTTTATGACACAATTTAAGATCAAAATTGATGATTTTATAAAGTATTTTATAAAAAATAACACTATTTGTTATAGAAAATATTAAAAATCTACTTTTTGCAATTAATATTCTGATAAATTTTTTTTTAAAATTAGTAAATAAAAACGCACAAACATTTTAACTATTTACAATAAGTTTTAATAAAATCTTAATTTATTTTTAGATTCTAATATAATCGCTTTTTATATTATGCACGTTGTCTTTCAAAAGTAATGAAATAATTATTTGTTGTTTCTACAAGCACAAAGTGAAGAAAGTAAGGATAAGGTTTTTGAGAAGAAATTCTTTTCTACACATTTTCTATTTGAATCTGGATCCTAAAAAACCTGGTATATTTAAAAAAAGTGTAATATTGTTTTCTCTCTTCAAGGCAAAATTATCATTCACGTCAACATAGAAAATTTTATATATTTTCTTTAGCAATGTACACGCAAAAGAACATTAAACAGTGTTGACTTATTGCATTTTGTGTAAAACATAGAAAAATTGCTACAGAAACTTTAAAATAAGAAAACAACGTATAAAAAAATTTTGTTCATTTCAAATTCTTCATGTATAAGACTGTATAGATCACTCGTTGAGAATGATTGTACATTGTTTAACTTTTCAAATGATGGTTTTTTAGATAGTTTTGAATTTTGAAGATTCAAAAGAAATTTAACAATATATGTTGGGGCGTTAGAAGGCATGGAATAAAAGGGTAATATTTGTTTAATATAAAAGCTTTTAAACAGCTAATGATGAGTAACTCAGTGCATAATCATGATAGTAGGACTATAGATTTTTTAACTTTAGTGTTTTGTTTTTATTTTTGCAAATCTTTTGCTATAAAAAAACGATATTTTTGCCTTGACGAGAATGCAAAACATGACTATATTATTTTAATGTACTAGGTTTTGTAGAACTTAAATTTAAATGCGAAATATATAAATGTGTAGAGAAAAATTTCCTCAATAAATAAAATTTTCACTTTGTTTTATTAAATGCTTGTGAAGACCATTAAATGATAATTTTTACTAATTTTGGTACAGCTTACAAATTTTAAAAGATACTATTGTAATTAACTTTTTCTTATAGTGGTAAATATTGCAGTTAAAAAACAATTGCAACAATTTCAACAAAACAATATATTTCTATTAGAAAATACGAATGGAGATTACTTTTTTATCATAACATTGCAAATGATGAAAAATTAAAAATTATTGTTGAAAAGTTGACAGTTTAAAATAGTGATTGTTCAAATGGTAAACTATTTTTTGAATTTTTCGTTTGCTAAGATAAAGTTTCTAAAGCCTTTAATCTTTGTAAAAGTAGTAAAAATGTTTCATTTCCTATCTCTTTTAATATTTAAGAGAGTAATTTTTACATTTAAAGATACAAATCAGTTAAGTTTTTAAGTGTTTCCTACCAAAACATAATGAAACTAAAAAATTATAAATAAATATTTAACATTTTCTATTAAATATAAAAAAATATTTGATTTGATCAATGTATTTTACATTATGATTCTATTATGATCGTAGAGAATAAGCATAATTACTCACTATTAGATAAATTTTAATATTCATTGTTAAGGTAACGGAGTCTTGACTTAGCTCCCAGAACATCGCTATCAATTTTATCACGATAAAAATTATTGAATAAAAATAATATTTATTTAACACCCTAAAAAATCTAATATAAAAATATAAATTTAGTTAACTTACAGAGCTTGTTAATTAATTACACATAAATATGTTAAATGTAACAAATAGTTGGCTACAAGCTCTATAGATGTTATTTTTAAATTTTTATTTTGATGACATTGACTTGCCACTTCTAACATTACGGAATTTAATAAGTCCATTTATACGTTTTGAAATAATTTTATAAAAAGATTATCTACATAGTAAAAAAGTTCAAAAAGATCCTTTACTGTTAGATTAGCAATAATGACCAAGTTTTCAATATAACAAAATTAAATAACCATATTTTGATTATTAATCTTTTATAAAAAATGATCATGTTATCAATTGAAGTTTATCTAATATAAATGATAATAAGCTACAATATTCGTACATTTATAGAAGTGTTTTGTAACCAATTAAAAAAAAATAATATCATTAAAAGTTTTTTTAAAATGTTTAATTTTTTTCCATGAAACATAGTAACTTGTATATAGATTTTACAAACAATCATCAACTGCAGCAGTTGTAGTTATAAGAAGATTTTCGTATGTAGATGTTGTTTGGGCTGCCTCAGTTGTGTCGGTTGGATCAATTATATCTTGAGTAATAGGTTGTTTACTAACTTTACTTATACATAATGGTTGAATGACCATTTGATTTGTGTCACGTAAAGCTTCATTTGAGTAGAAAAATATAATTTCACCTGGAAAAACTTGGCTATTTGTCGTAATTATTCTTACATTTCCATGTTTATCACTTTCACTCCGTTTACTTCCTGGTGTAACAGCTAAAATTAATCCGTAGCTTCCTTGGTGGTTTACCTTTTTGCTACAACTAACTTTTCCATTATAATTCATTGGGTAGATGGTATCATAAGCAAAACATTCTTTGGCAGTTGTAATTTTGTAATTCCATTCTATGTCAAATCTATTATCATTTGATATTTGTTTTAATGTTCCACAATTAAAAGTGAAATTATCTTCACCATCATTTGAGAAACCCATAAGAGTATAACGTGGATCAATATTCTTAATACTAACACCATTTGGATTTTCACTCGGTATAAATTCAATATTTCTATTGTGACTAAACATGGCTGATCCAGGGCATCTAACTATAGCTCCAACACGATTAGTTACTAAGTTATCATGGATATAATTATCCATATTGTTATAGCTTTAATTAAATATCAAATTAGGCAATTTTTTTACTTACTTATTTAATTTAGATCTAGAAATATAAACAGAATATTTAGGCCTATTGCTTTCACGATCAACAAAATCAATTTCACCACAACTTCCATCTTTAAGATTACAAATTGTTTTACAAGGATATTTTAAATCCATAAGATTAATTTGATATAAAGGAACATTTTCACGAACTTTACCATCATCTTTAAGCCTTTTGTGCATATCGCACGTGTTTATCAGATTCATATCCACATGTGTGAGATGTAGCAGGATCAGCTTCTCCTCCTTTGCAATAATTAATAGAAAAAATTATAAAGAGAAGAGTATACGCAAAGAATCTCATGTTTAAATTTATGATGATATTTTTAAAAATTTCAACTATTTATATTAATCTATTAAACTAATTATTCTTTATATAATTTTAAGTAAATAAAATAATAATTTATTTTATTTTGCGATATAATAAAAATGATAAACCAAATAAATTATTATTCAAATAGGCTTTGCAAACTCTAATAATAAGACTCTCTCTTAAATAAAATAAAAAAATATTTTCGCCATTTCTTTAACAATATAAATGTTTAGTTTTCTCACTATTCATACATGAAAAATTATTTTTCAACATAAAATAATTTTATCATTACATTAAGCTTTATTATAAAAAATACATTTAATAAATATTATAAACCTAAAAAATTTTAAAATATGCTATTGCTTTTGAGAATATAAAACTGCGTAATTTTTACCAATACGGTACCAAGTAATGATAAATATGATTTATTAATTAAACATAAGTGCAAAATGATTGTCTATATTAAGTTGTTTAAAATTTAATGTTAATATTTTTTACAATATTGAATCGACTGTAATATATTCTATGTGTAACTTAGACTTATAAGATATACACTATTTTATAAAGTTATTTAAGCTCTATAGTTTTCATTACTTTTTTATTATCATTTATTATAAAGTTGTTTTTAATTTTATAAATTACAAAGTTAAAATACAAATGCTCATAAATTTTTTAAACACGAGCATAAATAAATTAAATAAAATCGCTTTAAAAATTTAGCACTACACAGTTATTGTTTATATACAAAGTGCGCTATAAAGCGTTAATTCAATGTAATTTGTAATGGAGTATAATTGTCTATTTTAACATCATAAATTCTAAAAAACCAATAACTTTTTGGACAATATTTTTTTCAAATTACATACATTTAAAATCATTGACTTTGAATTCAATATTTATTAATTGAACAAACTAACTTTAACTTTTGGTAGTGCTTGATTACATATTTATGACTGTGTAAAAACTAGACAAGTTCAAAAGTGTTACTGAATCTTACTCATTTTAATTACTTAATCTTTCAATAACATATTATCATTTAAAAATAAATAGAATGCTTTATTTGAAAATAAGTTAACTAAATTTGAATAGCTAAAATCTGGCATCTTGAATACTTTTAATTCTAAAAACTGTGATTTTTTATCAAATAGATTATTAAGCCCTTAAAATATTAACAAAATTAGTAAAATATAATTACTTTTGTTTTACATAAAAAATATAAATTTGCGACTGAGTTATGAAATTTTAAAAATAATAGTTAGAAACTTACATTTATCTTCACCAATTACTATTTATGCTAATAAATAACTTAAAATGTATAGCATAAATCTTAGTATTTTAGGAAGTTAACTTATACCTATTATAAAAGAATGATTATAAATATCCTTATACTAAAGAATTACCAGCTAAAATGCCATTTGAACAATTTTTTAAAACTTATATAAGTAAAAGAATTGTAATCCTAACTCTTCTTCTCATTTAGCTTTGTGTTATCCTGTAAGGAAAATATCCTTTATAGTTTAGTATATAAACAAAATATTTCAAAATATTTGTCATTTTGTAAAACATTATGTCATTGTTTTTTTATTGTATTAAGTATTGTACTAACCTATTTTATTTTAGTGTAAGATTCAAGGGAACGTAGAGGATTCTTAGTATATTGTCTATTTTTGTCTAGATTGTAATTTGTGTAGCTAAAAGTAAGTTCCCATGAATTTTATAATTAACAAATTGTCATTAGGTGGCCATTTTTTTAGCGTTTATACTTTGTATTGTAAGATATATTGAATAAAAGATTAATTTGTGTGTGAAACCTTCTCATACTACTATTTCCTACTGAAGCTAAGCACCAACAAAACTTAAATATTTTTACTTATAATACAATTTTTTTGATAATAATTATTAGATTTCCGAAAAAACTTCTGATAACCTATGATATCATTTTATCAGTAAATGAATTTTAAGTGTAATTAACAATTTATCATTTTTAAGTTTGTAATCATTATCATAATTAAATGTTTATTTCAGTTTTTAACAAAAAAGTATAATTTTCAAATCAAATCAAAATTAACCGTTTATATCTTAGAAATTCTAGTAAAATCAATTTTATAGAAAGGAAAGAGTTTAGGTGAAGAGATGGTAAAGATGAGCAATTTAAGTAAGTTAGATACACAACATTCTAAATGTATTGATATTGTTGTAAAAATATTTGAGTTTACCAAATTTAGAGCGTAAAAAGTTTAATTATATCTTTTTAATGATTGTTTTGATAGTTTTTGACATGATATAAAAAATACATTTTAATATACTTTTATTTACTGAGGAAAGATGACATATTTATTTTTAAATTTCAAAATGTATACTAAATATCATCTCTTTTATAGGATCTGATAAAAGCTGTTGTTATTGTGAGGTTAAAAAATTAAATTAAGTTAGTAAGGAAAATTGAGTATTTCAAAGTAATTTTTATAAAAGAAATTATTTTTATTGTAAAATTTTTAGAACGTAATATATTAGATAAAATATTTAACCAAGTTGTTAAATTCATGATAAAAAGGTTTACTGATTACGTAAAATTTATGGTAGATTAACAACTTTAACAACAAAATTCAATAACAAAAACCATTACAAAATAGTCTTACTTATCTTGACAACTTTATCAAAATCTAACAAGGTTTTAAAAATAACTATTTTGTATAATATCAAGTATATTTATTGTTGAAATTGATGATGTCATGTGTTTTATTTGTCATTATTCTTAATACCAATCACAAGTGATAGCATTTAAACTTTACAAATTATTTTTAAGTATCGCTTGTAACTATATTTTCTGAATTTTAAAAATTATGAGCAAAAACAACAGTATTTTTTGAAAAATCTAGTATTTTAGGAAAAAAATATTTCTATATAAATAGTTTTTATATTTACACAGGATAAATAAAGTAACGTTCAATTTGATGACAATAGAGTAAATAAGATGTGACAAAAGTAGTTTTGTTATTTATTGCCTATATGTGTTGATCAAGGGTTCTTGGTTCAGTTTTATTATCTATCCTTATTATAACCATTTGATAGTTATTTTATTACACGTTATTATATTTGATTATTGGTTTAATAAAAGTATAAAAATTACTATTAGAATTAGACTTGATTCGTCTTTAATAGCTTTTTGGATCCAGTTAAAATATAATATTTTTACTGTAATCAAATAAAAATATTTTTAAATAAATTGTTTTTGTAATTGTACAGTTATAATATTTAAATAAAAATATTTGAAAGTCGTATTATTAAAACACATTGATTTGTGTATTGAGAGTAAAGGCATATTTTTTAAAAAATTGTTATAAATACTTTATTATTAATGTCTTACATTTCATAGTTAACAACAATGTTTTTAAAAAAAATTTCACTATTTAAAAACATAAAAATTTTAAACGATTTATATCATTACAATGAATTTAACTTCTGACTATTTGGAAAGTATTTATAATATTATTACTAATTAATTTGTGTTATCAATTTTTTAATTGTAATAGTGTTATTTTACCATAATACAAAGAAAAAAAAGTGCTAGAGCGGTAGCGAATGCTCGTCTTAGACAATTTAATAGAAAATTTTATCCAAATAACTTATAGATTAGAGAGAATAAAATTTGGCAAAATGAATAGAACTAAAAGAAACTATAAAATTGTTTTTTCTGCCAAAGGTTCACATGGCTACGCAGATAAAACATTTGTAGCAATGTATCATTTAAGAAAGAACAGTGCCATATCACAACATTAACTTTACTAAGGTAATTTTAGATAAAATAAACAGTTTGTAACGCCTCATAGAAGACGCTGACTTAAGAAGCATATAAATAGAAGAATATATACTAGTAAAATACACATTCGTTCTTTTTGATTGTTAACATTTTATAAAATTCAATAAACTACTTTCTTACTCATATGTTGTTGATTCATACAGTTAACATTTAACATATCTTTAACATAACATAGTAACACGTATATGACAAAATAACAATCAACTGTCATGAAAAAGACAGAACCTTCTAGAAAAGAGTGACAATTTAATATAAACAGGTATTATCATTAAAATACTCAGTTAGGAAAAGGTCCCTTGTCTAGAAGGTAGGTTGTATAATTATATCATTTTATGTTTTATTGTAATTTAGTGACTATACCTAAGATTAATTAATAAACAAATTTAAACTATAATAAAGAGGATAGCATCTCTAAAAAAGCTTTTAAGTTAAAAAACATTTTATTTTAAATTTTGTATAAAAATATAATTATTACACATTAATAAACAAATATTTTTTTAGATTACACGGACATTTTCAAGACATTTTAAAACGATATTATAGAGAAAAGTGAACTATAATAATAATCATATTAAGTGAATTACAAATAAAAGAAATTTGTTAACTGTTAATATTAATGATTTTTTTAAAAATATCACAAATAACAATGGTAAATTTTTTTTTTAAATTTTTTGTGTTTCAACTTCATTATTTTTCTATTGAGTTTTTAATTACAAATTTAACAGTTAATAAAATACTATTTACATATAAAGACGAATCTCTCTCTCAACCTGCTGATTGTAGGAAATTAAGAAAAGATTCTCTTTTAAATAGACGAATCTGTAGAAATTAGAGAAATTATCAAATTTTTAAAATATATTGGAAACTTTTTTTGTTAAAATCTCATTCTATTAATCTGACTTTGCTTTAAAGTCAGCCTGTGATTTTGTAGTTATTTTAAAGAGTCTTTGTTTTATTTAAAACTTATTGTTGTGTACTCCCATTTTATTTTATCACATCTATTGAAAAATCTTAAAATATTTCTGGAAAAGTCTTTAATATTTACGAAATGAAGCCTTTACCGCAGAAACTACAATTCGAAACTAAGTATGTTTATTTTAAAAGTTTAAAAAAAATTGCAATTCAGACTGCTGTTTCCTCTATTGCTACCATGCCTAACAACAGTACAGCTCAAAAGGCACAAACACAACTAATGAATATGTTATTTTAAAATCTTTTATTTACGTAACAACAACGAATTCAAGTACTAAAGACTAATGTTTAACTACAACGTAAAAAAAGTTACGTACCAACTACTACCGTTATCGCACAAAAACCTTACGCCATCACACTGACCACATCTGAACTTGGAAAATTTTAACTAAAAACATCTCTTCTTAGTATCAACGTTTACTTCTTTTTTATCTCCTTTTTGAATCACTAATGACGATAATTTAAAGAAACATTCTCTTCTTTTAATGCTTCACTCTGATGTCATCAATAATACAAGTAATTGAAATGATATATCCGTGGATCAACTCATTAAAGAATTATTCGTCGAAATTAGTAGCGAAAGTGATAAGTTAATAGGCTGGTAAAGTTAAATGTTTAAATAATAAATAAAATACAGATTGGCAAAAATACTAAAGAAGTTACCAAATACATGGTCAAGTATATAAAAATCCTCTTTCATAAAAGAAGCCTCAAAGATAAATTAGACGAGGTGCGCTTTTAATGCAGTAAAATAATAGTTGTCAACGTAAATCAACGTTTTTAAGATATTTCTTTTACGATCCTTGCTAAATTCATCGAAATTGTAAAAATTTAAATATTACCTTGGCAAAAGCCTAAGAGAAGAATCTGACTGTATGACTTGTAATTACAAAGAAGAAACCTATATTCAACAAAATTCTTAAGAATAATAAAGATCATGAGCCTAAATGCACAAGATATAGTCATTTTTTTCATACTACTGAAGAGTGCAAATTTAAGTACAACTGGATAGCGTAACAAATAATAAAATCGCCTTACTGTTTTACTCTTCTTTGTTTCATAACATATGTCTAAATGATCTAATACTACTTCGATAGAAGAATCCGAAATGATAAGTAATTCTCTGGAGAAGATCTATCTCCTTGGTAGTAGCTCTATTTCAACTGAAACGGCTGCTATTGATAACAAAAAATTGTCTGTTAAATTAGATACTTGTTTCATTATCAATGTTATTAGTCCAAAATTAATAGATCTTTTAAATATTGATGATTAAGATTTGAAAATAAATACTACAACTATACAAGTTGATAAATGTTTCAAACGTATAAACAAGGATATTATTATTAATCTCAAAGATCATACTAAATTGTTTATAAACCTATTGCTATTAAAGGTAATTTTTCTGAATTTAATTTATTGTTAGTCATAAAATTTCAAAGCAAACGTCTTCATATGTTATCGATTTTAAATGTATTTAACTCATTCATATTAATTACTTTTACGAAAATAAAGCTGTGGCTAAGAGGTCTAATGAAATATTTTAAATTATCAATGAAAATTTTGAATACAATTCTTTTTTAGTCTCTAGAAATCTTACAAATGATATATATCTATTGCTAAAGAAAAAAATAGTCCTTTTATGCAGGCTAAAAGGAATCGTGGCTACCCAATGAAACGTTTACCTACGAATTATAAAGCAACGCGGTCGTCGAAAGAAAATTCACTCTTACAGATTCAAAACTGTTTTCCAATGAGGTTAGTGCTGTAGGTTTACTTACTATTGATTCTATCTAAACTAACGTTGTTAATACAAGCAATATTTTTAAAACTAGTATTACGTTCCAGGATTATTTACATTCAATTGCTATTTTTGCGATTTTGAGAAATTCCTATAATGATTTAAAAGCTTTCAATTTTTCACGAGAAAAATCTTTAGATTTAATCATACAACTTATACTGACGAAAAAATAGTTTATAATCATGCTAGTTTCTAATGTCGGTGATGTTCTTTAGATAAGAAACTGAAAAAGCCGGAAGAAAAAGACATGTTGCTTCTATTCAAAAATCCCTTGCTTCAACAATCGTTGATATTTGGTGTTAACGTAAAAGTCATTCCTTGTGCCTCAAACTTAAGAATCATATTACTCAAATTAATTACTTTTTAACTTTAACAATTTAATAAAGCATGGGGTGGATTCTTGTGTCGTATGTACTCAATTTAATCCCAAACTACTTGAATCTCTTTTAGATTGTACAATACTTACTGCTGACAAATCAATGAAAGAATACTGCATAGAAATTTTAGAACCAATACAAACGTCTATAAATGAATTTTAATGCGTTTTGGTACTAGCTGACAATACCACACGTTTCATATAGAATTCTCCAATACATTCTTTTGAACAACTTTTAAGTTGACAATTATTACAGCAAATCTATCTCAATTTTTATCGTTTCTAGATGTCATCGCTAGAATAGTAATAAATCTTACAACTATTCAACTTTTAAAGAATAAGGAAAAAAAGAAATGATTATATCTAAAATAGTGGCTCCTATGAAAAGTAGATGAACGACTAGTTTTCCAGGTACAAAAACGAATATTTTTTTTGTTAAAACCTCTATTTTATTAAAGTTAAATTCGCTATAAAGTTAGCTCGTGCTTTTATCGTTATAATTATAGTTTTTGCTCTTAATATGATTTCTTTATGTGTAAAAATGTTTTATCATATCAATACAATAATTTAAAACTATTGTTTTTTATATTTTTTATACAATTTTGCTTATTTTATAGTAAAATGGTATAAAAGTAAAAATATTGTAGACTTATAAATTATGAATTTCATATTTTTCTGGTACAACTTTTTTTAATTTAGTGAAAATAGTTATCTTAATAATAAAAATTTTAAATACGCTAAATCTCCTGTTAAGAACGTTTATTTTAACCTATTCTTTATAGAAGATAATGCATTGATTTTTTAATACAATAAAAAAAGGTTACATTATTTAGAGTAAACATTAAAAATTAAAAAAGAATAATTAAAAATTTCTTAAAGAATATTCTTTTAATCTCCAAATAACAGCTAATTCATAACCCATTTCTCATCGATAAAACAATCAATTAAAAATTTTTTCATTTCTTCTTTATTGTAATAAATATATTTCCATATATTTTAAAGATAGTGGAATTATTTTAAATATGCTTTTTTAATTTTTCTTTTTTTTTGTAGGTTTTGTTGGCTTTTGAGTAGTTGATTTTGTTGTTGAATTTGTAGTTTGAGAAGGAGATTTTGATACTGTTATACCTAGTCTTACTTGTACTTCTAACGTAAGTCTAGCTATACCTTCTGCTATTGCTTTTACTGCTTTTGCAAGTTTTTTCAACATTTTGTCTTCCCATGATTCTTTTCTTTTACTTGGACGTTTCTTTTTCTTGTCTTTTTTAGACTTTGATTTATCTTTACCTTTTGAACTAGATGAAGATTTTTTATTTGATCGTTTGTTAATTGCTTTCATGTCATCATCGTCATTTAAAATTGTAGGTAGTAATGAGTTTACACTGTTTTCATTTTGAGAATCCAAACTTCTTTTAATTTCAAAAGATTCTGTTAATAAGAAAGTAATAAGAAAAACAAGCGTAAATACTAGCACAGTACTTTTCATAATGAAAATAGAACGGTTAATTTTAAATTTTTACGATATTTATACTTTTAAATTATTTATCCTTATCAAAAATTAAACTATTATATTTTTACAACTAATATTAACTTTCTCACTGTACAAATATGTGATTATGAATATTTTATAAATTAAATTAATAATTTCTATTAAAAAATATATGTGTTCATTTAGAGAATTATTAAATAAACAACTATTTAATAAAATGTACGAAGGTGTTCACAAGTTATCGACTAAAAAATTTTTAAAAATTCATTTGGAATTATTTTTATATGAAAAATAATATTAAATTGATTTTGAATGGTACTCCACGTATAAAAAAAATTTGACAAATTTTGACAAATCTTGATTAAATGCAAAAAAAAATATTTCATTTTTTAAAAAATTAAATTTTATCATTTTTCAATATAAACACATATGTTTAACATTCTGAAGTAATGTAGTTTTCATTAATCTTGATATTTTTTATGATATTATGCTTGTCTTTGAGTCTAACCTTTTTTATGATGTATTATAAGTACGTTATTAGAAGTTTCTTTGCATAATGTTGCAAACGTTTTAGCAAAGATTATTCTTTTTAAACAATCTAATGGCTACAATAATTTTAAAAATTTGAAAATTTTTATAACAATATAAACCAAAAGTAAAGATTTTTTAATAACACTAAATATTTATAATTAAAGAAATAATTAAATTATTTGCTTTTTTGAGTAAAATATCTAAAAGTTTTATTGTACTCACTCTATGTTGTTTAATAATAAATTTCTCGGTCGAATACTTTGACTCTTGTCGCAGCGACGTTTTTCTAAACTAATGAAAAACCTTTTTGTAGCAAGTAAAAGTTTATGAAACACTTACAGTTTATTGTTCATATTGTGTAGAGGTAGATTATTCAAAACGATTTTTAAAATTTCCAAAAATGGGAATTTATTATTTGAAGCTTTATATCTCAAACGTTAAACGTGACACCTTATATGAAACCTATATATTTGAAAGCACTTTATTTCCTCTACAAAGATATAACCATATTATTTTAAAGTTTCTATATAGTTTTGAGATAATTAGATTTAATGATAATTACTCATTATTTCTCAATATTTGTGATATTAAAAACCGATTTTCTTAATTACCAGAAGTCAGAAAATTTGTTAATACATATTATAGTCTATTTTAATAAGTTGAAAATAAACAAAAATTTCTTTAAAATTAATTTATACTGAAAAAAATTTAAACATTTACTTTTTAAAAAATAATTAAATATTTTAGTTTCAACATTAAAAACATATTAAGGTGCTTAAAATTGCTTTTTACATAGAAAATAAAAACACTATTGTATGTTTCTGAGGTATAGTAGACAAAATATGAGATGTGTTCAAACCATAGTATGAAATACCTTTTTTGAAAATAAATTATAAAAATATATATAGTTAAAGCTTGTAATGATTGTAATATATAAAAATCACTTTTCAAAGTTTCATAATAAAAAGGTCTAATAAGCTTTTCTCTAAACATTATTACTTTTAATATTTCGCTAAAATGATCATTTATTGATAGTATTTTTCAGTAACTTAATTGTTTTTAATATAGTATAAAATGAAATCCATGCTAGAACAATTTGTAAGTTCTAATATATTTAAAAATCTGTTTTAATATCATAAATATTTAGAAATTATGAGTAATTATCATTAAATCTAATTATTTCAAAACTGTATAGAAACTTTAAAATGATATAAGTATATCCTTGTAGAGGAAATGAAGGGCTTTTCAGAATATATAGGTTTCGTATAAGGTATCACGTCTAACGGTCGAGATATAAAGCTTCAAAAAATAAATTCCCATTTTTGGAAATTTTAAAAATCGTTTTGAATAATCTACCTCTACCACAATATGAACAACAAACTGTAAGGATTTTATAAACTTTTACTTGCTACAAAAAGGTTTTTCATTAGTTTAGAAAAACGTCGCTGTGACAAGAGTCAAAGCATTCGACCAGGGAAACAACATAGTGTGTACTATTATTAATGAATATGCATAAGGTTCTATAATTTTTCATAAGTTGATCCTAAGATGATCTTGGAAGATATCATAGTGTTATCCATTAGATCATAAAAATTTCATAAGGTAATATAATTTATAGTTATTTAAACTTTTTGAACATATTAATAAATATACTATGATGTTCTAATAAGTTCTTTTAATAACAGCATTTATAATTTTACTTAAAATAAACTTTTAATCTTGTAATCTAAAATTTAGCGCAGAAAATAATTTAAATTTTAAAATAAAAATAATTTCATTAAAGAATAACTACTTTTTTTAATAGTTTTAAATTATTACTTTAATTTCCATATACAAGCTAAATGAGATAAAATTAGTTGCAAATAAAATAAACCCATCTTTTTTATTGTGGAATAAATTTACCTCAATTTTTTCGAATTTATACTTGTTGTGTGAAAACATTTTAAAGATTATAATTACTTTAAACATTCTAGAAATTTTAAAATAAAATATTAATTTAATGACTTATGGTAATAAATGATAAAATACACTATTTTATCATTATTAACAAAAATTATATTTCTGAAGTTTGACTACAATTTATGCAATTTAATTATCTGCCTAGTATTAAATATACCTAATTTATGATTTTATGGCAATAAATAACTATAAAAGAGTAAGAAAAGGATGAGGATCAAAATTCGAGATCTTGTGTAAGTAATAATTATATAACTATTTAATGATTTTTTTATTAGTTTATTATTGTGATTTAGATTATAATAGTGTATTTTGTTGCCTAAATTCAACATCAATATTTAAAATAATATACTCTATAATTTAATATTTTTATTTGATGTTACATGTCTATTAAAATTAATAAAACAAATAATTAACAAGTTAAACTACATTCTGAAATTAATAGTATTTTTATTCATAAAAATATGTTTTCTTTTATCTCACAATCGCATATATTTAATATCTAAAACTTAAAATAAAACATGAGAAATATCATTTTGTAGAAAAAAAGAAATGTTAATGTTCGTGAATATATTTTTATTTATATAATCTTTAAACGTAACCTTTATACAAGATCAATGTAAACAAAAACACATACAAATACAATTATTTTACTTCAAAATATATATGACATCGGTTGTAAATTTTATAACAAAAGTTCAGGTTTTTTGTTTAAAATCAAAAAATGAGTACTCAACTTTATTCATTATACAAATCGCTGTAGCCAACTATTTATACTTCAAACAACAATATGATATACTATTTTTTATAATATATTTGCTCTTGTTATCATCTATTAAATGTTAAACGTTATTTATAACAATATTAAACTCATAAAAATTACAATCTCTAATCCATCTTAATTTATTTTTAAAGAAGAACTACAATAAATAAAAATATACTTTCTATTTTTAAATTCTTTAAAATATTGTAAAAAATAATTTATTTAGTATCTAATACTCTCTAATAAAAGGTTATATTATTTAAAAAGAATATTAAACATTAACATGAATATTGTTTTAATCCCTAAATATCCACCAATTTGTAGTTCATTTCTCACCGATTAAGTTAGTTTCTTGTTTTTTCATAGTCCTCATTTCTGTAATAAAAATATTTTGAAATAATCCAAATGCAGAAGAATTATTTAGAGAACTTTTTTGAAGATTTTGACTTTTTTGGTTTCTTTGGAGATTTTGATGTTTTTTAGTAGTTGGTATTGTTGTTATTTTATTAGATGTTGTTGTTTTAGAAGGTGGAATTGTTATTGCAACATCAAATTTTTGTTTTACGATAGACATTAAATCAGCTAAATTCTTTGTTAAATTCTTTATTGTTTCTTCAAAAGTTTTCAACATTCTGCTTTCATATGATTGTCCTTTTGAACTTTGGACGTTTTTTTCTTTTTTTCTTGTTTTTTTTAGACTTTGAGTCATCTTTACTAGTTGAATTAATAGATTTCACCTTTACCATATTGTTAATACTACTTATGTGTTTTTCACCACTTTCAATCTCAGAAACTAATCCTTTTGTATTTCTTAAAGTTTCAACTAGTAAAAAATTAATGAAAAAAACAAACGCAAAAATTAATGCAATACTTTTCATGGTGAAAATAAAACTCTTAACATTAAATTTTTACAATATTTATACTTTTAAATTATTTATTTTTATCAAAAATTAAACTAACGCATTTTCATCATTAATATTACTTTCTTCACTGTACAAACATATGATTATGAATATTTTACTAATTTCTATTAAAAAATATACGTGTTCATTTAGAGAATTATTAAATAAACAATTTTTAAAAAAAATCTTAAAATATTGCATAAAAAAAGATTATGTCCAAGTTACTAACTTCAATTTTTAAAATATTTATTTAGATTTATTTTTGCTAAATAAAAGCTGTTAGATTGAATTTGCAAGAGTATGCAAACTCTTTACGTTTCTTTAATTTAAAATAAAAAATTTTTATTGTTCTTATGATTATTAACAAGTAAATAATATAATGTTGGATTGTTGAAAGATAATAGTTTTTATCACACTGGACTTATTGTTGAAATTCATTAAATGTACAAAGTGCTTGGAATACTATTTACATATTAAATCTCTAACAATTTTTAAAACTTATATTTAAAAAACAATAATTATTACAAGTTTTGTTATATAAAAAATTGTCTCAAACTTCGATTTACCCATAACAAAGAGTAAGTCAAAAACAAAATCAATTTTGATATATTTTTTTACTTACTTAATAAATGTGTTTCGAAAAAATGATAATTCTTATTAAAAATGGAGGTGCAATTTTTTATAATAACATAATTGTTTCTCAAAGACTGTTTTCCCTATTTTGTTATTCTATACAACTTTTTACAAATCATGTTCTTCCTCTTGAGCTAAAGTTTAAATTTCCAGATACCTTTCAAGATAAATACAATTTATATAAGAAAAAATTTACATAAAGAGAAAAAAGTTGTAAAAATTTATAAACTTAAATTTGTTATATTTTTAACAGCATCTTTATCAGCCTTAAATTATAATAAAATTAAATGTAATATAAAATGTTGTCAAAAAAATATTATGAATGATTTCATTCATAAATACAAGAATTGCGAAAAAGATGGGAAGGTCTATAAAAAAACAAAGAATGTACGAATTGTAAAAATCACTTTATTAAATACAGTACGCAGTTTTCTTAGAAAACTCCATAATAAAATTTAAGTTTTAAGGGTAATGTCAATTATTAAATAGTATTAAGTGTAATCATAAACGGTAAATTTTTGTCACCTAGTGAAACTACCACACTTAAGAAATATTGCTATAAATGGTTGAAAATTAATCAAAATTTAAAACATATTTTCCATGTGTAAACTATTTAATGAGGATTAATATATTTTCTTGTAAAATACAAAATGTTATTTTAGGAAACTTAGAAATAGTTCCAAACAGATGATAACATTTTTTAATGGTAGTACTTAGGAATGCAAGAAAGTCAAAAATGTGCTTGTAGCCAAGATTTAGATCTTTACTTATAAAGTTTTAATAAGTGAATAATTAATTAATAAACTGAAGGAACCCAGAAAAATTATTTACTGCCTTTGGTTGTATTTATTAGTAATTTTTTTACAAACCTAAAAATCAATTTCATACATTACCTTTCTATGGAATAATATTTATATTGATTGCCACACATTATTTTCAAACATAGGAATTATATGTTTATGGAATATGCTTGCGATTTAGTCATGATAAGAAAATTTTCACTTTCTAACCGTACATGTTGCAGTTCTTAAGAAAATAAAAAAACTATAAACTATTAGTAATACTCAAAACATAGTTAAAGAATATTTTAAAATAAAAATCATAATACGTATCGCTAAACAAAAAAATCATTATCTGGATGTTTTAAAAAAATGTCATACTTTAAAATGCTTTCAGTATTAAATATTATGATTTTTAAATACAATATATATTTACTCATTTAGTTAGTAACTTGTTTTATAATCGCTAAAAGTAAAAATAATTATATAAAAACTATTGCTTTATTACAAATACTGTTCATCAATCCAGAATATTATCATTTAAATTAAATCACAGCTATAACCAATTGTTTTTAAGTATATTACATTTTTTTGTTTGTTGAATATAAAAATACTTTATTTTAAATATTTGTAACGTTGTAAGAATTTTTTTAAATCAATTTTCCATAACTATAGTGTCATTTTAATTACTACCAATGCTATATAGATATTTCGATAGATTGAATATAATATAAAGTATATTGAATTTATCAATAATTTGAATTATTGACTTCGTTATTTATTATTAAACAAATTGTATAATACTATGTAAAGATAATTTAATAATAACCAATAGTATTTAAATTTAAACAATATTAAAATTATCTTCTCATAAATATAATACTTTTTGAGAATACGATTTTCTTTAAGATCAATGTCAAACTCAAAAGCAAAAGAAGTAATACAAAAGTGGGTTAAAAATGTTTTAGATAAAGGTGTGCCTGCTTTAAGGAAGGATTTTAATGATAATAAAAGATATTTCCCTAAAGATATTTCTCTTAATGCATTCAAAGAAGCTCATCCATTAAAGAAAAATAGGTAACATTAATTTATATCATTTAAATTTCTATATTTTGCTTTTTCAGATACAAAGATGTCCCTATGCAAGGTTTGATCAAAAAATGTATGATTTAATATTCATTTTTAGATAAAAACAGAATCATATTAAATTTCCCCGGAGGTAGTGGTGATTATATACATGCTAATTATGTTAGCACACCTAATAGTGAAAAACGTTTTATTTGTACTCAAGGCCCATTAGAGAATACAGTTGTAGATTTCTATAGGATGATTATGCAAGAGGAGATTGAATGTATTATTATGTTGTGTAATTTGGTGGAAAAAGGACAACCTAAATGTTTCTTGTATTGGCCTGATAAGAAAGATGAAACAAAAAAATTTGACGACTTTGAAATCACTTGTATTGATAAAAGTGAACTTGAAAAAGCATATCCAAACATAATCAAATCAACAATTAAAATTAAGTCAAATTATGAAGGAAAAAAATGTGAACAAATTGTTAAACACATTTACTGGAGTGATTGGCCAGATCGTGGAGTTCCAGTTAACACTGATAGTGCCACAACCCTCCTTAACTATGTCCGTGGAACCACAAAACCAATCTTGGTCCACTGCTCAGCAGGAATCGGAAGAACAGGATCAATTGTTGCTATCGAATATATTCTAGAGAAATTTGTTAATGGTGAAAGTCCGGAATCTCCAATTGAAATTTTTAAAATTATCAGAGATCAACGTCCTTACAGCATTCAAACGGAGTTACAATTTCTTTTCGTTCAAAAGGTAATCATTGATTTGATTGTCGGAAATAACAAGAAGAAAATGGACCCAAAGATGTTAGCTTTACTAGATAAATTTGAAAAAGATTATGAAGAGGCATGCAATCAGGCATTATAATTTTATCCCTAATATATAGACAATAATTCTAATTGAAAATTAGTCTTCTATTTTTCGAACATAACTCGGTTATAAGTATTTCAATATAAATGTAATGAATTAAAATATCTAATTTATTTTTTTTAAAATAAGTCAAATATACTTAAATTCCAAAATATATTTTCAATAAATACAAAATTATCATATATCATTTTTTGAATTAGAAAAACTTTTTAGTGCAATATTTGTTTGCAATTCGTTAATTGTTTTACCTATTATCAATAGGCAGTAAATTATTATTTAAAATCTTAAATTTTAATTTTAAAAAATTTTATAACAAAATTAGTGATCAAAATGGGAGTACATATTTATGATGCTTTAATACCTTATACATTACATACTAATTAATTATTCTAATCAACCAAACAAAACAACTAACAATGATTCAAAATCTTTTAACTTTCTATGCTACAACAATAAAAAATGGTAATACTACTATAATAACATTTTCAAGAAATGCTTCTTCACATGATAATGTTGCAAAAGAAATTAATCAAAGATTATTAAGATGGAAAAAACATAAATTATCAAAAGTCGATCTCAGTAAAAAGAATAAAGTACTAGAAAGGAGAACAAGAAAATCAGTTTCAAAAAATGGCCATATTGAAAAGACAATAAGTAGTAGTTTATCACAAAAACAAAAATTAACCTCTAATGAAAATAATAGTATTAAGTCCTTATCAAATCCTGTTGGTCATGTTAGTAGGCTACAAAATTATACAGGCTTAGTATTAAAAAAACCAACTGACAAAAATAATAATAATCAAATTTTTCCAACAAACCAAGATAATAATAAATTTAATGAAACAATTATAGGGTATACAGATGCAAGTTACATTAAAGGAAAGCCAGCAGGAATAGGAATTTTCTTTGGAGTTAATCATCCATTAAATACAAGTCTCCTTCTGGATGATGTCTATAATAGTTGTGAAGCAGAAATTAAGGCAGTACAAATTGCTTTGAGATCACTTGCAGTTTCTAAATATTATCGTGATCAACACATTATAATACGAACTGATTTTAAAGGTATTATTGATGCAATGGATTATGGAAATGATGGTAGATTTGGTAGAGAATATGAACTTGTACGATCAATAGCAAAGTATTTTCCGAAAGGTGTTACTTTTGAATGGATAAAAGGTCATAATGGTGATTTCGGTAATGAAATGGCGGATTATTTGGCAAAAACAGCAACTAATGCTAGAAGCAGATCAAGACCATCCTCTGAAAATCCTAATATTTCTCCCTATATAAATAGATCAAATAGTGTAACAATTGGTGGAGGAAGAAATCAAAATAATTGTAATGTTAATCTTGGTGATAAGATCAAAGATTTAGTTAATAATGAAGAAATGTACAAGAAAAGTTTAATAAAAAACCAATGGAATAGTAAAAAAATACTATAAAATTTATTTTATTCTTTGTTTTTTTCTACAACTTTGTAGGCCTTCCAGTATAAATTTCACTCTCTTGATCTAAGTCATCATATTTATCTTCTATTTGATACATTGATTTAGAAGACGATGGCAATTTTCTTTTATTATCAGTAGATGTATTATTATCATACGGGCTATCTGAAAAAGTATAACTACTTTGTAATGGCCTTTGTACTTTATGATAATTATCACATTTTTTCCATTTACTTTCGACATATAATTTTTCTGTTAATGATACTGCAAAGATACTCCAAGCATTAGGTGCATGAGGAAATGCCCTAATACTTTCTTGAGAAAACATTACCTCAGCAAAACATTCACCTAATTTATGAAACCAATTTCTATCAAAACCTAATGGCGTTAATTTTGCATGACTGCAGCCTAAATAAAATTTAATTATTATATAGATTTATTTGTAAAGATTTACCTAGTGAAGTTAATTTATATGTATATGTTTGTTTATATGGTATATTATACATATGAGCCATAATAGTATTAACAAAATCTAGTAATATATTTGCGTGATCACGTAATGTAGCTATAGTTTTCTTTTTAAATGGGCATTTCTCTGTATCACTATTCTCATTTTTGAATATCTTCATTTTTTTTCTATCCTCTATACAACTTAAGAATGCACTTCTATAGAAAACATTTGAAATTTCTGGATTTTCAGATATCATTTTATCAAATATCTTCTCCATAATACATAACATACCTTTTGAAGATGTCCTTGGTGCCTCCGACATCTTTTTCCAAGTAATACGTAATGCTTTCTTCTGTAAATCAGTTAACTTATACTCTAATGATTCAATAAATTTTTGTAAATCCTCATTAATAATATTTTTAGGAAATTTTTTACTTGCATTTGTTAAAGATGGTGTTGTTATATATGGAATATTGTCATAATCTATAGCATTTTGTTTACCAAAAACTTTTGGTGGTGATGTATAGTTAATAACACCATCTGTGGTCTCTTGTCCATCATGTACCATATCGTGTTTATATTCGTCATTTAGAAGTTGTATCAACTTCCGACGTTGAATTGCTTCCATAATCCGTAACATTTTGGCTTTTTTATGTTTTGACACAAGTGTATTTATAAATAAAAGATTTATGGTAATATTAGTTGTAAAAGATTAATCTCCTAAAAAAATTGAAGAAATATTTTTTAATTTAGTTTTGTGATAAAAGCTATTCTTATCAATTATAAAAATTTATATGCTTAATATAGTGGCATATTTAAAGTTAAAAATTAATTCTACATTATCTTGCATTAATAAAATAAATTCCGATGACTTTCTTTTTTTAATTTTTAGATGTATGTTATGTATAAAAAAATCATATAAGTTAATAAATATAGCAACTGTAAATATTATATAAATTAAAAATATATTCATGTTATTTACTTATTAATAATAATATTCTCAAAAATTTTGGAAAATATTTATTTAATTGTATAAAATTACAATTATAGTAAAAGTATTTGGAAATTGGATTTTCGAATTAAGGAAATAATGAACTTAAATGGTTTATTCATTAGATATTGTTAAAAAAATTACTAAATAATGGTAAATATCTCATTTTAAATAGATATAATATATTTATTTTTAAAATTCCATTATAAGTCTATGAAAATAATTTTATCTTAATGTTTAATTACATTAAGGTAAATGAAATATTTTATTTGATGTTAAACTACTTGAAAAAATCTCTTACTTCAATTTAATATTTTAATATATAATCTAGTTTCAATAATATAATTACTTCAACGATACTTCAATCGAATATCATTAAGGAGGTAGTTCGAAAATTTTTATACATAATAATTTTGTATTGGTACTACATTATTAAATAATACATTTTGATAGATACTATTTGGAATATGAGTATAAACTTTAACCGTTAAAAATAGCAATGTTAAAAGTAATTTGATTAGCTTTTAAAAATTTCTATCAAAAAATAAATATAAATCTATTGTGTATTATAAATGTTACCTGTCAACTCGAAACAAAGTAAATATATATCTTTTTTCATGTTATATTTTTATTATGACTTTGCTTTTTAACTTTCCATAATTTTAAGGTTCTTTGTTTAATTGTTAATTGAAAAATAAGTATCCAGTATAAAAATTTAATATAATTATCATATTTACTTATTTTAATGAAACTCATTTATAAAGAAATGATTAAAAAAATAAATGCTTTATTGGTTTTATCATATGATACAAGTAAATATATAAGACATATACATTTATAAAAATTTAAAAAAAGTTATTTTTCCTTTCCTGAAATTATCGACATTGTATTTGGTGATGAAGCTCTTGTAGACATTTGCCTACCACCAAAATATGATGCTTTCAATGAAAGAGATTTGTATTGAGATGATAATGAATTAATGCTTTCTAAATTTGTTGATGAATCAAAAAGACAAAGTGGAGATCCTCCTTGAAGAGAAGATGATGGTGTACGTAATTTATCTGTTATTGCTGCAATAAGAATTGTCCAAGCTTTACAAGCTTCTGGAAAGCATCTAACTGTTTCTTGAACTACAAGACTATCAACTAATAATTCTCCTAAACGATCAAAAGATGATGGACGAAAACCAAATTGTTTTAAATTTGCATGGAAAATGGCAACTTTATTAATATGTTCTATTATGTATTGTGGTTCTGCATCTAAAGCTTTGATAACTTGAGAAATTAATGATACAAAAAAATGAATATGTTCTCGTAAACCGCAATGGGAGTGACCGGCACATTTTGGTCTATGTTCATTTATAGATGGACATGAAGGTCTTCTTCTTCCGGCATACTCATATACAGAGTCTACAAAAGCACTATTATAAAATACTTCTTTTACTGATTTGTCTTTCTAAAATAAATTATATCAAAATATATTAAATTAATTGATTCTAATTTACCAATTCTAATTTATCAAAAACTTTTTCAACAATTGCTACGATTCCTTTACAGTTACTTCTTGGTGTATCACATAAGCGAACCCATGTTACTTTTAGTGCCTTGACATGACTACTCTTAATTCCCCAAATAGTTGCCTTTAAAAAATTTTTATCTTTTCATATGATATCAGTTTATCACTTACTAATGTGCATTTCAAAGCTGGAACAGATCCAGAGCGTTTTCTCATATTAGTATCAACTTTTAACAAGTTATTTGGTTTTATCGGTGAACCATCTTCATTACGATCTGGTAAAATTTGAGATCTCCTCTAAAGTTAAATATTAAAAATTCTTTTATCTCAAACAAACCCTTAATTTATCTGTTTTTGCTGATGCCTTTCCATCTTTCTTGGCACGAGGTTGATAATGAAGTCGAATAGATGCAGCAATCATTTTAAAATATTAATTTTTGTGGTATAAAAAATAAACGAATTAGATTTTAAGGAAATTTCTATAATTATGATATCATTCAAAACTTAAAAAAATAAAAATGTTTTCATTGTATGATTATAAATTATAACAATAGAGAAAATAAATAAAATTATTTCCCAAAAGATTTGTTTATAATATCAAATATTAGCTAACTTTAAAATATTGCTGTTATTGATATTATAAAAAAAATCTAAAATATAATATATTAAAACTTTTTTTTATTTGCTCTTTATAAAATGTCTGCTAAATATTAATTATGAATAGTGTGTTAAAACAAGTAAAAGTATATTATTTTATCATTAAAAATAAGGAATTATTTTGTTAAAAGTGTAATCAAATTTATTTTAAAAATGATTTGCTGTACTAGTTATGTGAAATTTGAAGATACTAATATAATAGAAAATTCAAATTATCTAAGTTGTTTTATGGAAGTATTAAATATATTGTGAAGATTTTAATGAAGTGGGGACTTTATAAATAAAATATATTAAAACATATTATTAAATTTCAATTTTTTGGTAGTTTGTAAACATTAAAAATGACAAATAATTCATTATAATCTAAATAAACAATTTTTTCTCGTTTTTTATAAACAATTAATACAGTTTTAAATAATTTTAAATAAAGAAAGAAAAAATAAATTATAAACAATTTAAATGATAAAAAATAAATTTATCTAAATTAAGTGTAAAAAAATTTTTTGCCATTTTACCCCTTTTCTTAGTTTATAAAGCAACATATAAAAATTATCGTCTTGCAAAACAAATGACGCATAAATAAAGAACGATAATTCAATTGTTATTACCCCTACGGTGAAATATTTATTTTTAGAATAATCATCAACAAAAATAGGATAAATTTTACATTTTGTTAGATTGCCATCTTAAAAATAGAATACATCTTAA
Organism: Strongyloides venezuelensis; assembly: GCA_963280985.1. Taxonomy (NCBI): domain Eukaryota; kingdom Metazoa; phylum Nematoda; class Chromadorea; order Rhabditida; family Strongyloididae; genus Strongyloides; species Strongyloides venezuelensis. The sequence goes on along the minus strand of CAUJLX010000002.1, from coordinate 18,474,133 downwards.
TTTGATACATCTCTTTACTTATAAAAGTTATAAATATTCTATTTATAGTAGGCGTAAAAAATGTAAAATATAAAATAATAATTTTAAAATAATAAAGAAGGGTAAAATTTTCTATTGGGGTATTTCTTAACGAAATCAAAGACTTTAGATAAAAATTTTATTTTTAAAACTTACAAAGTAGGTGGTGTCAATTCTTAGAATATCTTTTACTTATTTATCTACACCCAACTTTTGGAAGAATTCCACTTTCTAAATTTTTTGAAATCCTCTTGATATTAGTAAGTTTAATAAGACTAACCAAGCATCATTCAAGATTGTAAATGACAAAAAATCAAATTGGGGGTGTTATCAATAAAAAGTCCTGAATTCTTCCTTTTAAAATTAGACTTATTGTTTATATCATTGTTGTTGTACTTTCAACTGGGATAAATTGGTTCTAAAAATTTCTTTCTAACAATAAGTTTAAAAAAAATATAAAGAGAAATAAGTTGGTGGAGTATCAATGGATATTGACAATAAATGTGCCTTAGAGAATAAATCCATAAAAGGAGTTTAAAAATAAAGAAATTTGTGAAATAAAAAGATATAAATTATAAAATAAATTGTTTGAGTAGATTTTTCAAATTGAACTTTAAGTTATATTTTTTTACTATAAAGATAAGAAAAACTTTAGTATAAATGTAATGTGACTTTAAAAATAAATAATATATTTTAATTGAAAAGATTTATAATTATTAATTTTAATACTTTTATATTTCTAGCAAACTTATATTAATTCAACATATTTAAATTAAGGATGATGTCGTACTTTTAAAAGCATTTTTGTTATATTATAAAAAAATAAACATAAAAGAATAATAACAAATTACTAAAAATAACAATTTCATACTGTAATAAGATATAATCTTAAATTTTGTTTAAAATTGATAAAGTTCTTTACTGTATATATTTTTTATATTCTTCACGTGTAGATGCAACTTTTTTTGGACATTTTTTAGAATTCAAGTGATATTTGAAAAATAATGTAAAATAAATTAAGATGGCTACTATATAAAACACCACATCTAATGAGAAAAATTTATAATTAAAAAACATAATTTATGAAAATTTATATCAATTTAAAAAAAACGTCTGTAGTGAAGTATTAAAAAAATAAACATTGAAGTAATATATGTCTTAAAGCATAATAAATTATAACAAAAAAATTAAATTGTTATATGTTTCATTAGACATGAAAAGTTTGTTTTCTATTCTAATGAAATGGATACTTTGAATGACAAATTAAGATACGCACATTAAAAACTACTTAAAAAAATGCATATACTAACTTCTAGTACGTTCCTTTTGTACTTCCTAGTTTTTGAAATTTTTCTCAATATTTTTACATTAATTTTAAATATTCTAGACATTTTTTAGACTATTAACATTTAAGATAAAAGAAAATTTTCCTATGCTATAAAAGCTCTTTAAAACATATAACAAGTAAATTACTCAGAGGAACACATTTTATTACAAAGTACATTTTTTACATTTATGTAGCACTAATTATAAAACTATTTATTTAAAATTTTATAAATTTTACAATTCTCGTATTCAAATGAGATTCCATTACGATATAATCCTTTTCACACTAAGAGTTGTATTTGATACTATTAAATAAGCTTTAAATGGATATACTTATTGAAAGTTAACAAAAGTGATTATCTTTATTTTGTTAAATTTTTTTCATGACACCCAGCATGAAATATATTCCAACTTTTCTTTAAAAAGTATTTATTAAAATTAAAATATGGATGGTTGAATGTTTTCAAGAAAATTGTTGAATGAAAATAATGCATATAAAGCTCATGAATATACAAAATTATTTTGTTTTACAACACATTATGGTAATGGTAAAAAAATTGAATGCCCTTTAAAATTAGAACATTATATGATATATTACTTTGAAATATATCACTAATTCTTTTTATTTTTTGTTCATTTTGATATATAGTTATTTAATTATGAAAATTAAATATTTTAATTTATTTTTTTAGAAAAAGTGTTTAAGCTATACTAGTGTTTTTTATTAAATATAAATTTCAGTCATAACTTTATCTTTTTATAATTTAGATATATATTTTAACATTACAACATCTAAAAAAATAAATTTAAAGTAGTTTTTGTATGATAATGAAAATTTATACATATTTATTGGTTTAACATTTTTTATTATCTTAAAATTTAATAAATGATATATTGTTTATTCCCATTGTTAAAATATAATAGAAAAACTATTTATATTATTTATTTTGTCTATATTCCGACATTCTTTAAAAAGTTTCAAATTTATTGAGTTTATGAGATTTATAAAAGAAATGGTTTGATTAAATTTTATAAGTAAATTGAGTTTTTGTACCTTATTTTTCTCTTTCTACTAATTTGTTAAAGTCATTTTTAACATTTCTAGTTTGAATAACTGTCACCGAATAAAATTGTATATTATATAAAAATTAAGATGATACATAAGTTTTGGAAAACAAACATTTCAAATTAAAAATCATGATTTTGTAGATTAAATTTGTTTAAGAATTATTATAAAATTATGCGTAACGTTTATTAAATAATATATTTTTGGAGTTTTTAAAAAAATACTTGCTCTATCTTAAAAAAATAGATTAAAAACATAATAAATTGTAAAAACATTTTGGCTAAAATTATCAACAAATAGTTCAAAGAACTGATAGTTTATAATGTAGAAAAAAATACTTTCCATTTTTTTGACATATATATCAACATATTGAAAGCAATTATATGATATATTATTTTATCAAAATAACTTTCATGTCATTGTAGTTGTACTTTTATTTTCACTTTACTCCACATTTTTACTTTCATTTCAATAGTATAAATTTCGATAAAGATAAGATGTTATTTATAGCTCAATCTTTATTTAGTTATTAAATATTTTTATTCAAATAATTCAGTTACCTTTTATAGAGTTATTGGCATTTAATAAATTTTATTAAATAAAATAAATTCAATGTTGCATAAATAAAAAAAATGTAGACCTTTTAAACATTACTTATACTTAAAAGAATACTAAATATATTCTCAACACATAAATGATCATTACATTAAAACTTAATATTTAGCGACAATCTAGTACATAACTTTTGTTTTCAATTACAAATAATATTTCTTTCATAAATACTTACTTTAAAGGCTATTATCTTTTTCAATTTTTTTAAAAACATTGAATATATATACTTTTTCAACTTGTACTTTAAAGAAATAAGATTTGAAACAAGTGAAAATACCTCAAATAACAATAACACTCTTTTCATACTTCTATTGCAATCTTATATTAATATTTATTGAAATGAAAAGTTTTATTTTAATATACTTTCTTCTCAAATATCTGAAAACAAAATTTTTATTATTCTTGGTAATTGCTTATACCGCAGATTTAGTTTAAAAAATTATTTTCCGGTTTCAAATATATTACTTTATTTTTTATTATCTTAAAATTAAAATAAAGTGGTCGTTGTCATTGGCGATAAAATCATATTTCAAAGAGGTTTTATCATAAATACATGTAGTTCTCTATATTTATACAATAAAACTTATTTTAAACTTCATAAATCACTAGGACAATAAATACTTATTATCATGAAACTAAAGCAATAAATCTACCATAAAAAATTAGTCAAAAAGTTTTTCATTCTCTTAATACCCACTAAACAATCCTTTACATGAAAGTAAAATTTTATTTGTTTCCCATTATCAAAACCATTATTATCATCCTTGACACAGATATATTTTATTTATAATATTATTTAAATATTATTCGATTAAAACATTCAATGTGAAATAAGTTAATCCTTTTAACATAAATGTAATGAAGATGATCCTATAAAAATTAAAAAAATTAATACTTTTGAAAAATGATACACTGATATAAATGAATTATAATGTTTGATCTTTGATAATTTTTATAGTAATTGCATTATTACTTCTTTTTTGTTTTTGAAATAAAGGTTTAAAACATTTTTCAAGTATCAGATTCTCTTTCAATTATAATCCAAAGTATATTATGGATATTTATTTTCTACGCATATGTTTAAAAATCATTTTTTTTATTATTTAAAAAATTTTTTTACTATACAAATTTGTACATAGAATAAAAAGATTACCATTTGTCATAAACATATGTAAAAATATTTGATGAATCAAAAATGACTTTATTTACATTTAAAAGTACAGTTTTAAAAATTAAAATATTTATACTATGCCTATAGAAAATAATATGTTTTATTACATAAAAATTGTGAATAAACAGTTTTTGTTAATATAGTAAAGCATATGAAAAAAAGAATGGTTGTAGAAATAGAAGAGATTCTTAAAATTTTTAATAGGTTTCTAAAATAAATAGGAAAAAAAGATATATAAAAGTTTACCAATACAATGTGATTTAATGAAGAACAAATTATAATAATTATTAGGGACTATTTAATTATTATATATAAACTTTAAACATGTTTTGAGTTACCACTGAAACTATCCTTGAAAGTATTAAATGAGATTCTCATTCATAAACATTATTGTTGCATATATATTAAAATACTTACTTTATAAAAATCTGTATCACAAGATCTAATACCTACTTAAACTTGAGCAAAATGTCAAAACTTATATCAATGTTAAAGAAAAATATTAAATTATTTATTACAGTATTTTATGTTTATAATAGCAAGAAAATTATAGAAAATTTTGTTAAATTATTTAAAGCTTAATTTAATTTATTAATAAAATAGAATCATAAATATAAATTAATGGCTATTCTTCATGATACAGCATGCAATCAAAATAATTTAAGTAATACTTTTAAGATATACACATATACGTACAGAAAAGATTTTCCAAAAAATTATCTATACAAAATTGGCTATATACAGATTTGATTTATATAACCAACCAACTATTTTGAGCAACTTTCCAATCTTCTCTATTCCAATGGCGAAGTGGAACTACCCAATCACTGTAAATCTTATTATTTTTACTTTTGATTAAAATATTTTGATAACCAATTTGATAAGCAAAATGTTGCTCACTATCTATATCTACAATATATTCTTTTATATTATCTAAATCACTTGAAACCGTGTTATATGCTATGACAGACATCTCATTTATATTAAACATATCCCGTTTATTTATTTTTAATAATATTGTTTTATTATTAAAATCATCCATATTAGTAATGGTTTTAGAGTAAATTGGAAAACGAAAACCCGATGCATCAGGATGTATTTCTGACACTTGTGATAGGAAATCATTTAAATTACCAACGTCAAGTTCATGCAACAATTGAGGTTGAATAACAAATTTGACTTTATTTCTACTCCTATAAATACAATCTAATTCTGCAAGGCGTTGAAAATGATAATTAGTTTGGAAGTTAGGATTTGTATATTTTGATTTTGCTGGATTAAATGGTAAATTACTCCAAGGAACAATTTCAATATTTAAGTCATTTTTCATATCATTTATAAAATCATTAATTTCCAACGTCCATGAATGGTAGTAAATAATAAATAAAGATGCTCCTTGAGATTTCCAATATTTAAAAAAATGAATCATTTTACCTAAATTTGGGAAATTAAAAAGTATGGGTGAGCATACACTGAAACCCTCGATGTTCTTATCTTTAGGTATTAAAACAAAGTTTCTATGATTTATTTTATCAGACATATATTGTGAAAAAATATTTTCAGATGATTGTGATTCTAAAATTTTACCTTGGTATGAACTATAACTAAATTTTAATTGATCTTCAAATCGGTATCCTTCTAATTTTTGTACACCATCAAAGGGTAATTTCCTTTTAGATTGACTAGACATTGTAAAAAGAATAACTTTTGTTTCATCTTTTTCATTTTCAAAAACAGATGAAATATATATGTTATTGTCAATAATTGGAGTATGCTTATATGGTAAACTTTTAGAATATACTGAATCTCTATATTCTTTTTCTACACTAAGTTGAACTGCCGATAATTTTGAATAAACTGCTGATGTATCAACTAAAAAATTTTTTTTAATCTCCCATTGTTTTGTAAAGTCTGGAGAACTACACTTTTTTAAATCAAACCAATTAATATTTAATGGATTATCCCAATGTCCAAATAGAACTTTTTTTCCCCATATTACTTTGTTTCAGTCCATGAACAAAAAAATCTTTAGGAGAAATTTTACTACCAGTATCCCAAATATCTCTAACGAATGATCTAAATGGTACTCTTCTTAAAATTTTAATACTACCATTTCCAAATGTAAGATCATCATCATCATTTTTTATCATCGAGTTTCTATATAATATAGAAATAACACAAATAGTATAACTTCTAAACATTGGCCATTTTTGAATGTGTTCATATAAATCATAACAACGATTTAATTCTTCTGCACTACTATTAGCTCCAAATTTGTATAAAAATAACTGCATTATTGCCCCATTATCAGATCCATGAAAATTAGATGGTATCCGGTAAAAAAATTCACTCCATTCATATAAAAATTTTCTTCCTTCATCACTATTTCTCACAATATATGGAGATGCTGCAATTTCATGTGTAAACAATCTCTGTGTTAATATTATATGTTCATTCTTATTTCTTGGTAAGTAACTTTCGAGAAAATTATATGGATTAATAACTCCAATATCTCCATCTAAAACAACTCCAAAATCTATACTCTCCTTATGATCTTCCAAATACTTTCCAACACCACAATGTCTAGCAAAAAAAAAATCTTCCTGTGGACATAAAAGAGATAAATTTTTAGTTTCCTCAAAATCTATAGTTTTAAAAATATAATTGAGACCGATTGCATAGCATTCCAATGATGTTAATGCTAGTTTATAATTATCCATATGCTTTTTGTTCTCAACTACAATTATTATGGCAATTTTAGGTTTATAGGTGTATTTTTTATTCATTTGTTTTCCCTTAAAAAATTTAAAGATAAACATTCTTTTAAACATTTCCTTACTTTGTCTAAATGTACTATATATTCTTCATCAATTGAGTTATTGGTAACTGATAAGTAGGCAAATATAATAACCCCACATACGAGGAATGGTAGAATAAAAGTTAGTGGTTTTTTTCGAATTTTCCTGAGTAAAATTGTTGTCATTCCTAAAAATAAAATTTTAAAATCAATAATAATAACTAGTTGTATTAAAAAATTAACAAATAAATCAGTTAGGTATATACGGGATTAAAGATTGAAACGGCATCAAAAATTAGAAATTAATGTACCACAAATACTTTAATTTTTTTGTAGCCTTTGCTCATAAGCTAAGGCTATCTGTTTAGCACCAAAATCCATTTATTCCAGTGAAGACTAAACTAATTTATTATAAAAATTAAACTTTTTAAATAGAAAATAAAATAACTAAAATTATCATAATAATATCATTAATAAGAATATTTTTTCCATTCTAATGATTAAACCATTTAATTATTTGTAAGCAATAAACATATATCATAAAAAAATAATGTTAAAAAAATTAATTATTTACTGTGTTTGTGTTTGATACATTATAAAATATTACAATTTACTTTCTATTCCAAACTACAACATACAAAACTGATATTTTAATAATGCATGTTAATATATTTATTAAAAATGTCTCTTTTACGTCAATTTTCATGATTATAACTTTAAAAATATGTTAAATCCTTTTAAAATAACAATAAATACACTTGATCTGAAACGAATTATATAAACGGAAGATTAAAATTTTTAAATTAAATAGCACAATATTATAAAATTGAAATTTTTATTAAATTTTCTGTCAGAAGTCAAACAGACAAAGTTTCATGGTTGAAATTAAGAAATGACCTTTTTGACGCGATCACTCTTTCTTATAACTCTAAAACTATTATTTTTTATTGCATACCTTCTGATATTCACACAAAGAAATTATACAGAAAATGATATTATTTATGAGGAAGATAAAAATTTTGATGACAATCAAACAGGTATGTATCTTATTTTTTAAAATGATAGTAATCAAAAATATAATAGACTTTACGGAGATAGCAAATGAGTTAAAAAACAATGTCTCTATTTTTTGTTTGATTCATACAAGTCCTAAATATAAAGAAAGTAGGGCTATTCACCTAAAAAATACTTGGTTAAAAAGATGTAACGATTACTTGTTTGTTTCTACTGAGAATGACCAAACACTACCTTCAATTAAAGGGTTTCGAAGAGATGGGTATCAGTTTTCTAATGCACGTATGAGAAAGGGTTTGTCATATGTCTATGATAAATTTGGTGATAAATATGATTGGATTTTTAAGGTTGATGATGATACATATGCAATCATGGAGAATATTAGAATGTTTGTTATTAATAGAGATCCAAGAGAAGGTCACTACTATGGATTTAAATTAAAAATAAAAGATTATTATGGTCATAAAATCAAATACATGAGTGGTGGTGGGTATTTAATTAGCAAAGAAGCTCTCAAAAAACTAGTTACTGTAGCTTTTAAAAATCCAAAGATATGTTCACCAACACCAAATATTCCAGATGATGTACAGATTGGGAGATGTTTTAGTAATATCAATATAACTGCAATGGATTCAAGAGACATCTATAATAGGCATGTGTTTTTACCATCAAGTTTTAGTGAATTTTCTTCGTTAATAGAAAGTACTCATTGGAATGGTTTTCAAAAAAGAAGTTATTATGACCTACCGAAAGGAATGTCGGCCTTGGGAAATTTTCCAATGTCTTTTCATTATGCAATAGGTAATTTTGATATTCTAATGATATACTCTTCAGACATCTTTCTAATAGTAAAGAGTGTTTTCCTTTTGATAAAAGAAAAGCGATGGTAATTATAGTTAGTAACAATAGTTAAATTGTAACTTATATATTTTTATTTTATAAGAATCTAGATTAAGATATTAAAAAATTAAATAATAGTTTAGATTTATTATCTCGGGGTTTAGATTACTATTTAGGGTGTGAAAAGTGTAAATAGTTATTTTTATCTACTTTTCATTTCAATATTTAAAACACTTAACCAATTTAAAAGTTAGAATTTAGTAGAAAAATTATTTAATAATAGTAGAAATAAGAGGCTAATTTTACCATCCATTTTATAACAAGAATCTTAATCTTTTCCATGATAAGAACCAATAAATTTATGAATATTCTTAAAACTTGCCACACAAAATTCAATAGTAGAAAATTTTAACATTGATAAGTTTAATAGATAGTCATCTAAATTTGTTTATACATAGGTATTGTTAGTCATATCTTTATTATTTTTTATATTTTTACTTTTTTATTAACAGGTTAAATGACGGAAAACATGTCTAGAGTTAGTTATCAATTTTTATACACAAATAAAATTTAATTGTATAGTATTTTCATTGAATTAAGAAAAAGTATTATTATCCATTGTGGATTAATAATAAATACTTCTTACAAATTCATGATCAATATAAATTCCATAGGTGTTCCATGAAAGTTTAAGAAGAATACTGAAGTTAAATTTTTAGTAAAATAAGTTTTCAAACATAATTTCTATATTATTAATAAAGAAATATAATATAACTTTCATGACACTACTTGTTTCATATATTTTATGATGTGAAAATGTTTATATTTCCTACTTATGAATATGTTTTACAATATAAATTTATTAAAAATCACATGTGAATAAAAGTATTTCACAAATAAAGATCTCTAAATGGAAAAATTTATAAATTCCAAGTTTATGTATATAGATAAATAACTCGAGAAATCTTTAATAATGAATTGCACTTTTATTGTACAGTGTAACCAACAATATGAATCACAATAGTAATTATTCTTTTATTAAATTTCATGATAAAAAAGTTTATATTATAGAATAGTAGTTCATAAATTATTATTTACTATATTACATCTTTTAATTGTTAGCACCAGAATGTAAATATGTTAATATGTAAATAAATAATAATGAAAATTTATGAAAGTTTAAATATAACTTTTACATACTATTTTCTACCTTATATAGAATTCCAATTTAACACTTTAAGTATAATTTTTAGACTAGCAAATGTTACTTTTAATTTATGTACTCAGCTTGTTATAACAAGTATAACTAAATAATTATATTTATATAAAATATAACTTTTAATTTTTAACAAATACAGCATTCTTTTTCTTGATTGTTATTATAGGAGATATGCAATATGGGCTTGAATATTTATTTTATCATGCAGAAGTCGCAGGTCGTACATCGAGAATTATTCGAAAAAAGCCTTTAAGTAATGGATTAAATCCAGAAAATGCAATTAATATGATAAAAATGTATGGAAAATCAAACTTTAAATATTAATTTATACAATAATGTATTCTGAACTTACACTTCCTGATAAAATCATTGTCAAAAAAATCATAGTAATAATTAGAAGAGATTATTTTATGATAAAAAATTTATATGACAAAAATTGTTTTAGTCGTCGAATTACAAAGGCAAATATATGTTAAAATATTATTAAAAAATTAATTTATATGAAATTATTCTACTTTTTAATTGTCCAATCTAATGGACTTGTTAAATTAATATTGTTATCTTCTACCACACCATTGATAATACTATAAATAAAATTATAATCAACAGGATGTGTATAAGATAAAGTATCAATGTAATCTAATAAAAGTTGTAACTTCATGTACCTGGAATGGTTAAATAGTTTCGGCCACTCAACCCGAAGCATATTTTTTTTAATTAAAACATCTTCTAATCTGTTTAATGTTCTCCATGGTAGATGAGAAGAAGGTAGAAATTCAACGAACATATATATCCATGCTTCCACATCATCTTTTTTTCCATTTTCTAATCCTTTATGGGTTGCACGGGAAGCATAACGAATAGTCCCTTTGAATTGACAAATCTCTCTTGGAGTCTTTATATTTCCCTTTTCCATTAAGAATGTATCTTGCCAACCCAAAATCTATCAGGTATACAATATTATTTTTACATTCTGTTCCAACAGAAAAATTAGCCGGCTTTATATCTCTATGAATGAAATTGAATTTATGTAGATCTTCGATACTTTCCAAACACTGAATACCAACATTAAATGATGTACTTTCACTAAACTCCAAATTTCGGCATTTCCTTTTCAAATCAAATATATTAGGACCTAGTAAATCCATTACAATCAAATAATAATCTTTCTTCTTACACCTATCGTACATCTTCACAAAATGAGATCGTTCCCGATCAATGGAAGATACTTTTTTTAAGATTGAAACCTCTACTTTCAATTTGGGACTTTTCCTATCTTTAGTTACTCGTTCAATTTTCATTGCATACTTCTGCTGAGTTTCTTTTGATACTACAAGATAGACGAGTCCATATCCACCTTCTCCCAGTAATTTACCAATTGTATATGTTCCATGTTTAGTTTTAATGATTTTATTCTATAAAAATATAATTTTAGAGGGATATTAAAAAAATTCTCTATATAAACATACAATTTTTATATCTTCACGAAAATTACCATTACAGGTCCTTGAACTGATGGAGAGACTCATTTTTATTATGCCACATCAATAAAATATTTAAAAATGTACAATTTAACTGATAAAAATTATTTGTTCCAGTAAAATTTCCATAAAATATATTATTATTTAAAAAAGACTAATTACATAATCATATTCCAGTTGTTTAATGGCTAGTGACGAAGAATTAGACTTCTTTCTTGAGTTGGAAAAAACTTTCCTCGATCATACGTCTTATGAAAATAGGGAAAACCATTGGTCATTATTTATCAACCAAATTCCCTGATTTACTAGAAATGTCTTTACAAAGTTCGGAAAGGTTAAAAACAGGACTCCTGGCTATTACATTTTCTATCTTTGCATGGGTTTATGCTTTTGTTAAATTTAGAAATAGAAATATTAATACTTAATTATCAATTTTTAGGTTTTTTTATTGAAACATCAATATTATACTATTTTAAAATGTCATAAAATTGTATCTTTGTAAAATAAAATGTTATATTCTTGTATTGTTTACCTTTAAGTATTTTGATTTTTAATGGTTAAATGTTCACAAAATAAAGATACCATTGAACATTTGTCATCACAAATTGTCGAAGGACAGGCAATTTGATTCAGAGAAAATAAAAAATTTCTGTAGCATGACGTGATAAACAAGCAGTAAAATAGGGTAAAATTTAGAAAGAAATATAATTGTTGACACACATGAAACACCACAAGTGTATGTAAGATTTCTAAATACCAAACTTCTCACGACAAAACAATCAAAAACATCATTAACCTGTTGACAGCTTTATCAAAACAAAATTAGTGCAAAAACATCTTGGGGTTGGAAAATTTAAATTTCAAAATTTGTAACTATAAACTGTAATATAACGAAAACCTTTGGAGAGATGTTTTTTATTGTTGTGGTTTTTAGTTTGCCGCAAAAATAATTACTTATAAAGATCTTACCTATAATAATCATTTACTCTAAAATTTTCTTATTTCTGTGACTTCAGTTACCGGATTTCTGCTTCAACACAACCTATGAAAAGTAAGAAAGCTTTGTTTAAAGATCAGGGTGACTTTGGACCAATGGTAGGGAATTATTCTTTTCTAAATTAAAATTTTTTCCAGGCAAATATGGATGATGAATTTTCACCCAACAGGGATCTGAAACCTCCAATGTGTTTACTTGATAGCAGCAATGAATCTATTGAAAAAATTGGTGATCCATCACAGAAAGAGGTAATTTTTATTGTGTTTTTATTTTATATATATATGTATATTTTCTACAGATTGATGATGTCATTGAATTATTAACTGCAAGCACTAACATGTGTGATAACGATGTTAAAAGTACTGATCATGAAAGAGAAAACAATAACGTTAACAAAAGTGTCATCCAGGAGGAGGATATCCACAACGACACTGCTACGAAGAATGCACGGGCTATATTTATGGAATATGATAGAAGAACAAGGTTAGACAGCCAAAGTAAATCTTCTAAACCCGCCAAATAAATGCAATTTGGAATATAAGGCTTTTACAGCATTCCCAGACAGTAAAACTGTGAAATTACCGCCTAAGGATAATGAAATTTTAGCTTCTAAGTTACCTGGTTACTTGAGTGATATTATGGATGATGAGGTGGCAGGGTATAACAAGAACACAAAGTGTCCAACAATTTTCCGATCCAATGCTATTCTCAAATCTACTGGGAATTTAATGATTCCAGCGAGAAATTCCGTTGATGTATTAAGATCTTACAGTTCTTTCATGAAAAATACTCCACCAGCTACTCCTGGAACTCGTGTAACTGATGACTGGTTGATGTATAATACAGGGGAAGATAAAGATAAATGAGGCGGAGAAAAACAAAGAACTCGGGACCCAATTCTTTTCTAAAGAACCAACAACTAAGAAAACGGATATGTTTATAATGGATACTCCTTGTTCACGACCACCCGCAGATCGTCAACGTGTATCTGTTGGGTGTAATTTTGATGTTTCAAACAATGATGTAGTTAATTCCACCACTGAAGAGATTTCAAAAAGTAAGAAATTAAAAGGTATAAAACGGATTTTGTCTAAATTTGAACCGCGTAGTGGTTCATGTGTAAAAAGAGGGAAAACACCGGAGCAAAGGAAAACGAATATTTACAATGTCAATAATGAAAATCGTGTACCAGGATCCACATTACTTGTTAGAGCACTAAGCAATAGTACCAATATCAATAATCCTTCAACTTTTCAAAGGTCTATAAAGGATAAACATACTGTAGGACATTATTTAGTTCCAATGAAAATTACTCCACAACGATCAAAGGAGGAACATAATAAATCAAAATCTCTTCCAAGAGAATTAAGAAGCGATAAAGTTGAAGGTCTCAGAAATTAAAAGACTTTCTGACAGTATCTTCATGGATCAACGCCCAAATGACGATAACAATGCTTCTAATGTTATATGTTTTAAGACACCTAAACTAACGGCATTCCAGAAGAAATTTGTCGATGAATCCTGTGCTCCGAAGTTTTCTCCAGCTCCGAGATATTTACCTGATGCTCCATTAGGAAAAGTTTTAACAACTTACAAAACTGAGACATTAAGTATTTCAAGTGCCACTGGAACATTGGCTTTACGTTCCGCAACTCATGGGATACATGAATTCACACCAATAGCACATTCAACACCTTTTGCTACCCCTAGACATTCATTTGGTTTATCAAAGAAGAAGAATGAAAGCAGGACAACAATCCTTCCTAACGATGACAAGAGTAGTAATTCACAACCTTCAAATAGTTCTAAAAGTAAAGAATCTTTCATGTCCGGAGCTTCACATGTACCATCACTTAATGCACCTACATATGCCACTCACATCTCTGAAGAGATGTATGTACGTAAATTAACAAAATTAAAAAATCTCATTAAACAAGCAAATGTAGTTATCAACGATGCAAAAAAAAGAGTACAAGAATGTGCAAAAAAATCAAATTACAACGGTACAATTGATGAGTTAAATGCTAACAGACAAATTTTGGTTAATCAAATTAGGATTGATTCATTAAAAATTGAGTATGAGAGAACGAAAACACTAATGAATATGAACACATCATATCCTCGTGTTTTTCCATCTATGCTTTCTACGTATACACTTAATGATATAAGACTTGAATTGAATAGAATGTTTTGTTTTAAGAAAATCCAACCAGATACATCGTATGCTTTTTGTATAGTTTTCAAATGTGCAAATAATGTAATTGGAACACAGGTAAAACCTGTTGAGGATCTTGGTAGTGTCCGTCTTAGACAAATTAAGTTTTGTGATGTTATCAAATTTTCCAAGTTACCAACTGATTTCATTGCAGTTGTGGAAGTTTATGCAATGAAAATTGGGCAAAGAGAACGTACGAGATTGTCACGTTTCAAACGTACTGTTAGAGATTTTGCTACATCTGTTTTTAAGGGTCCATCTAAAGGTCCTCCATTAACAACAATCGATGAGAATGGTTCAATTAATAATAATGATTCATTACATCCCTCAAATCAAGTTTGTTTTGATGATTTTACATTGTGTGGTGTATTAAGATTGAATAGAGACACAATTGGATCTCAGAGATTTTATTTGGATGAAGCGAAATTCCCATTAGAAGGAACTATATCACTAACTACTGAATGTTCTGTTTTACCACAACAAATTGAATTGGCATATTCAGGGTATCTTTCTGTTTATAATGCTGAAGATTTTTCAAGAGAACCATTGAAATTGTGGACAATAGTAAAGAGGTCGATAATTAAATTCTGGAGTAGCAGTGATGATGAATTCCAAGGAAAGGCACCTACATCAATTATTGATATGGCAAAAATTACATCTCCTAGGTTAGATAAATTAAAAGAAGGAGATTTTGGGTTTAGAGAAAATTCTTTCTATGTAGATGTCCTATGCGAACCTTCCACTACAAGTTATGTATATCAACAGAAAAGAATCTATTTCACTACGGATTGTCCGATGGATTGTGAGAATTGGTTGAAATACCTTAATGAGGTAATAAAATTACTTCGTTGTGGGTCCGAAGAACAAACAGGAACATTACCATAACTTTTTATTTATATATTTTTACGATTTATTATGTTTTCTTGTTTATTTTATTAATTTACCCTATAATCATTTAATGAAAGAGAAAGGTATATTAAAAATAGTATAATAATTTTTGTTGTCCCTTAACGGTCAAAGTTTATGTATGTATTCTTTTATATTTGAAAATCCACTATTATTAACATGTTTCTAATAAAAGAATTCTAGTAAATATCTTGAGTTTGCCACTACGTTGTTGTATAATAGAACATCTTTATATTGGTTGTTGAGTATGTTTTATAAGCTAGTGTCAAAGAGAATTTGTTTGCATGGTAAAATGTTTAAATTAAGTTAAATAACATACTTGTATGAGGAGTATAAGTTGTTTTTTCAATATTTTTTTCTAAAAATGTATTCTTTATTAATTAGACTTACAACTTTTTGAATCTTTTTATTATGTGGTATGTTCAATTACGCTGTTTGAAGTAGTTGTTTACATAGAAACGACAAGAAAATATTATTAAAGTTATAATTTTCAATAAATATTATGTACTATAGTAGATTTTGTAGTTTTTTTTATAAGATTGGCTTACTTAATATAAGGAAACTTTCATTCTTTTTAACTTAATTTTTTTTTTTTAATAAAGATAAAAAATATTTTTATCCATTATTATGATATAATAATTTGCAAATGTTATTAAATGATAATATCTTTTTCATTTTATTAAACAATTCACTCCATATTTCTGATTAAAAAGTTTGCAAAATGCAAAATATTATATTTGTAATTGAAAATGCGATGGTGATGGAAGATTAAAAGCTTTAATTACATATAATATTAATATATTGTTTCCTAGACAAACTAATTTTGTTCAAGGAAGTAGTTTCGAGGTTGGATAATTTAAATAACACAAAATGAAAAAAAAATTTAATGATATGCAAACAATAATATGAAAAAGAAACATTATTTGGGTAACACAGAAATTACTGAAAAAAAATTTCTGTTTTGGAAGGAATTAAAATTTATATTTAGTTTAAAAATGATATTAAAATTTCAAATACATTCTATTTTGAATTACATTTATTTGGTAAAAAAAGACACAAAAAGATATTTGAATTGAATGAAGAGATGTAACGAAAACAGGAAGGAAACTTTTTTTTAGACATATAATTTCATATAATAGATATAAACCAATGAAATTTTATATGAGAACTAATTAAAGCAATTTAACTAATTTGTTTAAACATATTTTTAATCAGTATTAATAAAAGATTTTAAAGAAAGTTGATAGTTTAAAATTGGTTAAAAGTACATATTTTGTTATAGGGAATTTGAAATTTAATTTAATAATTTTATTTCTTAATAATAATACATTATGATGGAACAAGAATTTTCACAAACATTATAATAATGATTCTTTTTAATCAGAAAAAACATTTTTCATTTCATTTAATGGATTTGCTTGAAAAGATTATAGTTATTCTGTAAAAATAAGAAAATATAAAAAGTAGATATCTTAATCCTTCTTGATACTTAATAATGAATTAAAAAATTTTCTTGACATCATTATTGCAATTTTATATTTATAGAAATATATTAAAATTAAAAATAAGGATATAAACAGAACGAATAAAAATATTTGTTAAGGTATTATACAGTATTTATGTTAGTACGAAAACAATTTGTAAAGCTGAGGCAAAAAAACTTTTTTAAATTTGATACTCCAGACTTTCTTCTGTCATTTGAATACAGTTTCTGTGAATTATTTCCAATACCACTTTCGGTGACATTTTGTTTATCTTTTTTAACAATTCTAGAACAATTAAATGGTAATTTATTTTTAATATATCTTTCAATATCTTTTAATTTACTACTAGATAACTCGGAGTCCTTTAAGGTTTCATTACTCATTTTACTTCCTCTTCTCCATGCTTTAAACGATTCATAATCCATGTGACATAAAGGATATTCTGAATTTGGTTGAATTTCCTTTTTGACTATTGGTCTTACCATTTTAATACGACTATCACCAAGACCATTTGATAGTGATGGTGGACCAGTTGGTGCTGAAAACGATACTCTCTTTTTTCCTTTAAAACAATCAACACCACTACATGAATTATTAAGATTGTTATTTGTTTCAAAAAATACTTTAACTTCTGTTGGAGAGATACTTCTAGGAGTTGTTTCCGAATTCAAATTATTCCTAAACCTTTTTTTAACAACAGCATTAGATTTCAATAAAACATCCAAAGCATTCTCAGATAAACATCTCCTCGGTATTACTTGATGAGACACAACAGAATTCCTTGTTGTCAATAAAAAATCTAAAGTTTCAAATTTTGATAACCAATTCGCTGTTATCAGAGACAATTTTTTTATTCTATCCTTCTCATATATCCTAGCAGCTGTTTGTAAAACTTGAGACAATTGCCTTGGAGAAGTTGTTCTTTTAGTTAGTGTATAAATTACATGTTCATCAATCATATTATTTTGTAGACATTCAAACAATTCAATTGAGGTTAATTGTTTTAAATTTTTTTCATTATTAATTCCATCTTTTATATCACTTTTATCCACACTTTCTATTTTCATTTTAATAATATCAAAGGAATTTTTACGATTTATTGTTGGAGTTTTTCTCATTAACTCGAGTAGTAATTTGTTTGTTGTTTCCTGTTTTCCATTTCCTAATTTTACTGGATCAGAAAGTTTTCTTGAAATTTTTTCTTTTTTCCTAATATCATGTGCAATTGATACTTGCCTAAATCCTCTCCATTGTATTTTTTCCATTGTTATATAACATAAAAATATTAATTAATCTAAAACACAATTTAATATAAAATTATATGTTATAATAAAAATACTATAAAAATATCAGAAAAATAACAAATAAATATTTCTGTATATATATTTAATATTTATATAATACTTAACAGATAATAAAACTTAAAATATTATTTATCACTTATAAAATACTTACAAATACATTTGTACTCAAATCTACATAAATAGATATTAATACTATAAAAAGTAACAAATATAAAAATAATAATTTCATAAAATATAAATTAAATGTTTTTAAATATTCGGTTGAACGATAGATAGTAAATTATAATTTCATATATTTAAAGTTATGATAAGATATTTCAAATTAATTGAAAAGTATTTTATGTATATATATATATATAGAAGCCGTGGACAAGATAGTTGACAAAGTTATAAAATCACCAATACAAACAGACATGGAGGGAGAAAAAAAATTAATAACTTGTGAATGTATTAAAGTATGATGTGCCTTATCAATGGGAAATTTTTTATGTACATTTTTTTCTACTAACAAGCTATTTATCATATAAAAGAAGAAATCTAAATATTTTAAAAATTTCTTTCCTTATTCTTTTAAATTATAAATTAAACTTATATCTTTGCTATTTATTTACAGTTTGATAATTTTAAAATATATATTCTTTTTTTAAAGATTTACATGCACTAAATAATTAAGAATAAAATCACAAAGACATGTGAGAACAAAAAATATTCTATCAGGCAAAGTTAATAGAAATGATTAAATAAATAATTAGAAAATAGAATTATGCACTATAAGAATGTTTATATTTTGTACTTAAAAGGTTCCCAACAAAAGATTATACTATCTTGGTCTTTGTAAAGAAAAAAATAAGTCGAACTAGGGATTAATTTATTTTCAGTTGCTTTATAATTTTAATGTCGTGTTTTTAACAAGTAAATGAAATTAAATGATATAAATATTCCTTTTTAAGAGGAATAATTCTAACAAAAACGCATATGTATAATCAAATAAATTTTATTATATCAAAACAAAAAAAAATTTATAAATACCCGTATAATTTTTTTAAAGCTATTATTCATTTTTTGTTTTGGGGTTAATTTAATATAAACATAAAAAGATGTCTTTAAAATATATTAAAATTATATTTGTGTATGAGCATCTACTGGTGGATCGGTTAGCAGTAACTTTGCTTCTTGACGAATAATTGAATCTATGTCAATGTCAGAGGCTAAGTCAAATTGCGTGGGGTATAGAAAGGAACCAGGAACCATTGGCTCATAATAATCATACTCCATCTCATTGATTGAGGCAAAAGAAAGACTACTCCTAGCTACTCTTGGTGTATTTCTAGATGATGAATTTTCTGATAATTGTATTCTTGTGGATCTAGAACATAACGGTGTGTTGTGTGAGGATAATTGTATACCAATTGAACGACATGTTACAAACTTCTTCTGGCCATTTGTTGAGTTATGACCATCTGGTATGTGAGTGGAATTCGTGTTGTTTGACTTTATCATCTCAGAACGTATACTAAAAATAATGTAATTAATTAAATATGATTTTGTTATACCTTTCTGCATTCTCTCTATATTTACTATTTTTGTTATTTTTCTCTTTAATCTCATTCCATTTATCTTTCCTTAATAATTTTGTAATAAAAAAACATAATATCGTTGGTAAAAGTAGTATCATGAGAATTCCAAAGATACACAAACAAATAAACAATGTTTTGGAGCAGTAATTTTTAATACATATAGCTCTTGATGTAGGATAAGATACATTTTCCATAATATATAAATCATCCTTTAAAGCATAATTGATTATTATTCCAGAGGTTTTACTTATATTTGATAAAGAATTAAAAACAAATTTTATTGTTACATTTGCATTAACAATTATTTCTGTTTCAAGACTTTGTTGACTTTCCCAAATTAAATTTTTATCACTAAACAATTGCACGATATCATCTTCATTGTTTAGGAAATGTTTATCAATTGTAATATAATATTTTTGAAGAGGTTTGATATCAAAAAATTTTCTGCGTATTGACATTGCTTCTGGAGGTCTTAATATCCACTCTAATTTTCCTTTTTTCTCACAGAAGGGATATTTTCCATGACCAACAAAAAATGATCCACTTGTATTGGTTATGTTACAACCACAGGAACAATCAGATGATTTGGATGTTAATGGTGAGTTAGTTAAAGTTACAGGACATCTTGAAGATTCACATTTCCTGACTTCCATTATTGGACCCTGGCAATCTAAACCACCCATAGGTTTAGGATTATCACATTTTCTAAACCTTTTCTGAATACATTCACCATTTGTTGATGAGTAACATGATGAAAAGTCACTCCAATTACCGAATCCTCCATCAATTCTTTTTACTTTAAATAATTAATTAAAAAAATGATAACAAATGTTCTTTGTTTAATACATAATGAACTAAATAATTATCATAAATTTTTAATAATCTATTCACATATGGAAAAAGATAATTAGAGAGGATTTTTATCCTCTAAAACAATCACCTATTATCCTTTTTATCTCCATCTTAAACACCTAATTATCCTATTAATACTACTAAAGAAAAGTCTTATAAAACATCTTCTCATCTTATACAATCTTTGAGTATATATAAAAAGTTTGGAGAAACAAGAAAAAATGTTGTCTAATTACATGGATGAAAAAGTTACGACAAAAAGATTAAATAAACATATCATAAAGTATTGTGTGGTAAATGAACTCCATATGGTATCTAATTAGCCTATATTTTGAGAATACTTTTCTACAGTTCTCAATAACTAACAGGACAATATAATTTGCCTAAGACAGATTATGGCAGTTACAAAGTGACAGTTAAAAGTGCCCTAAAATTGACATGTCAATACTTTCCTTCTTTAAATAATTCAAAGCACATATTACAATATTCTTAAACTTTCATAAAAAAAAACCTTATAAACAAAATATTTATAATTTCATAAAAAACTATATTTAACTTTATCAAATATTATACAAATATTATCTTATCGTTAGCATAAAATTATACAATCCACATGAAGATAAAAACAATTTCAACAATAAATACTCTATTTGTTTTTCCATAAACACATCTTAATACGATTAACAATATATAACTTAATACATTTTGACAATATTTTTACGGATGGATTAATAAATGATTAATGATAATAATAAACCTATTAACTTAAATTTATATCTCAAGGAACAAGTTGAATAGTTCCATTAACTAATAAATATACTTATAAATAAATATAATAACATTAATTTATATGCTGATTATAATATATAAAGGATATTATTACTTACATGGTTCTGTTTTGACACATTTCTTATCCCATATCTGAGTTTTCTCCGTTTCAGGGTGTGTTGAAATTAATTCAAAACAATATTTCTCAAAAATAATATCAAATAAGGTACATTCTATATCGAATGTTTTTTTATCTTGTGGTAGGAGAAGTTCCTCAATGTAAATAAAATCACTTGCCTTTCGAAGGTCTGTTGTTGCTGATACCTGAACACGAAAGTTTAAATTTAAATCGAAACATAGAGATTTTTCCCATGATAGAGTGAAATAGTTTACACAATGAGGAAATATTGAATCTGACCGGATGTTGATTGAGGGTTTATTAGAAATTAATCCATAAATATTTGGTACTGGTGATAATGGAATGATAGGAGATTTGATTTCAATGAAATTATTCTTCTCATCTAGATGTTTCAATTTTACTCTGTAAAATCCTTCTAGACTGATGAATTGACAAAAAAATTTCTTCTTACTTTTTCCTGTATGCAATTGAATGGTTCTTTCATCAACAGTTACCCAATGGTCAGAATCATCATTAGTATTAGAAATATTAGATGGTATAAAATTGAAATCTCGATGTTCTAGTGATAAGGTGAAAACTTGTTTTGTACAAAGTTTAGATTCAAATTTAACTTCCATATCTTCTAAAAGTTCTACATTTGAAGGAATGATTATTTTAATATCCTGATAATCTACTTCAAATGTTAAAATTTTCCCTAGAGATAAGTCTTTTGAAACTTTATAGAGGTGATAATTTTTTGAGGGAAAATTAAAACAATTGCAAGGGATCCTCTGAATATTGTTTTTTATTTTAAATTCACAAATAGAAGTATTTCCATTGAATATTCTATAAAATTCTCCAATCTCAAGTCCGATAATTTCATTCTCATAATTAGCTCTAGGAATAGGTGGATTAAAATGAATATTTTGCCTGATAATATTAGAAGTAACTAGAGATGATTGCGGTAACATCAGTATTATCACCACAACCCATCTAAAAATAATTTAATTTCATAATATATACTTCCTTGATTCCAAATATCTTAGTATAATATTAGCATCAACTCCAATTGTAGATAAAATAGTTAAGTAATATTTTTATATTCAATAAACCAAATTTCTAATTAATAATAATAACTTCATTATATAATAACTAGAAAATCTCTAGATATTTTATTAATGTAATTTGAATTAAGTAAAAATTAGTTTCTATTAATTTTAAAAATTAATATGATAGAAGTAGGTAGAGGTAAAATAATATAATGGTATGTAATAAGGTTGTAATTAAAAATTTTTGCTTTTAACTGTAAAATAGAAGATTAGATGTATATTAAGGATTGGAGCATGAAAATGGGATTGTTAAAAGAATAAGTTATGGCAAATGTGTTTTATATTTAAATATAGAAAGTCGTAAATAGTAATGTAGTTATTATATTGATACAAAAAGAAGTGATAAGTTATGTAAGATTATAGAAGTATAATAATAGTAACTCATAACTTGGTAACTATACATTTATTTATATTAACGAAAAGAAAGACTCGTGGGTAAGGAAATGAAGATTATGTCTTGGAACGGATATAATTTAGTCAGACTACTGCTTTAGATGGGTTTCATTACCATACGAAAACATCAGGGGGGATAAATGTAGTACAATAATACTACAATTGACTGCTTAAGCTACTAAATATTAATGATAAAATAATAATAATAGTAAAAATGTTAAGTCCTCAAATAGAAAGGTGCTTTAATTTATGAGATCATAAATTTATATAAAAATATACACATCAGATTAAAGGATTACCATAAAAAGTTAATTGTAATATAAAGAAATCATTCATTTTATGAATAGTAAAATAAAACAATACTCTAAATGGGCTTGACATATGTATCTGTTATACTTTTAGTCTCCCTCCTACTATTCCCCAAAAACAGAAGGTTCCATCATATATATTAAAAACCTTTTTCATAAATGATAATTATTAACAAGTACCGATTCAAATTAATACAATTATTTAGCTTATAACAATCTAGTTATATTCTTAAAGTCCTTCAATCTGAATCCAATTTTCTTAAATCTCTCCTTATACTCATTTCCATTAACAGGAGGTCTTTATATGATGGATACTCAATTGCATCTATTTTAAATATGTATAATAAAAAACCAACCATTTTTTACATATCATTCAACAGCAAAGATAAATGATGATTGATGAGGTTTTAAAATATTTAATTGATATATTTACTATTTTTATTTATTTATTTATTCTAACAATCAATGTATAATAAAATATATTGAGATTAAATAAAAGTACTTTAATTTTTATAATCATTTTATCCAACCCCAACTAAATATGTCCTATTCATTAATATAAATAAAAATAATAAAAATGTAGAAATTGTAGAGTTCAATTAATTTTTCCCTGTAAATGAGCTTAACAAAATTAAAAAGATAATTGGAAGTATTTAATAACAAATATGTTATGCATTTAATTTTATATACTTTTATGACATGGAGTAAGTTAGATAAGTATATTAAATTGACTAATATGATATAAATGATAAGGACATTTATATTAATTGTGGACATTGATACATTTTAAGATAGTAAAAATGTAGATTTGTCAAAGTTTGACATTCTGAAATAAGATACCCTTCCTTTTGTACAATCCGATCTTTTGCTTATTTTAACTTTAAAAGTGAATTTTATAAAAACGATCTTAGTAATGATCAAATAAGAAACACCGACTTTTACATGGGAGTGTACTTATGTAAACTGATTAGGAACTCTTCAAAAGATATAAGTACAACAATTAAGGAAAAGAATATAATGTTTCAGGTAAGCATTTATCACAGATCTTTTTAAGAGTAAACACGAGTAGGCTAATTGAATGCCAAAAAGGAGCATTTTATAGAATAATAATAATAAGATTTAGACTAATAGAGGACATAAGAAGTTTAGATTGCGCAAAAATAGAAACCTCTTACAATTAAACCTCTACTTACAATTAGTATTTTTATTGTTTTTAAAACATATAATATAATTGTCAGGTGGTATTACGCAAAAACGAAACCTTTTCACACAATGTTACTATCAATTAAAGGTAAATGTGATTGGCAATGACCGAAAATTTGTCCACCATTCCAGCCACCTGGGTGCCTATTACTTTCACTACTTTCATTTTCATAATATATAATCAAATAATGGATAATGTTCTCCTAAAATAGAACAAGAATTGGAATTTTTGATGATGAGACAAAGCGAAATACTAATAAAATACAATGGTTTCAATCCCTCAAAAGAATATTAAAACATAACATCCGACTATGGACGTTAATGGCACTATTAATATAATTAATACCTTGCACTATACATAAACTTATTTATTAAAACACCAAATAACCACTGAAAATAATTCCATTTTGTTGGATAAACTAAAAATAAATGATTAATATACTGCTTCTTGATAACTATCTATTTTTTCAACAAAAAAATAATCGAAAAAGTAAATTGTCATTTAAGAGCATCAAATGCCATCATTCATAACTAGAAATATGTCAAAAACTATCATCATTTCTCATTTATTTACCATCAAAAGAAAGTAAAAAATTTTAATGAATTGGTTCATGGTAAAAAGAAAAATAGAATTTTATTTTAGACAGGGAGATATTTTTATGGCTTTTTTCATTTGTTTAAACTACTTTTTATAATACCAAATAGTACTTTACAACTCTTTGGTATTAATGTAGGCAAATTTAATGGAAGTATAAAATGAGAGTGTTTTATATTGATAAGATATCACGATTTTTGTGATAAAATGGAGGAAAAAAATTATTAGATTAAAGAGTTTGATATGATATACTAAAGAAAATGATTAACACTTTGAAGATAGCGATAAATATATAAATGAAGTGGTTCTTAATAACAAACATTTGATCCTTATTTTGGATAATAATATCCTTCTAGAGGAAGTCTTTTTCGCTCCAATGAACATAAAGTGCTTTTCTTTGATATCCTTGTTTTACATTAATAATATTGTTTTTATAATATTGTAATTATGGAAACCTTGATACCAATAGCTTCTAATTATAAAATAAAATATCTTATTAAATAAGATAAAGTCATATGCTTATTGAGATGTAATAAATGTTATTAATAGACTTTTTTATAAATATATAGTAAAAGAGCAATACAATTTTACATGAATTTAGAATGTAATTAAGGAAATTTTAATGTTAATTGATTTTGATTATAAGACTTTTTTTGAATTGTAATTTTAAAATATTTTTATTATATTAATATTTCTTGTAATATAAAATTAGTAATTAATTAAAAAATGTAAAATGTTCTTCTCTATCTTATGGTTTTGTGGATATTTCATTATTTTTCTTTCCATTTTATATTTTATCGTAGTACCATTAACATCAAAATATATACCCGAATTTATAGATATCTTCTTTTTTCTAAACATCACAACAAAATTATATGCCTCCCCAAAAAGACCGTATGCTTCAGGTGTTAAAAATTTAACAAGAAATTTCTACATACAACACCATAATTTCAATTTTGGCATATGGCATTCACTCCCACATTCATTATCAGTAGATATTGATGACTCAAAAAAATTGGACAACAAATTTTTTGAGGAAAAACTTTCTAATGGAATGGAACTTGTAGTTATTTATTGTCACGGGGCATCTTCATATCGAGGAAATGGAAAGTCAATTGAAGTAATGAATTTAGTGTCCAAAATGGATATGCATGCTTTTGTAATTGACTATAGAGGGTATGCAGATTCAAGTGGACATGTAACGGAAACTAATTTATATGAGGATCTTTTTACGTTATATAATTATGTTAAAAGATTTGCTCCAAATCGTATTTACTTGTGGGGACATTCATTAGGTGCTGGGATAGTAACAAAATGTTGTTCTGTGTTATGTAAGAATAATTTACCACCTAGAGGTGTAATTTTAGAATCTCCATTTACAAATGCGAAAGAAGCCTTTATTCACCACCCACTGATGACTGTATTAAAAATAATTCCAAAATTATTAAAATACTCTGCTAAGGCATACGCTAGAAAGGGTCATTCATTTAGAAATGATGAAAACATAGTATATATAACATGTCCAATAACATTACTTCACGCGGAGGATGATATGATTATACCTTGTTTTATGTCTCAAAAATTATTTGATATAGCAGAGAATAACGGTTTATTTGGACGATTGTTTATTTTTAATAAAAAATACGGTTACGGACATTCAAGAATTATTTTCTCCAAAGATATAAAGAAGGTTCTAGATAAAATTTTAATTTAAAAACAATCATAATTATAACTAATATTAATTAATATATATTTTTAAATACTAATATATTACAATAAAATGATTACTTCTTAAAATACTGTAAAATGAGATCATATCACTGGAAAATTATTATTTAATTAGATAAATACTGTACTAAATTAAAGAGCATAAAATTTAAATTGTTCCTCCAATTCTGATTTGGAGTGTATTCCAAATTTCTCTTCCTGGGCCTGGAGCATTTCAAATATTTCTCTTAATTGTTTCTCTTTTACATTTTCCTCTTCCTCTCTTTCTTCATCAGTTAGAGATTGTCTGAAATTTCTGGCTTCTATACGAGTTTTAGCTGTTGCTAATTTTCCATGTAATTCTCCCATCTTAGAAAATATATCAAATGTTTCAGTTTTATCTACAATATCATTAATGAAAACATCATTGGATAATTGATTTTCCTCAGCAGTAGTAAGTTCTTTCTGAGGTGGTAAAAGTTTAACATCTTCCCTATCGATAATAAAATCATCTGAATCTTCCTCTGTGTTAAAAACCTCATCATTTTTCTCACCTTTTAAAAAACTTTCATGTTCCTCTTCAGTTCCTTCGTGATTTTCTTTCTCCATATTTACACTAGTATTGTTTTTTTTAACGAACTGAATACTTTTATTGAAATCTCCTTTCAAAAAACTATTAGGATGTCTTTTGATAACAATATCACCAGAGTTTGAGTTTTTTTTCGGTATAGCAGTAAAAGCTTTAAAAAAAAGAAACCCAATAGCAACTGCAGCAAATGAAGTTAAAAATAAAATAGTAAAAAAATATGGTTCTTGAAGTACTTTAAATAGATCCATTTTATACTATCTAAATAATTTAAAATTCAACTATGTTAGATAAAATGCAGTTTATGATAAAATAAATTTAAAGATGAGTTTTTATCACGAAATATTACTTAATAGACCATATCTCCATGGATACATTCATGTAAGCATTTAAGAAATCTTATCTATTTTATACTTACTGAGATGAGTTAAAAATATAAATAACTATAAATGAAAACTTCTAGAAATAAAAAAAAAATTTTTTAGATGATAAAGATCTTACTACAGATTATTTATTTAATTTTTATCATGTGTTCATACTTTGAGGAAGAGAAACAACATCCCAAACTTTTGAAATAGCATCTCTCCTCAAGAAAAAGGGAAATTAAATGCATTGTCAATACAGTGATGACAAAAGAAAAGATATATGTTAACTTTAAAATGTACTTTGAAACTATTTTGTTTTTGAAACAGGAAATTTAATGTATTTAAATTTTTAATAATATTTGTTTTTACAAGACATATAATTACTAATGTTAATTGGTATAAATTTCAACAATGACATTGAAAAGAGAAGGAAATGTATATATGTTTAAGATAATCATACATAATTTGTCTTTGAGATCATAAAGTATCACCACTAACTTGATTATAGTTAAAATTATTTTCATTGTATACACTATTCAATAGAAAGTTTCTCTTTACACATCACTTTTTTTATCAGTTCAATTTATTACATATTATTTGTCTGTCCCTATAATTGTGTGTATTTATTATTATGGATAATAGTAAAATTTTTTTTATTACATCTGTTACCATTGGAGGAATTATTGGTATGATATATTGGTTTTCACATTCAAAAAGAGAAAAGGATATTGAAAATGAAAACGAAGCTGTAGAGATGGAAGAGGTGTTTGTTGATGATAAAAAAAAAGATGAACAAGAGGTTAATGATAAGTCAACTAATAACGAGTCCGACATCAAATCAATAAATTCATATGAAGAGGTATTTTCTATTGAATCAAGTGAAAATTCATTTCCCTGTGACTCCAGTTAATAGTCCAACAAATAAGGAAAATTTTAAGAAATCTAAAATTCCTGTCTTACAAAGTAGTCCAGGTCCAATTAATATAGATACCATTCTACCTTCAATCCCATCTCCAATTTCACCAGGAAAAGGAAGCAAATTATTGGAACCAAAAATCACAAGAAAACATACAAATTAAAGTATTTTTTTATCCTCTAAGTAAAAGTGTATTATCATCACCTATGTAGACGAATTTGTTGTTGAATAAAAAAAATAATATTGATATTATCAAACGTAGAATGTTTGTTTATGAATACTTGAAAGTATGTATTGAATATTTTTTATGAAGAAACTTGTATATTTTCTTTATATTTACAAATATTATATATATATGTTATCAAATGTGATATGAAAAAAATAGATTAATTATATATTTTGATATTTACAAGATAAATATAAATGAAAGATTTCAAAATCTTCTAATCTTTGTAGAAAAGAAAATATTTATTGGTTAGAGAAAATCATTTGACTGAAAGATTAATAGTTTATTGTTTTTGTGTTTAACATTAACGATATAGCTATACCTTTTTGTATTATTTATTAGATGTCTCTTTCTTCACCAGCAAAAATTGTTTCTAAATTTAATGTACCAAGGTCCATTGGTTGTTTAGGGGTACTTCCACCATAAACATATTGATTTGGAATCCTTAATTTTACTTTTCTTTTTCCTGGAATTATGCTATCGTCACAGTCATGATAGATCTTGAAGACAGGATCTATTGATGTTAATTCTCTGGTACTTCCTTGTAAAAGGAAGTTTCCATTCATGTCTGTTATTCCTTCATCAAGGACATCATCAGGATCGGGACCGAAAAAGGAAAAATGTATTAATATATTTATTTTTTTATTAAAATATTAAATACTTCATTTTATATGTTACCTTCATCTTCATCCCAAAGTTTGATTTTAACTCCTGAAGCAGGCTTTGATCCACAAAGAAGTTTACCCTTAACTCCAACAGCCTGTTGTCTCATCCCAAAAATTTGCATAATTAACAATCCAAATATTAATAACAATGTTAGAATTTTTTTATTAGCCATAACTTTTGAAGAATAACCACAAAACCATTATTAAGGCACTTTATAAAAGATACATTTATTTACATATTCTTATAACAGTTTATAGATGAAATAAATTATCTCAATCATCCATATCAATTTACAAATTTCAATAGTTACTAAAAATATTCTAAATATTTTATGATGAAAAAAGAGTATTTATAGTTTGATAAATAAATAATTGTTTTAAATTATTTTAATATTTATTGTATATATCAGAATGTATAAATAAGTATCAAATTTTATTTCAATAAAAAAATTTTAAACAAATTTATTTGAATAAAGTTACATTAAAAAACAATAAATTTATTTTATTTAAAATGAATTTATTTATAATATTCTTATATATCATAATATTCTATCGTCAGAATGGAGATTGTTTTAGAAAGCAAGGAGTTGCTGTTAAAGGAAGATTGTTATGTAATGGAAAACCGGCTAAAAACGAGATCGTAAAAATATATGATTTAGATAGGAATCCTGGAGATGATGATGATTTGTTAGATGAAAAGTTAACTAATGCAAATGGAGAATTTAAGTTAAATGGTTATACTATAGAGTTAACTAATATTGAACCGGAATTAAGAATTTATTTTGATTGCAATGATGATGATAGAGTAAATTTCTTTAATTTATAATAATTTTTTTTAAGCCCTGTATGAGAATGGTAACTGTTCCTGTACCCAGTAAATTTATTCATAGTGGTAAAGTTCTCAATTGGTATGATATTGGTCAACTTGACTTACATTATAAAATTCAAGGTGAAACTAGGAGTTGTGAATATTGAAATATTTATTTCTAGAAAAATTACAAATGTTCTAGAAGTGAAATATTTGTCTTTTTCATTCGTAATAAGATAAATTTATTTGTTTAAATATTATACAATGAAATGGTTTATTTTTAAATCTGTCATCAATCTTTTGAGTAATCATTTTTAATTGATACAACGATCTTAATTTTTAATTGTTATTACAATTAATAATTTCAATTTTTTATACACTTTTGAAAGAACAATAAATATAATATGTTATTTTAATTCCAAACTTGACTATATAATTTGCTTTGACGCATGCTATTAAAAGTTAGGTTCACGTAAAATTACATTTTCATAAAAATAGATAAAAAAACAAACGAATATATAGTTATATAAAATGCTATTGATTATAAATAAGACTTAATAATCAGCTTTTCATTTATATCTTTAAAGTTTATTTTTTTGAATCTGGCATGTAATTTAGTTAGAGAAATAAATATAATTAGTTAACGTATCACCTATATTTATTATTATTTTTCGTTTTAAACTATTGTACATTACAGTTTATATTATAATCATACTAAAAATTATACTAAAACCAATATGACTTCTATAGTACAGGAATTTATAAGTCGTGTTTCTTCACATTCTGGATGTTATAAAGATGTAAAAGCGAGCTTCGCGGTAAGTATGATAATGACGTTCATTTATCACTCTATTGTTCATGAATTTAGTCATTACAAAATGATATTAAAAAAAAGAAAGTAACCCTTGGGAAGCGAGATATCAAATTGATTGTTGAAACAGTGTATGAAGAAACGAGAAA
The DNA here is from genome assembly GCA_963280985.1 of Strongyloides venezuelensis. Lineage (NCBI taxonomy): Eukaryota > Metazoa > Nematoda > Chromadorea > Rhabditida > Strongyloididae > Strongyloides > Strongyloides venezuelensis. Next base: position 18,442,527 of record CAUJLX010000002.1, on the reverse strand, counting down.
ATATCCAGAACTTAATAAGTTATGGGGAACGTACACGAATATCCTTCAATACAATAACAAAGAGGTTAGACGTTTAATTGTCGAAAAGTTGGTGGAACAAGATGTAAAAAATAAAGAAGTTTGTCCACACCGTGTACTAGAACTGTTGTTTAAGGATAAAGAAATGGTTAAATTAATTAGAAACAGAAAAACATACTTTCAAGCTGCTTTACAAGTGAAAGAACTATGTCCAACCTATTTACCTTACCTCGGTGGTGATAAAAGCGATGGAAAACAATTTAGAGGTCAACTTGGAGATTTTATTATTGATAATTTTAATTCCCTTTTTTTTTCTAGAGAAAGTGAGGAAAATCTCAAAATGCATTGAAAATGTTATAATATACATAGGTGTTAGTCGTTCAAAACTTCACCAAATTGATGATTGTGATATTGCGTCAAATTTTTTGGAATTTAAAAGAATTCATACCAATTTAAATTTTGATGCCTACGAAAAAGGAAACGAAAAAGATTATCGTAATCATACTAGACCTATCAAGGACCATGAGCTATGCAATTACAAGAACCTTATATCGAACTATGAAAATGGTAGAGTTAAGAAGGAAATCTTTCTCGAAAATCTTTACAATATTATGCTTGATATTGATAAACGTGAAGAACTTATAAATTATCTTGAGAAAACGAAAAATGAACTGTTTCCTACTTTTAGATGTTTAAAATTGGATGGTGATTGTGATTTTGGTGTAATTCCCAAGGAAATCGTTGCACTCTACACAGGGGATAAATATCCTTCAATAAATATCATACCAACAATTGGTAATTCATACTTTAGTTACCAAAAATCATTATTTTTTACTCAATGTAATCCTAAAAAATGTTATCAACCTTGTGATAAATCATCACATCACGATCGTTTCAATATGACTTTAGTTGAAGATAGTGAAACAGCTTGTAAAATAATTGAGGATCTTAGAGGATATGTTGAAAAGGATGATGCACCAATATTTTTTATGGATATTAAACTTTCAATTAAGGATAAAACTGAAGAAATTACATACATTAACATCTTTTTTCCAAATTCAGAATTAAAATCAAAATTCATTTCTTTTAATTTGGAAAAAATTAACAATTCTCAAACATCTTCTAACATTGTTGAATTTTTTTTCTCTACAAAGAATTATATAGTTTGCTATAATGATGTAGAAATGAAAAATAAATTCAAAGAATTATTTACTGATGTCTTTCGTCATGATAGAGGTACTGATTTTCCATTTTCAACTGTTATTGGCCTTGTTAATAGGTTAAATACTATTGTTGAGGCAGGAGGAGAGAAAAATGTTCAATTCCAAGATATTTTCCTGAAACATGGAAAGATGCTTATAAATACAAAAGCATTGATTATACCAATTATAGTGACAATGAAGTGGAAGAGGTACATAGTGATAATGAAATAACTATCACTAAACAACAAAGAAGATGTATTCGTAAAATGTCTAAAAATATGGAATTCGGAATTTGTGTTTTTTAACAACTGGGTATGATTACGACGAATCAGAGTCTGAACCTTATTCATTCTGGCACCGAAAACCATTGAGAACTCAACAACGTCAGGAGATGTTGACACGTCTTGTTGCCTTATTTGATATATTTTGTAATTTAACAGAAGCTATGTCTAAAGATCCTGATTACAAAGATCATGGTACAGCAATCCTCACTGTTAGAGTTGGTAATTGTAAATTTTTATAATATGTTTTTTAAAAATATTTTGTTTATATGTATTTTAATACTTTGGTAACCAATAAATAATACTTGAAAAGAAACACCATCTGTTGATCTAACTTTTAATTTGTCAAAATTATTTGTATCAATGGTATATTATATAATTCAATCACATATTTTAAAGTTAGTTAAATCACTATTTTTATTTACAAAATACTGTAAATACAAATTATCACTGATCAGTAAAACTGAAATATATGATGTCAATGAAATGGGTAAAACTTTTGTTGATAATTAGAAAAAGACAAATGATTGGGGATAAAATTATTTGGTAAAATTCATTCATACAATGAGGAATCTTTAAAATTAACAAAGAAATTATCACAAAATAGCTTGGATGTTGTAAGTAATAATTAAATATTTTGTAATAAGAGCATATCAAAAAATATAAAATACCCAGAGATGAGTTGCATGAAATATAATTGAAATATTCTGCACAATTATAGATTGGCAAAAAACATGTAAACACTTATTTTTCGTATAAAGTATAAATAGAATATGTCAGGTACACTATTCAAGAGTTGTAATTGAAGTCATAAGATGTTATTTGTGAATTTTTGTAAATCTAACATTAATAATTAAATTATTTTATTATTAAGCAATTATCTACCGAACAAATTTTTTCATCATTTCGATAGATGGCTTAAAGAATAAACAATACGATCTTTATATAAAAATAAACAAGAATAAAATAATTAAAGATCAAACATTTTAACAATTGCTTTAAAAAATTTAGAATAAACTAAACATCTATTTTGCTATCAATTCGATTGAAAATATTTCAAAACAATTCAACAATTTTTTTTAAAAACCCCAACTTCATTTATTCTTCTTATGAATTTAATATCTATATGCTTTTTATATTTTTATTTAATTGTGTGAACATTTTATTTGAAACTATATTTAAAAAATCATATTGTAATATTTTTAATGTAATATATTGTATCAATATTAATTTCTATAATTGATATCAATAGTATATAAAATGATGGCATAATATGTAATTGTAAAGTCAAAGGTATCAAATGTGCCTGTCTGTATTAAGTATAATTCGATTCGTATTGAAAAGAATCAAATGTGTGTATTTTATAATTTATAAAATATGAGATAACAGCTCAAGTATACGTAATGATTAGTACGAAGATAAAAATGCATTGGTGATTATGGAAGAAAAGAAAATATTCTAGTATTATTTTAAGAACTTTTTTTAGTAGAAATAACAATGAAGTAATATTTGACAAGAAAAATTCAACAAAATATCCAAATAGGGTGAATAGCGGAAATTCAGACAAAGAACAAATCAAATTGCTAGATATTCTATTGTTTGTTAACATTTAAAAAAATTTAACAACAATTGTTTTTTATTTGTTCTATATAATACTTTTCCTACAAATTTTTTAGGTAACTACTAGGGTACGTCATGAGAATAAAGCTAGCATGCATTTGTTGGGATACATATACCAGTGAATCATGATACATCTTTAAAAGATTTATACTACCAACAAAGATGAAATAAATCTAGAGTTTGTTAAATATTACAAAAAAAGAAAAGTTATGGAATATGTATTGATAAATTTATTTGAATATTTATCTTTAATAAATTTTTTTATCGCCATTATATATATATGTTGGAAAAAAATTAAATCATGATTTGTAAAAGTGATACTTAAATAATTTTGTAAAGTTAATAAATATTAAACAGAAGTTGATATTTTTTTACAAATTTCTTGATTTGAAAAATTTTGTATGTGCTTGAATGTTATTTTTAATTATAAATAAGAATTGTTTTAGAAGAATTTTTTTAAAATCAGTGTTCTTCAGATATGTATCTTTATAATTTTTAATTTCTAAAAAAAATAGATAAAAATATAAACGATTTTGAAATGTTAATTGTTTATCTCATAAAAGATTTATTTTACCAAAATCAAATATTTTTGCATCAAAAATATAAAGCAAATTCATTACTGTTAAATTCTTTAAAATAAATTTTTCTATATAAAAACCAAAAAAGTATTTACCATGATTTTACAAGTTTGTTTAATTTTATTTAATAAAAATTTTTTTTTTCACAAAAATACCCCGCAAATTTTATAAAACTAATTGGAATTTGTTTGAACAACAATAAATTTAATACTCATGTTAAAAATACATTAATTTAATTTTTGGTGAAAATAAATAATAAAAAAGTAAAGATTTAATATTCATGCGTCTATTTCAACAATGAAAAGTATTATTTTTGCTATTGTATTATCTTTTTTGCTACTTTAGTAACATCTGAACCCTTTAAAATCAAAAGAGATTTAACTTCTAATAATAATGAAATGCTATTAATTCACCGATTGTTATGAATGATGAAGATTTCAATGCTATTGAAAAGAGAAAAAGCTAAATCATCTAAAAAAAAATCAAAAAAGCCAAAAAAAAAAGTACTAGTCAACGGTTAGCATCTCTTGAAAAAATTATGAAACAATTACAAAAAGAATTATTACAATTTAAATCAGAAGTAAACTCAAGGTTAGCATCAGTACTGCCTACAATGGGTTAAGATATTTGGAACACTTATACTGAATAATTTTCTAGTTTTACTGAGTTCCTTAGAAAATACAATATGTTACACAAGTAATGTCTAATTAAATAAAATATAAGATAAGAAAAAATTTGCTAGACAAAAAACATCTTTTAAAAAAAATGATATTTTATAACTAATCTTTGTTATAATTTTATTAAAATAAAATTTTAGATAAAATAATGTTACAAAAGATATGTGATTGTGTTGGACATTAAAATCTTCTTTTGTACTTAAAAAAATTTTAACATTTTATGTTCATTTGAGATCATCCCTTTTTTCTGTAACATATTTCAAGATCGATCTTGAAAGCTAGGTTTAAAAATATTTATATACACCACTATGAATGCTATTTTTAAAAATTTTTACTAGGAAATTGGAAAATTTAGCTTGATAAACAAGATCATAACTCTTTTTATTCTTTAATAATATTACAGTAGTTTTATAACACATCTTTTATCTTTAAAGCATTAAAAGGTCCACAATTAAAAGTTATTTATCAGTTACATTATAGACATTTATATAGTGAAAATTTTTCTATAAAATATTAACAAGAACACACAAAAAATAAAAGGATACAGGTTTGTATAAAATGTAATAAATTTGTCCCACCTAATAAAATTTGAATTTTCTTGATTTGCGACTAATTTTGTCGCAATTATTTGTACATAAAAGTTAAAGCAACAATTAAATAGTTAGTAATATAAACTTCTTCTTTCTTAACATATTATTTTTATTTTAGAACTTTAGTTGTTTTCTACAATACATTTTAGAATACATGATTAGAATTTATTTCCCTGTAAAAGTACAAACACTTTTATAAAAAAACATTTTTAACATATCAAAATACATTTTTTATATGTTTCAATAGATGAAATTATAATAAATTATATTTTTTTATGAAATTTTGCATACTCGATAGGCCAAATTGTTTCTATAATGTATTTAAACATCATTTTTAAAAATCAAATTTATAAAAAGGTATAAAATAATATGGATTTTATTTATAATAAAAAATATCTTTTATATATTTTAATTTAAAATAAGAACAAATATTAAAATAGTTCTTTAGATAATAATACTTTGTATGAGTAAATAAATATTGTTTTTCATTACTACTATTATGAAAATTTAAATTTATTGTTTTTAGTAGATTGTTTAATATAATATTTTTATAAAAACATCAATAACATTATACGGAATTCACTTTTAATAATGCATTTTATAAAATAAAAAACAAATTAAGATCTAAGATTAGTATAATGTCATAAAAGTATCAGAATAAAATAAAAGTTACATTAATTTCAAATGCAAAATAAATATTTTTGTAAATAACGCAAAATGTTTGCGATAATCTAATATTTTGCATCATCTAAATAATTTTTGTTGTCGCTTGATATTTCTAAAATTGGAATAAAATTGAATTTTTTAAAATAATGGGACGATTTATTGCATTTTAGATAAATTTGTCAAAATTTATCCTTTTTATTTTTTGTGTGAATAAGTTTAGAAAAATAAAATATAATCGTAATATTGAATAGTAATAAGCAGTTGTATTTATAAAACATCATAATTAATAATCTTTGTTCATGATTGTTTTTTAAAATATTTAAAAGATTTTAACATTTATATTTAAGTCTTTTCTTTATGAACGAAAGTTGGTTAATGTTTTATAATTAAAACTTATAACTGTCTAATAATAACGTATCTTTTTATGCTTTATTTAAAAGAACTGGGGCAATCAGATGGATATGAAATTATTTAGAAATGTTAGAAAGTTAAATTTTATGTTAATATTAAATGAAAAAATTTTATCAATAAAAACATATAAAAAAAAGAATTCATACGATTCCTTTAATTTTTTTCAAATTTAGACTTTTAAAACGATCTTGAATAAATTTTTAGAAAAAAGTAAGGATCTAGAATGTACATAATTTTATAAAATTTTTTAAAGTACAAAAGAAGATATTAACATTGAGCTTAATCGGACATTTTTTGAAACACTGTCTACTCTAGTAGTCTAAAATATTATTTTAAAATTTTATTTTGATAAATTTATATCAAAATTTAGTTATAAAATAATAATTTTCCTAAAAAAATTTTGTCTGTCTATTAATTTTCTTTTCTTTTTATAATTTATTTAATGAGAAAAATTTGTGTTATATAGTGTAATTTCAAAAGAAAAATCTTGAAACTAATAAAATTATCCAGGTATTGCGTTATCATAGTGATAAAGTCCTCCGATCGTTGGTACTCTATTAAATCTTGAATGTACACCTAAGAATTCTTCTCTCATTTGTTCTCTTAATTCTTTTAATTGTTTTTCAAGAGATGCTAACCGTTGACTAACACTTCTTTTTGGTTTTTTTTGTTTTTTTTTAGTTGTTTTAGCTTTTCTCTTTTCAATAGCGTTGAAATCTTCATCGTTCATAATAATCGGTGAATTAATAGCATTTTCATTATTATTAGAAGTTAAATCTCTTTTGATTTTGAAGGGTTCAGATGTTACTAAAGTAGCACAAAAGATAAGCACAATAGCAAAACTAATACTTTTCATTATAGAAATAGACGTATGAATATTAAATCTTCACTTTTTTATACTATTTTATTATTTATTTTCACCAAAAATTAAATTAATGTATTTTTAATATGAGTGTTAAATTTCTTGTTGTTCAAACAAATTCCAATTATTTTGATAAGTATTGAAGGTAATTTTATGATTAAAAAATGTTTTTTATTCACAAAGATAGCTTGCAAATTTTACCAAAATGATTGAAATTTGTTTAAACAATTAAAAATTTTATATTCTTATTAAAAGTAGATTAGTTTAATTTTTGATAAAAATAAATAATAAAACAGTATAAAAAAGTGAAGATTTAATATTCATGAGTCTATTTCTATAAATAAAAGTATTACTTTTGTTCTAGTACTTATCTTGTTAACTGCCTTATTAATAACCGAATCTTTCAAAATCAAAAGAGACTTGATTTATAATAATAAGAAAAATGCTAATAAGTTACTTATTATTTAAAACGATAAAGATTCCAATAACCCTTTTTCTATAAATTAGTAAAGTAGCAGTAATCTTACCAGAGGGTGGTCTCTAGGTCATAGAAAAGACTCAATGCTTTAGAATCTCAAAAAGTGTTTTTTAATTTGTCACTTTAAGCATTCAAGGTTTCAGAAATAAGATGCCACAACTAACGAAAGCAACACTAGACTTTAATAATCATGCAATAATAATGTTAACCGATGGTAGAAATGCTAAAGACTCATCATTTTCGGACAATGACTATCTTTACTTATTAGACGCGGCAGACAAACATTGTGGTGGTGTTGATGGGGTGATGTCTTTAAGTTATAAAAACAATTTAGTTGCTTATCAATATATAGGATTCTGATAAGCACAATAAGATTAAAACTTATAAACACATATTTGTAAACAATAGTTTGTTATATGCTAGCTTATATTAGTGAAGATTCAAAAGTAGAAGAAGTTTATGATCAGATGAAAGAAATAATGTCGGGATTCGAAAGGCTATATTTATTATTCAGAAATAATATAATAATTGGCAAGATTTTTATACAAAAATGAAATGTACAAAAAGAAGAAGTAAATTCAGCAGTAGTGCTTTTTTAGAAAATAATGAAAGAGGCACAAAACTCGAATTATGGGCAGAAAGTGAAAATCTTTCAATAACAAATCGTTTAGTTATCAAGGAAACGTTATATTTAATGGTCCAAATAAAATTAGAAAAGATGAAATAGGTTACTTCCTTATACATAAAACTAAAAAAGCATCATTTGTTGATACAAAAATAAAAAGGAGATTTAATGTAAGATCAAATCACGAATCTCTATTACTTAATGTTCATTTTGGCAAACTGGACACGAAACAATATAGCGCTAGAAGGAAAACAAGAATATTCTCATCAGATGAACTGAGCCAAGATGTCATAAACATATTTCTTTTAAAAATGTTACTAAAAAGGACAAAGAGACCAGATATTATTACTAATGAAATTTCTGGCCTTATAAAAACCCGATTATATATATTCCAAAATAAAAGTATTACCAATTTATTTAAATATACCAATCTCAATAAATTATTCAACTACAAAATTAGAAATGAAAAGAAAAAACGTGATCAAGCTATTTTTATTTAGCACTAAAGAATAATAGTGCAATGAAATTTGTATACATCGAAAAAGAAAATTTAATTATTATAATTTATTTTTTTTAAAACCAGATGGTAGTATGACAACAACTATTAATGAAGTAAATAGGGCAATAAAAAGACATTACAAAGACCTCTACACAGGTTTACCGATATCATATGACTGGGAGAAATTAGTGAAAAACTTTGAAACCTTCAAATATTTTTACATTTTTACGCATGCTACAAGAACTAAAAAAGGTAAAGAAAAAAGCTCCAGGTACTGATGGCACGTCTTTTGCTTATTATAAACTTGCATTAAATGTCCTTCCAACTGTCTTGCTTTAAAGATTCCATACATACATTCATGAAGGCTTTCCTAGTCTATTTTAAAAAACATCTTAAATTCTCTTAAAAGAACCAGGAAATGCAAAATTAACTACTAATACTCGTTCTATGCAATCTTACAAAGTAACTACAAGTTGTTTATGTTAATGCTACTTGACAGAATCAGAAATAGAATTGAATGTAACTTTACAGAGAACAAGCAGAATTCAGACAAAAAAAATTCTATCACTAATACTTTTATTCTGAAAACAATTATGCGGAAAACTACTGATGCCAAGATAACACTATTAATAAATTTCATCGACCTTAAACAAGTTTTGACAGCATAAAACATTCATATCTATTTTCTACGCTTTGAGAAATGGATCTGAGTCTATATGAAATTAAGATGATACAGGAACTTTACAAAGATAGTAGAATGTTAATTTTATGCTTGAAATCTTCACCAATTCAAATTTTCTCTTCAAAAGGTGTAAAACAGGAAGATTTTCTTAGTCCTGTACTGTTCATAGCTGCGTTACAAGAAATCATTAATAACATGAAGAATGATTTAATGTTAGGTAGTTTAAATGGTATCTTAAGAATAAAAAATCCTGATAATGATAATTTTATTCAACTGTTCTACTTAGCATACTCAAATGGTATAGTTATCTTAAGCACTAGCCAAAAAACTTTTGAATTTTTAGTTAGCAGATTAGAAAAGAACTCTAAAAAATCTGGTCTACTACTGAATAAACTTAAGACTGAAACTTTAACAAACAGTGATACTGTCAATCCTATTTATTAAGTAACCCAACAATATAAATGTCTGAGTCAATGGATATCATTCAATAAAATCACGAAAGCTTAAAAATCTCAACTAGAATAAAAAATAATGAAATAGCTTGAAAAAATGTCATGCTTCTCATGTAAAAAACTAATATCATTAAGAAAAAAGCTTTTCTTTACAGGGTAGTCCATAAGTAGCTTCCCAGGTACTCGCATATATAACTTCTCTTGTAGACAAATTACAAAAATGATATTATGGTCATTTTGGAGCCCCTGTTTTTGCATAAATTATATTTTGGTTTCACAACAAAATTTAAATTCTAGACGGAGTTGTAAGTCTTCAAATGTAAAAATAATTTTTGGTATATATCAAAATGTAAGGTTTTTGTATAGAAAGATATTTAAATGCTTGTTGTTGAATTTGTAGACCAAACTTCTTTTACACTTAGTTCTAAAATGTCATAAATATTGAAGTCGAACAACTATGATTTTTTTTAAATAAAGAAAAAAATTACGATTTTTGTTCAAATTTTGATGTTTTTTTAAAAAAAAGAACGATTAGGTAAATTTTAAAAATATTTTATTGATATTCTAATAGAGCAAATAAAGCTCTATCGAATAAGTATACCATTATTGAATTTAGTTACATTTAAAAAAAGTTATGCATTGTCAAAAATTGACCATTTTTTACAATGATTCTAACTAGAAAAGAGAATATGTCAATTTTTTTTCAAATTTTCGAGTACAAATTATGTTTTATTTTCAAATGTTCTCAAAATATTGCCCTTTTTGATAATTACTTGCTCATATTTTAAAAATAAAGGGTATGAAATTATGAGAGAACATACGAAAAATTTAATAGACACATTATAATTGTTCTTACAAAGTAAAAATTATACAAATTAGTATAAATTAGTAATAAATCGTGTAATAATATTAAAAAAATTATTTTTTCTTAAAATTTGTGTGAAAATCAATATTACAGTTCTTTTGACAATGTATTTACAAATAAGTAATAGTATAGTAACTAATATGTTTACGTAGTGATATTATTGCTGTCAAAATATTGTAAAGATAGAAAAAAGTATTATTTGTAATTTAATTTTTGAATTAACGTGTAAAAAAATTGAATTTCGTAATGCATAACTTCTTTCAAAGTTAACTGCTTAAAACCCTCATATACTCATTCGATAGAGCTTTGTTTGCTCTATTAGAATATTAATAAAATATTTTTAAAATTTTTCTCATCGTTCTTTTTTTTAAAAAAAACATCAAAATTTGAACAAAAATCCTGATTTTTTTTCTTTATTTTAAAAAAATCATAGTTTTGGATTTCAATATTTATGACATTTTAGAACTAAGTGCAAAATAAGTTGGGCCTTCACAATCAACAACAAGCATTTAAATATCTTTTTATACAAAAACCTTACATTTCCATATATACCAAAAATAGTTCTTACATTTGAAGACTCACAACTCCGCCTAGAATTCAAATTTCGTTATGAAACCAAAATATAATTTATGAAAAAACAGGGGCTCCCAAATGACTATAATACTATTTTTGTAGTTTATCTACAAGAGAAGTTATATATGCGAGTACCTGGGGAGCTACTTATGGGCTACTTTGTATTTTCAAAACATAAGATTAATTTTAAAATATGATATGGAAACTCTAAATTTTACTAAAGCGTCACTACAAAGATTTGTAAATTCAGAAAAAAAAGTATATAAATAAAATTATACGAAGACTTCTTAAACTAAAAATAGGCACTACTGAAGCAAAAAAAAATGAAGGAAAGTAAAAGTTACTCAACTGCTAAAATTCTGTGGAGATATTGATGATTTCGTTTTTGAAAAAGAAGAAAAACTGTAAGAAAAGATTATAAATGATGATTTAATAAAACAAGTACACTTATGGATTTCGGATAAAAAGAGAACTGTTAAACGCTCCAAAAAAAGAATCCTAGAAACCTTAACTAGAGAGTCTCAGAAAGTTGAAGTTATAATAAAAGATATAATTTGAGATTTTAAGGTAGGACTCAAAGTAAAAAATAATTTTATATTTTAAATGGTTTAATTTTAATTTACCTTCGCAGAATATTCTAAAAATAAAATAAAAAGATTTCAATAATATTGAAAAGAGAATAACTAGTAAGTTACAAGGCGAACAATCAAGAAGAAGAAAAAATGTTGCAATATAGTAAATAAACGCCTTATTATAAGGAAAAGATGTGTTACAATTAAACTGAGACACTTATACTGAACAATTTTATAGTTTAATAAAGTTACTAGAAAATTACAGTATATTATACAAATTATTTCTCAATTAAAAAAAAAATAGAATTAGAAAAAATTTGACAAACAGACAAAATATTTTTTAAAAAAATAATAATATTTTATAATTAATCATTATTATTAGTTCATCAATATAAAATTATATGATAATATTTTTAGATGACTAGAATACAAGGAGTTCTAAAAGATACACGATTAAGTTCGATATTAATACATTTTTGTACTTTAAAAAATTTTATGATATAAAAAAAATCTAAGATCCTCACTTTTTTCTACAGCATCTTTTAAGATCGCTTTTATAAAGCCTTAGTTTAGAAAAAATAAAATGGAATTATATAAAAGCTAATTTTTTTTACAAAAATGTTTTTAAGAAAATTAAAAATTTGTTTGGTTTAATATCGTCATAAAATTTTTTAATTTTCTAACACTTGTTAATAAGATTAAAGCCATTTGATAGCACAAGTTTTTTTCTATTAAGCGAATAAAAATCCATTAATGTAGATAATTATAGGTAAATCTATAAACCTTTTAGTACTATCTATTTTTGTTCATAAAAAAGGCTTAAATATGAATGTTTACCTTTTTAATATTTTAATGAACAGTAAAAATAAATAAGTATTAATTTCATTATTTTTAAAAAAAATGCTTATTACTTTTTCTTATCGAAATCATACTATATTTTTAAACTCCTAAACTCATTCTTGTTATTAAATTGTAAAAAAATTTCCACTTTAAAAACATCTTTAATATAACCTATAATAAACTTTTAATTATGAATGTTTTACTATTTATAGAAAAGAAAATGAAATATTAAATGATTTAAATACTAAAAAAAAGTATCGTTTGGATATTTTTATGTTTAATTGTCCTAATAAAAATTCATAGAATTCTAGGTAATCACAAAAATCTCTAAATATCCTTCAAATTTAGGCTTTAATAACTATCTTAAAATAGTTTGAGAAAAAAATAAAAATATCAAACGGATATAATATCATAAAATTCTATAAAGTATAGAAGAAGTTGTTATCGCCTAAATTAGTTGTCTGTCTTTTGAAAAACTGTGTACTCTAACTTTTTTTAAATATTGTCTTAATATTTTATTTTGATGAAGTTACAAAAAAGATTGATTATAAAATATTATTATTTGTTTTAGAAAGATTTTGTCTGTTCGTCAAATTTTTTTCTTTATATAATCTTTTTAATGAAACAACTTTTGTTTAATATATTTTAATTTTCCAAATAACTTTACAAAACTGTAAAATTATTCAGATAAATGTGCCAGTTCACTTAACATACTGCTATTAGTATAGTATTAATTCCTATTCTTATATAACTGTCAAATCCTATTGTATCAGTGTGCCCATCTTTTATATTCTCTTATAATTTTAAAACTTCCGTAAGAATTTCTTTTTGTCCTACTTCTCTTCTTTTTAGCTTTTCTTTTTTGAACATCATTAACATCTTAATCGTTTAAAACAATCGGTAAATTAATAGCATTTTCCTTATTATTATAAGTCAAATCTCTTTTGATTTTGAAGGATTCAGTTATTAATAAACCAGTTAACAAGATAAGTACAAGAACAAAAGTAATACATTTCATTGTAAAAATAGATGCGCATATATAAAATTTTTTAGTTTTTTTATACTGTTTTATTATTTATTTTTATCAAAAATTAAACTAATGTATTTTTAGTTTGAATATTAAATTGCTAGTTGTTCAAATAAATTTTTATTATTTCGATAAATTTTGTGGGGTATTATTATGAATTAAAATATTTTTTAAAAGACAAGCATAAATAAACATGTTGAATCATGGTAATTACTCTTTAATTTTTTTATTGTGGAAAAATTTATTATTTTAAAATAATTTCAAAGTAAATATAATACTTTTAATGCAAAAGTATTTGATTTTTGATAAAATACATCCTATTATGATATATCAACTTAATATTTTTTACTCATTTTTATATTTTTATGCACTTCTATTATCAATTCAATATTATAGAAAAAACTTAACTGAAGTAAATTGATCATAAAGAAATACTTATAAAAAAAGTTAATATTAATAACTAAAAAAATTCACTTATGAACTTACTAAATTTGTCAGACAAGTACATTTTATCAAAATTAAAAAAATCAACTTTAACATATAATTTATTAATTTTTAAAAATTATCTGAATGTTACTTTCACAAATTATGATTCAGTTTTTTTCTAGCGTCTATAATAATAATGACATTAAAAGAAATATTAAATAAAATATAAACATTATAGTAAATCTATAACTTTTTATTGCATATCCCATAATTCTTTTTTAATAGTATTGAAAAAAACTCTTAACTTTTTTTATCTTTTTTAGTATTGTGGCACATGAAATGTATAACATGGGTTTACTGATATTTTTAAACCAACAAATATATGCTAGCTTTATTCTCACGATATAGTCGAATGATTACCTAAAAAACATGTAGGAAGATGCGTTCTATAAAACAAATAAAGCACAAAAATAATTCAACTTTTTTAAATGTTAACAAACAATAGAATAACTACCAGTATAATTTGTTCTTTGTCTGAATCTAGCCTGTTCAGCTAATTTGGATATTTTGTATAATTTTTCTTCTAAATAGTCACCATTCTTTTCATACTAAGAAACTTTTTCTCAGTTTGATAATAAGATATTTCTTTCTGTTCCTTACTCACCAGATCCTTTTCATCTTTTCCATGTTGATCATTATGACTATTTAAACTTGTTATCATATTTTATGAATTATACAATATATATTTAATATAATATTTGTATAATATACATAACATAATATATATAATTAAAGTTTGCCGTTACGCATTGGAAGTATATTTAATATAGATACATTTGATACCTTTAGCAATACAAATACATATTATTTCATCATTTATACATACTAATGAAATCAATTTTTGAAACTGTTCTTTATAATGTGTACCAAAATAAAAAATTTATTTTGAGTTTGGTTTTATGTATGTTATCTTCTAAAAGAATCAAAAAAACTATTATTGGTATAAATATATTACTCTAAAAATTACTACATTTTTATTGTTTTTTTTTAATAAAAATTATTGTTTATTTTATTTGTAGTGGGTGTCTTTACATAAAATGACCAGCCAAATGTATACTTTCATAATGTTTAAATTTAACATTTTGATTCAAAAATACACAATTATTGCTAGAAATTTTTAAAAAATCTTAAAAATTTTAAGTAATTACAAAAATCAATTGAAATAAAATATGAAATTAAATTAATTTATGTAAAAAATGTCGAAATTTAGTGTAAATATTTAATAGTAATGCAAATTATTTTGTTATGTTTTATTTGATTTCAAAAAATGTTATATCAATAATAATAATAAAAATCAGTTAAAATGTTAATAAAAAATCAACGAATTAAATGTTTTTAAAGATCAACTAATAAAAATTTATTTTTACGTTATCAGCTTTTTGTTTCACAAGATACATTTTATTAAAGATAGTATTTAAAGTAATTACTCTTTATGATGCCAACTTGTAATTTTGAAAGCAATGGCTGAATAAAAAATAATTTCAATAAAAATAATTTTTTATAATTATAAAAACACACTAAACTTAAACATGTCGATTTTACCAATAAAATTAATATAAACAATGGGTACATTTGATTGCATTTTGTGGCTCGTGGCCTATACTATTTTGGATGATCGGTTATTTTAAAATCATCTGCGGTTGATAGTACTTTGAGAATTCCTGGTCATATCGACATATCCAGTTTTTCTGTGTGGTACATTCTGAAATCGAAGATATATAATCTTTACCTATGGGCAGAGATAAGATATATGAGAATATGGGTAGAGATTATATAGCCTCTTTATCTCATCTTGGTGGTGATAATAATGATGGGAAACAATTAAGAAGAATACTTGCCAACTTTATTATTCATACTTTCCGTTCCCATTTTTTAGGTGGAACAAAAGAAAAGAACTCGAAATGTATTGAAGACGTTAAAATCTACGTTGGTGTTAATCCTTCAAGACTTAATCGAATAGATCATTTTGACATTGTTAGAAATTTTAAGGAATTTAAAAAAATCTGGAGAAATGTAGATTTTGAAGCACCTCATGAAGAACGTGAAGAAGATTATTACATACATAGTAGAAATCTTCAGGGAGATAACATGTCGAATTATCAGAAACTTATCCTGAACTATGAAAAAGGAAAAGTTAAGAAGGAAATCTTTCTAGAAAATCTTTACAATATTATGCTTTATATTAATAAATGTAAACAGCATATAAAATAATTTGAGGGAACCAAAAATGAGATATTTCTTACTTTTAGTTTCTTGAACTTTGATGGCGATTGCGATTTTGATGTAATTCCTAAGGAATTATTGCACTATACGTAGCGCATAAGTATCCTTCAATAAATATTAGATCAACAATTGGCAACGTATATTTTAGTTACCAAAAATCTTTGTTTTTTACTCAATGTAATCCTAAAAAATGTTATCAACCTTTTGATAAATCATCACATCACAATCGCTTCAATTTGATTTTAATTGAAGATAGTGAAACAGCTATTGAAAGTATCAAGATCCTTGGAGAATATGTTGAAAACGTTAATATACCAATATTTTTATAGATATTTAACTTTCAATAGAGGACAAAAATGAATAAATTACTTCTATTAACATATATGTTTCTAAATCAGATATCAGTTTAAAATTCATTTCTTTCAATTTGGAAAAAATTGACAATAGCCATACATCTTCTACACTTGTTGACTTTTTTTTCTGAAAAAAAAATATATATAATTTGCTATAACAATGTAGAAATTCCAAGCATTATTTAAGGACGTCTTTTGTCTTGACGAAGGTACTGATTTTTCAAATGTAAAAACTATTGGTCTTCTTAATAGGTTAAACACTATTGTTGAGGCAACAGGAGAGGAATGTTCAATTCCAAGATACTTCCCTAGAACATGAAAAGATGCTTATTATAAAAACGAAAGCAATGATGATTCCAAAAACAATGACAATGAATAGGAAGATGTGGGAGTGATGATGAAATAACTTCACACCACAGCAAAGAAGACACATCCGTAAAGTGTCTAGAAATATAGAATTCCGGAATTTGTGTTTTTTAACAACTGGGTATGATTACGACGAATCAGAGTCTAAACCTTATTCATTCTGGCACCGAAAACCATTGAGAACCCAACAACGTCAGGAGATGTTGACACGTCTTGTTGCCTTATTTGATATATTTTGCAATTTAACAGAAGCTATGTCTAAGGATCCTGATTACAAAGATCATGGTACAGCAATCCTTACTGTTAGAGTTGGTAATTGTAAATTTTTATAATATGTTTTTTAAAATATTTTGTTTATATGTATTTTAATACTTTAGTAACCAATAAATGATACATGAAAAGAAAACCATCTGTTGATCTAACTTTTAATTTATCAAAATTATTTGTATCAATGGTATATTATATAATTCAATCACATATTTTAAAGTTAGTTAAATCACTATTATTATTTACAAAATACTGTAAATACAAATTACCTTTGATCAGTAAAACTGAAATATATGATGTCAATGAAATGGATAAAACTTTTGTTGATAATTAAAAAAGGACAAATGGTTGAGCATAAAATTAATTGATAAAATTTGTTCATACAATTAACAATCTTTAAAATTAAAAAAGAAATCACCACAAAATAGCTTTGATGTTGTAAGGAATGATAAAAAATATGTAATAAGATCATATCAAAAAATATAAAATATCTTGAGATGAGTTGCATAAAATGTAATTGAAATATTTTACACAATTACAGGGTGGCAAAATACATGTAAATACACTTATTTTTCGTATGAAGTATAAATAGAATATGGCAGGTACACTATTCAGAAGTTGTAATTGTAGTCATAAGATATTATTAGTGAATTTTTGTAAATCTAACATTAACAATTAAATTATTTTATTATAAGGCATTATCTACTGAATAAATTTTTTCATAATTTCGATTCACACAAAAAAATAAAAGGACAAATTTTGACAAATCTATCTGAAATGCAAAAAAATGTTCCACCATTTTAGAATGTCTGAATTTATTCAAATTTTAAAAAATTAAGCGACGACATTCCACCGCGAAGAATGTAAAATAATGATATTACGAACACTATCAAATATTAAAAATTAATTTAATAATTAATATATAACAATTGTATAATTTTTTGTATTAAAATTTAATAAAAAAGTTTTAAATTAAATGTTTCTTTATTTTATTATTTATAGAGTCCAAAAATGGATAAAATAAGTTTAAATGTTGATTACCAATTTTGTAATATAAAAGTTGAAAAATCAAAATATTTGGATCATCTAAGAGATACGCATGAATATGCAGACAATAGTTTTTTAAAAGTAATTGTTTGCTCCGTATTTGAATGTTAAAATAAAGGTAAGCAATATTCTCTTAAAAACTTTAAAATTCATTGAAAAAAATTTCATGTCCTTCATTTCAATCATAGATGTGATAGTTAAAGGTACGTGAATAAAATCAAAATTTAAAACTATCGTTTTGATTGTAATTGTGTTTACAATATATAAAATGTATATATAGTAAAAACAATTTTTATTTTTAAAAATCTTATTTTCTAAAAATGTTCACAAAAATAATGAAAAAAGATATAATATTTAAAAAAAATGATGGGTTATTTTCATGCAATTTTACATTTAGGATAATTGTTAGAGTTTTTATAATATTAAATAAAATAATAATAAATTTATTTGGTTTAACGACTCTATATAAATGAAAATACTGATAAAAAATTTTTCTTTTAATGTTAAGAAAAGTTAGTCAATCATGTGATTGGAAGAAAATATTCCAGTTAATTTCGAGAAATATTTGTTTTAAATTTTATATGAAATAGACTTTTAATTTATAGTTTATAAAGAATACTTAAACCACTCCTTTGATTTACTGAAAAAATTTTGGTGTTGATTTTATTCAATTATTTTAATAAAATTTTTTATAATAATTTTTCAGTAAACCATGTTCGGAAAATGTTTTTATGTGTAATTATAATATAAAATAAATGATTTCTATAAACCAGTGTTTAGAAAAAAATTAACTTTAAATGACGAGTATGGCAATTTTTTCAACTTTATATAAAAACTTAAACCCATTGTTTTAGCAATATCATATAATTGTTTTAGAAAATATTTAATGGTTAAAAAAGTTATTCTACGTTAATTTAAAATAGTACCAATATCTGTAAATTCAATTAGCTTCTTTTTTAATGATCTTTATTGCAAAATTAATAACTAAAGCATAAATATAATATACTTCTGTTAATTTATACTATATTTTTTTCTATTAAATAAGATATAAATGTTGTTGTAATATAACAAATATTGTATTTATATTAAATAATTAATGTTTAATGATTTTTTAATTATCCATGTTGTTTTTATATGCGAAATAATGCGAATAAATTAGTCGCAAATAAGAAAATTTGAATTTTATTTAATTGAACAAATTTATTACATTTTCTGCAAACCTGTGTCCTTTATTTTTTCTTTGACTATTATTTGCAAAAATTTTAAGATCTTAACCGTTAAAATACAATATCTTGTTTACGAGATATGCGTAAAGGCTAAAAATCAATCAAGAAAGATTTTTTAAAGCATTTTAAAATAATTTCAAGTATTTTTTTAATATATAAAATTTATTTTTTTAATTTAAATTTTACAAAAATAGTAAATTGTGAAGCTTATTACGTAAAAAAAATTAAATTTAACAAAACAGGTCCGATCTTGAGAATGTGGATGATCATTGAAATTGAAAAAATGTTATCCAAAATTTTACTATTAAGAGTAATATAATTCACTTTAATGCTTATAAATTACAACCAATTAAATTTATAAACAAAGGTTTGATTCTTGGGGTTTGGATGGTTATCGAAGATTGAAAATTATTATTCAAAATTTACAACTTTAGAGTAATATATCTCGGATCAGAAAACGAAATAAAACACAATTAAATTTTCCTCTCTGAGTGATTCATTTTTCTACATATTAAGGGCATTTCCAGGAGAATCGGAAAATTTTGTAAATAACTGAGCTCAAAAAAAATTTTTTTATGAATTCTCTAGATATCTTTAGGGAGAAGTTTATTTTAAAAAGTTATTTTCATATTTTATACTTTATTGTATCAATTTATTAGTATTTGTATATACCGATATAAAAATATCAGTTTAAAAACCTATTCTCGGAATAGAAAATAAATGTAATTTTTTACTATTTTTTCAAGTTTGCTTTTTCAAGAGTACCAAAAATCGAATAGTTATCTTTTTATATTGCAACTACTTTTATTTAAAATTAAATATACAAACACTTTAAGATATTAATTAGTAGAATTAAGCAATTTTTCTGTAAGTTAAAATTAAATATTTAATCAATTTGTAATCAGTATAATTTTGTTTAGCAACATGTTGTAAAAAGATTAATTTCAACTGTAAATTTTTTAAAGCCAATGGTAGAAGTCGTCTACATATTATAGAACTATTAAAATTTTGATTATGTTTTATAAACTGACAAAACAATGATTACATCTAATTGCATTGTGTAATTATATTTTAATTATTGTTTGCTTTTTATCAACTTAGAAATTTTTCTAAAAAAAGATTTCGTAATTGAATAATTCAAAAAATTATTTGTTATAATTAAAAAATATAATAATTACATATTAGCTAAATATAAAACTTTAAAATATATGTGCATACAAAGCCTTTTAAATTATCTTGATAATCTAAAATTGGATAGTGAATCCAATAAACATTAAAACTATTGAAACTATGGAAACTGCAATATATCTATCAAAATAAAAAAGTTTTTAAATATTTCTAAACAATGAGTCTATTTACGTAATAATAAATAGAAATTTAATCTTAGAAATGAAGTTATATAAATAAGATTTGAGCATATTTTTAATTTTTTCTTACATTGTTAAGCATAACTGAAAATTTGAAAATAATTGTCGTTGTAATTTTAAGAACTCAAAAACAGGTTATGATTATTTAAAAAAATTGACCAATAATTAAATATTAAAAATGTCATTATCTTGATAAATAGTAATGATCTTATCGTCTAACATTGCGGCAACACATATAAACAATAAAGAAAATAATTACTTTTTTAGTTTTTTATTATTCAACAAAAAGTATATTAAAAAAAAATTGATAAATATTCAGTGTTTCTTAGTACATTCTACGAATGAATAAAAATTCTTTTATGATTTTAATCTATCATTACTATAAACTAAGTATATTTAAATTTTTTTTAGATTAAAAAATAAAAAAATTTTCTCTTTTAAAAATTTAAAACTATTTTGTGCATTTTTAAAACGCAAAAATAGATTCTTTTGTATAATATTTTTCAGTAAAATTGGTAAACATTATAAAAGCATTATGTTTTTAAAAAAAATATTGACATTCTTATAAAAGATTATAAAGATTAATTATACTTTCTTAAATAACAATTACTTTTAGTAATAAATATAAATTTTTTTAAGATTTATACTAAACATCATATATTGTAGTATATTCATATATGAAGAAAACCGTGTTCACAGGCAAGAAGGAACAAGTGAAGCGAGTTTATTGTAAAGGAAAGCATCTCTCTTACGTCAAAACATCGGCCTTGCAGTCAGGCGAGTCATGAACAAAGTGAGTAAGCTACTTGAAAAAGAATAGACAAATTATCTTTATTCATTCTCAATATTACATTATTTTAGCATATCAATTATATAAATGTTATCATTAAATCTATGAAAATAAATCAAAAGGTTGCTTATAATATATTTGTTTATTGTTTTATCAAACTCGTAAATAAAAATATTTACTTGAGATAAATAAATCTTCTTCTATGAAAAATTATTACTCATAGTAATAGTGATTTTGAAATCAATTGTTATAAATGTATTTAGAAATTATATGGAATGTAAAATCTGTTTAATTATAAAAGTAATATACTTAACTCAAAGGTATAAGTGCAATCGTTTAAAAAATAAACGTATTTATGCTAGGCTGTACCTGAATTTTAAAAAATTTTTAGTCTCAGTTCCAACATAGTTAACAAGCATTTCATTTCTTTCACTAGTAAGAGCTTGAGGTTTAATATCACCGCAAAATGTTGGACCAGAAAAAGTTTTATCAATATTGTATTTGATTTGGAGAGCGTGTCCTGGGGCACAAGGTAATTTTTTGTTGAAATTTCCTTTGTCAAGGCTGATTTTAACTCTTTTATTTTTTTCAGCCTTAATTAAGAAAACACAGTCTTTTACTCCATCTATGCTAAATGATTTTTCCTGAGATGATGCTGTCAAAATACTTTCTTTACCACATGATGGTGGATTTTTAACAATATTTGTACAGGTTGGTCCTGCTAACATGCTTGGGCATCTACATGTACCACATTTCTTAGGATCTTCATAACCTCCATTGAAGCACTTAATACCACCTTTACAGACTTTAGTGCAATAAATAGTATTAAGTCATTTAATATCGTTAAATGACAAATCTTCCCTTTGTCCAATTATGTCCATATATAATTTATTCTTTGGAAACATAACCGGTTTTCCGTCAATACTAAAATAAGTTTTACCATATTGCATGATTGAACTATAATCATATGGGATTCCAAATGTTTCAGTTTCTGCTAAAGAAGATTTATCGTAATTACTTCTCATGTCGCGAGCGACATTCTGAATATCAATAGTAAGATAATTATCTCTATCTGGTCTTGATTGTTCATGGAAAACACCTAATGCATGAGAAAGTTCATGTTGAACGACACGGACATATTCACAACCAGAACCAATACTAACGTCTTGTGGTTTATTATCTGAAGTTGGTCCCTTGTATGAATAGCAACCGTCACCTGGAAATATTCTTAAACCTTGTCTGTCCTTAAATGGTCCAGTTTTTTTAAATGTAATACATGTTCTTTTTTCCAAATCTTTAACAGCATTGTCAATGACTTCTACTGTTTTAACGCCATCAATGTAATAATGAATTGGGAACTTCCATTTGAAAGATAAGTCTTTCTTATATGCTCTATTTTTTTTAAGTTTGTCTACAATTTCTTTTTCAGCATCAGGTCCTGTCTTATTAGCTTGTTTTGCTTCTAACCTCATTTTAGCTTCAGCAAGTAAATACTCAGCATCTTGTTTATTTAAAATCATATCTCCTTGATACATACTTGGATTTAACATTGGACCCATATTAAATTTATCGTCATCTTTTGATGGTTTAACATCATGAATTTGGTTACTTAATTTAGCTAATTGTTCCATAGCTTTGTGATGCTCGTCGAATCGTTTCTTACCATCATCGCTCATGTCCTTACGAGTTTTTTGTTGGATTCTTAGACGAGTTAACTGGAATTAAGAGTTATAATTTAAAATAAAATGAAACTTTGACTTACACCTCCAAATCCAGCAACGATGTGAAGGCATATTAGAGCAAATAATATTTCACTTAAAAGTTTCATTTTTAAAAATATGATACTTTTGACAAATTTGTTGCTCTTTTTATAGTAAAAATAGAATAAATATACATTTTAATGTATTTATTCAATATATTTTAAAATCCTTAATATTATGATTCTTCAAATATTATGCTTAGATAATTATAAAATAATATAAATAAAAAAATATTTTGAACACTATTATGTTTTGACAAGTGTTATAATTTAGAATATTGTATTTGAAGTGTAAAAAAAATAGAATTATTTTAGAATTCTTTAATTAAAGTTAATAAACTCGTTGATTTTTTAATGTTTTTTTTTTCTTCAATATATATAGAGAGTATATGAGATCGAAACCATAATTTTCAATTACAGATGAAATTTTTATAAAAATATTAACTTGTCATATTAGTAAATCTGAATATGCGATATCAGTTCATCTAAAACCCAGTTCTTGAGATAAATCTCTTAAAGTATTACAAAATCTCAACTTTTGGTATCCCTATTTACTTTTTTTTTTAAAATAAATGCTTGAAAATACAGCAACATATGTAATTTTTTGTACTATTTACAATTTAACATTAAAAAATGACATTTAAAGTCTTATTTATATGATTGAAACACTTTTTTGAAGAAGTAATTTTTGACTTTAAAGTTCAGTAACTTAAAGTGGAATATCTCGATTTTGGAGAGAAAATCCAAAAAAAACAAAAAGCTATCCTGAGGTTTTAAATTCTCAACATTTAAAGTATATTCATGAGAAATCTGGACAAGTGTAAGTTGGTAGTTAATTTTTTTTTTAAACTTTTAATTTTTGTCAGAAATATAATGCTAAAATGAGAGAATTTTAGAAAGATGTCTTTAGAAAAAGTGTATAGAATAAAAATGTCTATCTAACAATATAAAAAATATGTCTGTAAAATTATTTGTTGTCAAAATATAAGAATTAAAATTTTTGGCAAATTTAAAAAAAGAGTTTTTTCATTTATAGACAAAAAAGTTACATGATAGTCAGATATAAAAAAAAGTGTTCTACAGGATTACAAAGAAAAAGACAAATTTTGACAAATCTATCTGAAATGCAAAAAAATGTCCCACCATTTTAAAATGTCAAAATTTTTTTCAAATTTTAATGAATTAAGCGACGACATTCACCGCGAAGAACGTAAAATAATGATATTACGAACACTATCATATATTAAAAATTAATTAAAAAATTGATATATAACAATTGTATAATTTTTTGTATTAAAATTTAATAAAAAAGTTTTAAATTAAATGTTTCTTTATTTTATTATTTATAGAGTCCAAAAATGGATAAAATAAGTTTAAATGTTGATTACCAATTTTGTAATATAAAAGTTGAAAAATCAAAATATTTGGATCATCTAAGAGATACGCATGAATATGCAGACAATAGTTTTTTAAAAGTAATTGTTTGCTCCGTATTTGAATGTTAAAATAAAGGTAAGCAATATTCTCTTAAAAACTTTAAAATTCATTGAAAAAAATTTCATGTCCTTCATTTCAATCATAGATGTGATAGTTAAAGGTACGTGAATAAAATCAAAATTTAAAACTATCGTTTTGATTGTAATTGTGTTTACAATATATAAAATGTATATATAGTAAAAACAATTTTTATTTTTAAAAATCTTATTTTATAAAAATGTTCACAAAAATAATAAAAAAAGATATATTATTTAAAAAAAAATGATGGGTTATTTTCATGCAATTTTACATTTAGGATAATTGTTAGAGTTTTTATAATATTAAATAAAATAATAATAAATTTATTTGGTTTGACGACTCTATATAAACGAAAAAACTAATAA
Source organism: Strongyloides venezuelensis (assembly GCA_963280985.1). Lineage (NCBI taxonomy): Eukaryota > Metazoa > Nematoda > Chromadorea > Rhabditida > Strongyloididae > Strongyloides > Strongyloides venezuelensis. The sequence continues at coordinate 18,417,245 of CAUJLX010000002.1, read as the reverse complement.
AGAATTTTTCTTCTAATGTTGAGAAATGCTAGTACACGCAATTTACTATCCCTGATTCAAAAAACCTAAAATAACAAATATGCTAAAGGCTTTATTTTTTTTAGTAAATCAAGCAGCAAAAATATATAAAATAATTTACCTTTTTAAAAATAAATAAGTTGATACTTTTAAAAACTTTAAACAGTTAATTGACTTTAAATTCAGAGTAAACTAATAATTTAAAATAATCGAAAAATAAGAAAACTCAATAATATTAATTATATCTATACGTAAAACTTTTTAAAATATTATGTTGTTTATCTATAAATAAAATTTGATGTTTGTAATTCTATACTATCACTTTTTTATATTGTTATTATTACAATAATTATAGTAGTTTTAGTCGTTCAATTTGATTAATTTGACTAAAATTTCATATGACGAATGTTTGTAATAGTGTCAACTGTTTACAAAATTTAATATATATAAAATGCTATATAGTATGTACATTAAAAAAAATAAAAGATTGAACACTTTGCAACTTTAAAATTTAAATATATTGAAATGTTAATATATTAATTAATGTGAAATTTAAGAATTTTAAGTCCAAATAAATAAGCACATAAAATCAAATCTTTCGTCTACTATACATATGATGAAGATATAAGTAATATATATTCTTAATAATTTGACAGTACTTTTACCGTTATTAACATAAACAAAAGAAATAAGAAAAAGAATTTTTATTAAAAATGCCATCCAAGCTTTTTGAAATAAACTTATTTTAATTACAAAATGTAAACCTATTAGTAATTCAATACTTTAGTTATTTAGATTTAAAATTATAAAATCCCTATATTTCACATTAATTAATAAATTAACATTTCAATATATTTTTATTTCAATTTTGCAAAGTGTTCAATCATTTATGCTGTTAATATACATACTCTATGGCATTTTATACATTTTAAATTTAGTAAACAGTTGACACTATTACATACATTCGTTGCATGAAATTTTAGTCAAATTAATTAAATTGAATAAAATAAGCGATTGAACTATTAATAAAAAAATAATATAAAAAGGTAGTAGTATAAAATTACAAAAATAAAATTGTATTTGTATATAAACAAAATAATATTTAAAAAAATCATAAGTATAAATATAATTGATAATATTGAATATCCTTATTTTCCGATTATCTTAAAATTATTAATTTATTAATTTTTTTACAATCAAACTGATTTTTTTTTGCTGCTTGATTTACTAAAAAAATAAAAACTTTAGCATATTTCTTATTTTAGGTTTTTTGAATCAGAGATAGTAAATCGCGTGTAGACCGTGTGATTGAAAGAAATTATTTCATTTAATTCTGAGAAGTATTTATTTAAATTTTATATGAAATAGACATTTAATTTTCTAGTTTATAAAGAATATTTAAACCACTCCTTTGATTTACTGAAAAAAATTTTGGTGTTAATTTCCTTTCAATTATTTTTAATAAAATTGTTTATAATAATTTTTCAGTAAACCATGTTCAGAAGATATTTTTATGTGTAAATATAATATAAAATAAATGATTTCTATAAACCAATGTTTAGAAAAAAATTAACTTTAAATGACGAGTATGGCAATTTTTTTAACTTTGTATAAAAGCTTAAACCCATTGTTTTCACTAACATCATATATTTGTTTTAGAAAATGTTAAATGGTTAAAAATGTTATTCTACGTTAATTAAAAATGGTACAATATCTGTAAATCCAAATAGCTATTTTTTTAATGATTTTTATTTCAAAATTAATAACTAAAGCACAAATATAATATAATTCTGTTAATTTCTACTATATTTTTTATTTAATAAATAAGATATAAATGTTGTTGTAATTTAACAAATATTGTATTTTTTTTTCTCTACAAGAAAGTTCTTTTAAAAATATTGTATTTATATTAAATAATTAATGTTTAATGATTTTTTAATTATCCATGTTTTTCTCATATGCGAAATAATGCGACGAAATTAGTCGCAAATAAAGAAAATTTGAATTTTATTTGGTGGGACAAATTTATTACATTTTTTGCAAACCTGTGTCCTATTTTTTTTCTGTGTAGATACCTTGAAGAATAAACAATACTATCTTTATATAAAAATAAAGAAGAATGAAAAAATTAAAGATCAAACATTTTAACAATTGCTTTGATAAATTTTAAAATGAACTAAGCGTCTTTTTTCCTACAATTCGATTGAAAATATTTCAAGATAATTCAACATTTTCTTTAGAAGCCACAACTTCATTTATGTTTCTTATGAATTTATTATAAAATGTTTATTTTATATTTTTATTTAATGGTGTGTACACTTTATTTGCAATTATATTTAAAGAATCATATTGTAATATTTTTAATGTAATATATTATGTCAATATAAATTTCTATAATTTTTTTCAATATGGCATGTACATGACAAAAATCATCATAAATTCCTCATTATTGTATATTCTTTTTATAAAGAAAAATTTCAAAAATTGATTTCAATAGCATATAAAATGATGGCATAATATGTAATTGTAAAGCCAAAGGTATCAAATGTGCCTGTCTGTATTAAGTATAATTCGATTCGTATTAAAAAGAATCAAATGTGTGTATTTTATAATTCATAAAATATGAGATAACAGCTCAAGTATACGTAATGATTAGTACGAAGATAAAAATGCATTGGTGATTACGGAAGAAAAGAAAATATCCTAGTACTATTTTGAAAAAATTCTTCTAGTAGAAGTAACAAAGAAATAATATTTAACAAGAAAAATCCAACCAAATATCCAAATTGGGTGAACAGCGGAAATTCAGACAAAGAACAAATTAAATTGTTAGATATTTTATTGTTTGTTAACATTAAAAAAATTTAACTACAATTGTTTTTTATTTGTTCTATATAATACTTTTCCTACATGTTTTTCAAGTAACTACTGAATTACGTCATGAGAATAAAACTAGCATGCATTTGTTGGGATACATATACCAGTGAATCATGATACATCTTTAAAAGATTTATACTACCAACAAAGATGAAATAAATCTAGAGTTTGTTAAATATTACAAAAAAAGAAAAATTATGGAATATGTATTGAAAAATTTATTTGAATATTTATCTTTAATAAATTTTTTTATCGCCATTATATATATATATGTTGGAAAAAAATTAAATCATGATTTGTAAAAGTGATACTTAAATAATTTTGTAAAGTTAATAAATATTAAACAGAAGTTGATATTTTTTTACAAATTTCTTGATTTGAAAAATTTTGTATGTGCTTTAATGTTATTTTTAATTATAAATAATAATTGTTTTATAAGAATTTTTTTTAAAATCAATGTTCTTCAGTTATGTATCTTTATAATTTTTAATTATTAAAAAAAATAGATAAAAATATAAACGATTTTGAAATGTTAATTGTTTATCTCATAAAAGATTTATTTTACCAAAATCAAATATTTTTGCATCAAAAATATAAAGTAAATTCATTACTGTTAAATTCTTTAAAATAAATTTTTCTATATAAAAACCAAAAAGTATTTACCATGATTTTACAAGTTTGTTTAAATTTATTTAATAAAAAATTTTTTTTTTCACAAAAATACCCCGCAAATTTTACCAAACTAATTGAAATTTGTTTGAACAACAAGAAATTTAATACTCATATTAAAAATATATAAATTTAATTTTTGGTGAAAATAAATAATAAAACAGTATAAAAAAGTAAAGATTTAATATTCATGCGTCTATTTCTACAATGAAAAGTATTACTTTTGCTATTGTACTTATCTTTTTAGCTATTTTAGTAACATCTGAACCCTTCAAATTTAAAAGAGATTTAACTTCTAACAATAATGAAAATGCGATTAATTCACCGATTATTATGAACGATCAAGATTTCAATGCTATTGAAAAGAGAAAAGCTAAATCATTTAAAAAAAATCAAAACAACCAAAAAAAATACTAGTCAACGGTTAGCATCTCTTGAAAAAATTATGAAACAATTACAAAAAGAATTATTACAATTTAAATCAGAAGTAAACTCAAGGTTAGCATCAGTACTGCCTACAATGGGTTAAGATATTTGGAACACTTATACTGAATAATTTTCTAGTTTTACTGAGTTCCTTAGAAAATTACAATATGTTACACAAGTAATGTCTAATTAAATAGAATATAAGATAAGGAAAAATTTGATAGACAAAAAACATCTTTTAAAAAAAAATTGATATTTTTTAACTAATCTGTGTTATAAATGTATCAAAATAAAATTTTAAACAATATTTTGAAATTGCTAGAGTAAAGAATGTTACAAAGATATGTAATTGAGTTGAACGCTAAAATCTTCTCTTGTACTTTAAAAAATTCTAACATATTATGTTCATTTGAGATCACCACTTTTTTCTGCAACATACTTCAAGATCGATCTTGAAAGCTAGGTTTCAAAAAATTTATATATACCACTATGAATGCTATTTTTAAATTTTTACTAGGAAATTGGAAAATTTAGCTTGATAAACAAGATCATAACTCTTTTAATTCTGTAATAATATTACAGTCGTTTTATAACCCATCTCTTTTTTATAAAGCATTAAAAGTTCCATAATTATAAGTTATTTATCAATTGCATTATAGACGTTTATATAATGAACATTTTTCTATAAATTATTAACAAGAATAAGTTTAGAAATTTAAAAATAAAATGTATTTGTGATAATGAATAGTAATAAGCAGTTTTATTTATAAAACATCATAATTAATAATCTTTGTTCATGATTGTTAATTAAAATATTTAAAAGATATTAACATTTATATTTTAGTCTTTTCTTTATGAACGAAAACGAAAGTTGGTTAATGTTTTACAATTAAAACTTATAATTGTCTAGTAATAACGTATCTTTTTATGCTTTATTAAAAAGAACTGGGAGGATCAGATGGTTATAATATTATTAAAAAATGTTAGAAAATTAAATTTTATGTTAATACTAAATGAAAAAATTTTATCAATAAAAACATATAAAAAATAGCACTCATATAATTACTTTAACTTTTTTCAAATTTAGACTTTTAAAACGATCTTAAAATAATTTGTAGAAAAAAATAAGGATCTAGAATGAACATAATATCATAAGATTTTTTAAAGTACAAAAGAAGATATTAACATTCAGCTTAATCGGACATTTTTTGAAACGCTGTCTACTCTAGTAGTCTAAAATATTATTTTAAAATTTTATTTTGATAACTTTATATCAAAATTTAGTTATAAAATAACATCTTTTCTAAAAAAAATTTTGTCTGTCTATAAATTTTCTTTTCTTTTTATAATTTACTTAATGAGGAAAATTTGTGTTATATAGTGTAATTTCAAAAGGAAAATCTTGAAACTAATAAAATTATCCAGGTATTTCGTTATTATCATAAAAGTGATGAGGTACGACCGTTGGTACACTATTAAGTCTTGATTGTACACCTAAAAATTCTTTACTTATTAGTTCTTTTATTTCTTTTAATTGTTTTTCAAGAGATGCTAGTCGTTGACTAACACTTCTTCTTGGTTTTTTTTGTTTCTTTTTAGTTGTTTTAGCTTTTCTCTTTTCAATAGCATTGAAATCTTCATCGTTCATAATAATCGGTGAATTAATAGCATTTTCTTTATTGTTAAAAGTTAAATCTCTTTTGATTTTGAAGAATTCAGATGTTACTAAAGTAGTAAATAAGATAAATACAATAGTACAAGTAAGACTTTTCATTGTAGAAATATACGCATGAATATAAAATTTTTTACTTTTTTATTCTGTTTTTTTTATTTATTTTTATCAAAAATTAAAACTAATGTATTTTATATATGAGTATTAAATTTCTACTTGTACAAATAAATTTTCGTTATTTCAATAAATTTCGTGGGCTACTTTTGTGAATTAAAATATTTTTGATTAGATAGATTTAAGTAAACATGTTAAATCACATTAATTACTTTTAATTTTTTAATATAATAAAGTCTATAATTTTCTATTAATTTAAAAGTAGTGCTTTTGCTTAATATTTTTAATTCAAAAATTTTTGGTTTTGATAAATTGGCTTCTTTCATGATACATTATCTTGAATCATTTATATTTTTATGTATTTATGTTGACAATTAAATAATATATAAATAACTAACCGAAGCTCATTGATTATAAAGAAATACTTGTAAAAAATTAATATTTATAATTAAAAATTTTATTTATGAACTTACTAAATTTGTTTAACAAATACGTTTTATCAAAGTAATAATATCAACTTCCACATAATACTTATTAATCTCACATATTACCTAATTTTTACTTCTAAAAATTATGATTTAATTTTTTTCTAGCATCTATAGATATTAATGACTTTAAAAGAACTGTTAAATTATATTATGAACATTCTATCAAATCTAATAATTTTTCATTGCATATCTTACATTTTTTTTAAAGATATTGAGGTAAACTCTTGAGATATTTCACCTAATTAACTTTTTTTCGTGATTTGACTTTTTAATGTTGTATTATGGATTCCTGGTATATGTATTTCAACAAATACATGCTAGCTTGATTCTCACCACTTAGGCAAGTATTTGGATGAAAAACACTGTAAGAACGTCCGTCTCATGAAACATATAAAAAAATACGACTAAATTTTTATTAATGTTGGCACACAGTACAATAAAAAACAATTTTCTTTTTCTTTTTTTATGTTAATCATTGCGGCTATTTAAACTTGTTATCATATTTTATGAGTTATACAATATGTATTTAACATAATATTTATATAATATACAATAACATAATATATATCATTAATAATTCAAGTTACGCGTTGAAAGTATATTTAATATAGATACATTTGATACCTTTAGCAGTACAAAAACATATTATGCCATCATTAATACACATTATTGAAATCAATTTTTGAAACTGTTATTTATAAGGTGTACTAAAATAGAGAATATATTATAAGTTTGGCTTTATGTATGTCATCTTCTAAAGGAATCAAAAAAATTATTATTGGTATAAATATATTACTCTAAAAATTACTACATTTTTATTGTTTTTTTTATTAAAATTAGTGTTTATTTTATTTGTAGTGGGTGTCTTTACATAAAATGACCAGCCAAATGTATACTTTCATAATGTTTAAATTTATCATTTTCATTCAAAAATACACAATTATTGCTAGAAATTTTAAAAAAATCTTAAAAATTTTAAGTAATTACAAAAATCAATTGAAATAAAGTGTTAGGTGTGACACGTCGTCAGTGTCATCAAAATAAGAATATAAAAAAACATTCACAAAGCTTGCTTACCATTTATTGTTTTACTAACACCTGTATAATAACCAGTTAACGAGCTCTGTAAGTTAACTATTTGATATATCATTTTATTGTATTTTTTAGAGTATAAAATAAAATCTTTGTTTAATTATGATGACCAGAAGTAAGAGTAATGATGAGGAAGGTACCGGAGCCAATGTAAGACTCCGTACTCTTAACATAAAGTATAAAATTAAATTAATTTATGTGCAAAATTATCATAATTTATTGAAAATTTTTAATATCAATGCAAAATATTTTATTCTAACCTTTATTTGTTTTAAAAAAAATCATTCCAATAGTAATAATAATAATCAATTATTCATAAAAATGAACAACTTTAGTAAAATTAAAAATTAATGAACTCAAACCATTTTTTTACATTATCAACTTTATATCCTATAAATCATATTTCATAAGAATTATTTATTATAATATTATTTTACAAGTTTAAAAGACAATGTTAGAATAAAAAATAATCGTAATCAATTTCACTTTTATAATTGGTGAAAATTACCGTGTCAAGTTGACAGCCTTTTTTAAAATGAAATTACTGATCATTTCTTTACTTATTTGCGGTAACTTTTTTTATAAGGTTAAAATAATTTTGTCTTTTTGTTAGTATTAGATAAAAAATGAATAAGTTATCAATATAATTACATGTACTTGAATGATTTTTTTAAATTATATCGACTTCAGAATAGTAGAATAAAAATTTAGTATGAAAAGTCAAGTATTTTTTAAATAAATTACTATAGAAAAATTTAATGTTAATAATAATTATATATTTTCTAGAGGTATTTAAAATTTTTTTTTAAATTGCTTTATATAATAAAAATTATTTAAAAAATATATTTCTTTCGCTATTATATACCTTCAATTTACTGAAGCAATAATTAAGGTGGTTGTTCTTTAATAAATTTGCTTCTGTTCATTTTTAAATAACATTTACAATAAAAAGTTTACAAAAAAAGCCTGTAAAAAGCTCCGGAGAAAACTTTATCTGTTATTATTTTTTTTGTAGAATGGAAAATAAATGAAAAATTCTTTTTATAATCTACTTTCTTTTATTGTATCATTATTCTCTGGAATTCTATCATCTCTTTTAATACTTTTACGGATCAATTTTGGTGATACACTACTTGACAAGCTTCTATTTCTTATTTTCCATTCCTTGACACGATTAACTGCTTCTGGAAATGTTAATGATTTCCCCAATGCCATACTTATAGTTCCAATCCACCCTTTTTTATCTATTCTTTGAACATACCTTCGAAGATGTAAACAATATAAGTATTCAAACATCAAACATCCTATTCCTACAATTACTCCAATTCCAAGAAGCATAAATGCACTTAAAAAATTCTCAATACCCAATGGTGCTGATTGTGATTGTCCATTAAAGTCCTTCTGACAAGCTCCTGTAATCCAAAAATTTTGAATTCTTTCTAAATACCCACTTTTCTGATATTCCATAAAAAATTTATTCACTTCTTTTATATAAGGAGAATTTTTCGGAAAACCAAACCCATAGCCAGTTATACTTGCCCATTTACCAACCATAATCAATTCACAATTAGCATCTTTTCCTGCCAAATAATCAAGCGGAACAGCATCATAAATAAAGGCTTCAAGTTTTCCTTTCCTAACTGCATCTATACCTGCCGAAACATTATCTACAAATAATTTTCTTGATGTTACAAAATCATTTAGTTCCCTCCAATTTCTTTTCATATTTTCATGTGTATTTCCATTTTCAACGGTAGAAAAAGTAAATTCAGGTGACTGATCACCTGCAAAACGTAATCTATAATCATCGACACCAGATAAATCATGAAATTGAACACGTGTTATCATGAAGGCTGCCAAATTTGCTGTATAAACAGCTAAAAATGTTAAGCCAAATGCAGCCCATACAAGACTAAAGAATCTAGATACCATTGATTTTGGAACATCTGTACTAACACTGGCACTGAATAATGTAGCCCAAACAAGCCAATAACTTCTACACAAACTAAATCTGTGTCCTGGAGGTGGATATTTTCCCATATTAAAACTATATGGAGATACCCATTCAAAGAAGAATATTGCAAATGCTGCTACTTGAATAGCAACAAACAAAATAATAGCCCATGTGGAGTATTCAAAAGGTTCTAAAAAAGCAGTTGCTGAAAGAACTCCACTACGAATTTTTACAACCATCGATATACCGGTATCCATGAACGGAACAGAAAAGTCGATATCTCTAGCTCTTTCACTATTTAATTTCAGTGGAGCAACAGCTATATCGGCACTCTCATTAATTAATTCAGCTGGAATACCATTCCATTTACCATCATCATAAATCCCCCATTTTGAATCCCTAACTTTATATAAAGTATAGGTAAAACCCATATCATCAGCTAATTTTTTTAATAAATCAACACAATAACCGGTACAACATCTATAATCATTAACGCTTTTTTTATGCCATCTTTATCAATAATATTTTTAGTATCCCAAATACACCTTATACCCTGATTTCCAGGACAATCATTAGTATCTTTATCCAAATCCGAAACAATAATAAATGGTGATTCATTTAATGTAACAGCTTTTAGATGAAATTTTTCCGCTATACCATGTGGTGGATTTGCTCTTTTACCTGGCCACTCTATATCAGCCATCCGTAAAGTATCTTTATATTCACCTACTTTCTCCCAAGTATATACAACTCCGTTTGAAGTGATTTTACTTCGATAATTTGATATTATTAATTGTGATTCTTGTAACATACCTTGATCATCGAAACGATAAAAAAAATTATCAAATTCGTCTTTTGCATAGTATGGATTTCCTTTGACAAATGAAATTAAGAGATTTTTATATAATTTTTTTCCAACATCCCATGTTAAACCAGGATAACCATCTTCTGATTCACAAGTTATTGGTGAATGAAAAGTTGTATTTGGTGGAAATTTACTTTTCTGAAGAGCAATACCGAATAATTTAACACTAACATCAATTACCGATAAGAGAACATCATCTACTGGTGGGAACATGGCATTAGATATAGTGTGGAAATTAATTGATAACATTCCGACTTGGAAACCTTCGTGTGCCGAGGATAAAGAACCTTTTACAGATTGTGTACCTATCCATAAATATTGTGGATCAAGTAAACCTAAATAATTAGCGAGTTTAAAAATTTTTCTTGCTTTACTCATTGTTGAGTACAATAAAATTATCCTTGCTTGTGCTTTTTTTAATTCCATTAACTGATTTGTTATCGTAGGTTCATCATCGCTATCGTCAATTTCCATTGAATGCATCATTTCATACTTAAATGATCTATCATCTCTTTCTAGACGAATTCTTTCTTGTATTAGTTCAAAAAACCTTTCTGATCCAGCCATCTTTGATCTTATAACGGCAAATTTCTCCCAATTATATCTTTTAAGGATAGCAAACATTGCTTTGATTTGATGTTGTATTGGTGGAGCTAACTGTATTAAATTATATTCACTCAAAGGTTTATTAAAAGTAAATCCAGCATTGTCAGCATTCCAAGCGATAATAGGAATTCCTGTTTGACTAAGCATATAAATAAAATATTGTGCCGAGGCTGTTGATTCACTATACGATTCAGCGGTCGTCAAAAATATAACAACAGACACCTTTTCTTTTATCAATGTATTGCAGATACAATTCAAAACATGATGTGGAAAAAAAATTCCTTTTGGTAAGATACAATCAGTCACAGATAACGTATAATTTGCCGGAAGTTCTCTAACTAATCTAAAAAGAAAACGAAATTTTTTTTATATTCATCTAAATTTTATCTTACTTTACACTTTGTCCAGTATTAATATTTCTAATGGTTTCTCTAATTATCTTATCATATGTTTTTGATCTAGCATAATTTTGGTAAACTAATCCAATTTTAATAGGTATTTTGTTGGTTGAATCAGAGTGACTGATGACCCTAAATTTTGACAAATCAATTGAAAAGGAAATATTTATAAAAATAGTTAAAATAAATAGTTTCATTTTTATTAAAAAAGATAAGTAAGATAATAATGTTTTATGAAAACAATTTACAAACAATTTATATATAGAATTAGAAATATAAATTACATTAAGGAAATTAAATAAAAGATATTGAACTCTTCTTAATACTCTTTCTCCCTTGAGATAGTTTTTACTTATTAAAATTTCAAGTAATAGTTTAAGATATCTCGTATATTTAAAATGAGGATAGTTTAAAATTAAAGTTAACATAATCATGAAAATATATACTTATAAATTTTTTTCTCATTTCATCATTTTTTTTAAATTCATCTTCAAATATAATTCTTGCGTCATTAGAAAGTAAATTTCCCGTTCTATTATCAAATACCTCATTAATATATTTATTCACATATTTTTGTTTTTCTTCCTCCAATCGCAAAGTATTCATCAATTTTATTATCTCCTCTCGAAATTCTTTTTCGTTTCCTAGGTTTAGTTTAATATAATGTTTTAAGTTATATTTAAAATTACATCTCCAACTGTATGGCATAAATGTGTAATCTATTGGAGTTATATCAGGAAGCTTTTTAGTGTTTGCCAAATTCCAGTAACGATTATAAAGTTTATTTATTAAACAAGTTATATCCATTGCACACCCAAGGCATATGATTTTGTTACTATTTGGTTCAACTGTTTCATTAGCACAATGAATAAAAAAGTTATCCAAAAATCTTTCTATTGGATGAATTGATACTCCATAAAATTTCCAATGACGAGATGGATTTAAATTTCGAAGTGATTGAAGGAGTTGAGGTTTTTGGTTATTTTCAAATCTAAAAATCACATAAATTAGATTTTATTTAACTCACAATGTTGAATGATTATAAACAACACCATCATTCATAATATTTTCCATCAATGGCTTTAGATAATTATCCTCTAGACATATCCCAACACCTTTGTTAACCCATAATTCATACGATGAGTCAAGAGCTACTAATCTCGGTAATGCAACAAAATTTCTATTCTTCAATGATGTATATTTACTGTATCTCGAGTATTGTGAATCAACCATATAATAAATACTCAACAATATAAATAATAAAAGCAACAATATAGAAATGGGTTTGAAATATTTATCCATTAAATGACAAACAATTTATTTACATATACTTTATTTATCAAATTGAAAAGAAATGAAAATCCTTTAAGGTGTAATTTTTTATAAGAAATATCTCGTAATATTTTATAAAGGTACTGCCCAATAATGGGTGTTATTATAAAAATAAATTTTTATATGGTTTTCAAATTTTTCAATATCCCATATATACCAATATTTCGATCATGAAATAGTTATATTTTTGAAAATTTGACGAACTATTGTAAAGTAATTTAGTAAACAAGGTGTGCATCAATTTTTCATTGTTATAATCGAATGTTGTATTGAAATGAAATTTGTAATTTCTTACTGAAACAGAATATTAATAGATTTATATTAAATCCACGGAATTTTATAATTAAATATTTCTTGTTTTACTGTACTATTGAAATAATTAAATAAACTAGTCCATAATAATTAAACTTCTTTCATCGATCATCTTTGGTGTAGTTATTTATAATAACTCATCAATTTATGACCTTACCCCACTAAACCATATACGTCATTTTAGTTAGCGATTAATTAATTAATTTAAAATTATCGTTACTTACCTGATGTTCATTTTTATTTAATAGAACAAATCTTTTTTCAAAATTCATTCTTTTGTTATATATGTTATGTCTTTCTCCTTTTTATACATTTAATTTCCATTGTCACCTAAAATAAAGCACTTCTTCTACTTACATTATGATGATTAAGTAATAAAAATAACATATAAGATTAACGTATAGAAGTAAAAGAAGGTTGGAAATTTTTGAAAACCTTCAACAATATTTTTACTTATATACATATTTTTTAACTTGAAGAAGTGTATTTTATCTCCAACCGTTAACCATGTATTTTGCTTTAATATTAAGTATTTTATTAGTATATGTGTCTATGTCATTACAATGCACATGTAGAAATATGACTACTAAAGATATTTATTGTCAATCTGATTTTGGTATGTTTTTTTTATTAATCTAACATTTTTCTATGTCTATTTAATAAATTAGTAACAAAAGCAAAAATTTTGGATAAAACTCCGAAAACACCTGTTAATACTGGCATTTTAAGTCAAAACATTAGAGGAATCACCTATAAAGTTCAATTTCTTAAGACCTTTAAAAAAGATAATTCAAAACCTTTTCCAAACCAAATTGTGACAGCTTCTAATTCCGCTCTCTGTGGAGTTAATTGGTTAGAAATTGGAAAAGAATACTATTTAATAGGTGATCAAGAAAAAAATTCACTATTCATAAATTTATGCTCAATCATAAATTTTCACCCGCCAGACATTTCATCTTCCTTGTCATCACCATCACATCAACATAACATTAATGTTATTGAAGAAAATGATTCTAAAATCATCTGTTAATATTATTAAAAAAAACATTACATAATAAATTTGTTTTCTTACTTTATAATTCATATCTTTCTAATAGATTTATTCTTTTTATTAATTAACAACAAATTGTAAATATTTACAAAAAAATTTTTTATTTTTAGATATATAATCATTTAATTTATTTTGAAATGAAAACATTTTAAAATTTTTTATCGTGGGAAATATGAAGTCTTCTATATTTTTTTCTTTTCTTTTTATGTTTTATTAATAACTGTCTGTTTGAATTTAGACTAACGTAAGTCTTTTTTTTTTGTTAATTTAATGTGTTATTTTTTTAATTTTTAAAGTGATTATTATCTATTACAAGAAAAAAATACTGAAAATTATTTGGAAAATAATTTTAAGCAAAAGGAACACGTAAATAATGACGAATTCAAAAATGAAGAAGGTAATAGTAGAACAACAAAAAAACCAAAATGCATTTATTGCAAGAAGTTAAGGGATTTTGAAGGATGGGATAAATAAGTAATTTTTTTAAAATATTTTAAGTTATTATTTGTGATGATGATAATTCTTTAAAATGATTATAACACATTTTCTTATAAACAGATAAATCCGAATCCTTTATATTATTTATCAAAAATTTCTTGACATTTGGCGATAATAAAAATACAAATTCATTACTTATATATTCTGACTCGTTTTTTCTTACTCCTGTAGAACTAACCCCGACAATATATGGAATATTATTTTTCCACATTATCAAACTTGATCCAGAATCACCTTTCGAGATTGCTGGGTACCCAATTAAATTCGTAAAACTAAGATAACTCTCATTTTTTCCAAAATATTTATTTTTTTTCAATTCCGGTCGATTAAACATAACAATTAATTTTGTTTCGTCATCAATTTCACCTTTTTCATTATACCCATTTCCTGTCACTATCATTTTCCTTTTCATAATTATTTCTTCACTTGTTAAAAATTCTTTTCCAGTGGTAAGGTCAAATGGCAATGAAGCTATCATAAAAGTTTTTTTTTCACCACATATTTTTACACTTTCATTTAAAATTAATAATCCAATATCGTTTGTATGAGGTTTATGTGGATCAGTAAACTTTCCTTCAAACATTTTTACATATTTTTTTATGTTTGATTTATAAGTGACATCACGAAAATTAAAGTCATTTGTTCCTTTATTTATTGGTATATAAGTTGATATTTCATGAGAAAAATAAACTAAAGTATTTTTTATCTTCACTTCATCAATACAATGACCTGCCGTTAAGACAATACTCGGTGATATAAAAGTTCCACCACAAAATAAATTATCAAATTCATCATCGGGAAATTTTATCAGTGCAGCGTATCCAATTCGATTGGATAATCTCCTTCCACGAAATCCACAATTAGAGAAATTTATTATAACAAAGATACCAAAAAAAGTAGATTATTTTTTATCATAAACATTTCAGAAACAAAAAAATTTATTTAACATTTTTACAAAAGATTTTGTAAATAATTTTAATGTTCTGTATAATCGGACAATAAATATTAACTACATTTTAAAACAACATTTTGTATAATATTATCTATGGAAGATTTTCATAAAAATCATATTATGTCAAGTTATTTTAGTTATTAAAAAAAGGTTAAAATAATTTTAACTGTAATATATCTTGTAAATAATTGTCATCAAAAAAAATTTAAGAAGATTTGTTTAAGTTGATTGAAATTTTAAAGATATAAAAAGGAATCTTCGAATGTTTCTGGTCATTTCTAAAGACTCAAGCATTTAAAAGATATCTATTTTATCATGACCAATTTATTTACAAAATTTCTAATATTTTTTCTGTTATTCAATGAGTCTTATGGCAATTTTCAATATAACTGTTATTGTGCTTACCTTCCAGATGTCGTCTTATATTGCACATCACGTTGGAGTAAGTTTTTCTAGTAACTTTTTTTAAAAGATCTTTAAGTATCTCACGTAAAAATAACGAATAAAACTATTTTACAAGCTGATAGTAACTCAAACCAACCATTTGGTAACACAAAGATGGTCAAATATGATATTGAACACAAACAAATACTAAAAAACACCATCAGTAACGATAATTCAACTCTTCCAAATGTTGTCCAAACTCCACAAAGTTTTCGTGAATGTGGATTGAGTTGGTTAGAAGTAGGCAAAGAATATATTTTAACTGGTACATTACCTCATACAGGCGCATTATATGTAACGTTATGTGATGGTTTAAATTTCAACGACAACAAAAATGAAACCATTGCAAATCTAAATTCATGGAAAGAAATTATTCCATGTTCAGATAATTCAAACGAAACATCACCTTCCCCTCAACAAATGTATTTTTAACAAATAAAAAAGCACATAAACATTTTTCGTTATAAGATATGTAAATTTTTTATGTTTTTATTAAAAAAACTATTTTTTAAACAATAAACACACGATATGTTCCACTGTGTTGTGTACTTCTTGTTTTTACATTTTACTGTATATTTTAGTTAATAAAAATTATTCATTTAGATAAAAAACAAAAACGTTTTAGTAATCAAATATTAATACTATATAAATTATTTTAATAAATATTCTCAAGATTTATCCATGAGAAGACATTAATTTAACTTATAAAATGATTTATAATGTAAGTACAATTGATGTACTATATTAATTCCTTAGTTGGATTAAGTAAGATCAATATTAATGTAGCAAAACAAAAATATAATATGGTTCCTTTATTTTGATGATATTAAAATAAATTAGAGATAAATTTAATGAGAGTATATTTCAGTGATTTTATAACAATTACAAACAATCAAGAAAATAAAAATATTATCTTATAAGCTTACCAATAAAATTGCTACAAAAAATTTATCATAAAAGGATATTTTACTTATTCAGTATAATTCACGAGTTATTATATTACTACTGAATCCAAATTTCCATATAGAATATCTTTTTTAATCACTCACAAAAGTACTTTTCTATAACTTATGTAATCAATTACTAATTTTATTTTGAAATGTTTAAATGTTACTGATGAAATAAAACATTCAACATAATAAACAAAATTTAAAATTATTTTTTTGAAAAAACACAATCAAATTAACAAAATTTATCAATTTATTGGTATAATTTAGGCTTTCAGTGATTAAATGCAGTATAAGATCTGTTTTTAAAGGATGTTTAAAATTTTTATTTGGTTTAAACAAAAGTTCATGATATTAAATATATTATGGAACCATTTAAAAAATAAAAACATATAAAAAGTACAATATTACTTATTTGGAGTTTGCTAAATCTAAAGAATGTCTAACATTTTACTGATAAATAACTTTGAAACCACGTCATATGATAATACAACTAATGATTAGTACGAATGTTAATTTTGTACCCAGAAAGGTAAGATTTTTTTTTAAAAGAGTCAATTTTTGTTTTTTATTATTGTTTATACACCTTCTTATCATCTTTTTTTGGTAAAAATTTTTATTGTTTACAAACGTATTATATTTAGAATTCTTTATTACTATAACATGATTGTCATATAGCTTAGTTAATTTGTTTGATACGAAAAGACTTTTACTGATTAATGTAAATTTTTTTTTAAAAAAAAATCTAATATTTTATATTATCTTTTAAGAAAAAATTCGAAAAATTACACTTTTATTAAAATTATCTTCAGATAAAGTATAAAAAGCATGTATTAAAAAAACTCCTGCAATAAATTATTGAAAATTTATAGGATAATTTCTAGATAAATCAAAAAAAAATAAATAACTGTAATTTTTTTTAATGATAAAAAAGATCTATATTGTATGAAAATGTTAAACATATAATAAAATTAAAATAAACACCCGAATTTAGAAAAGTTTTATTGATACTTAACTTTCTTTATCACAATGACATAATGATAAATATTTCTATTGTTTGGAGTGTAAGAAAAAGTCTCAGTAGGGATTATTGCAGTAAGTAAGTTAAAATCAAAATTTTCTTTCTTGTTTTATTTTATATATAAAATAACACTTAATATAGATATTTTGTTATATAAAGTGTTATATATTATACTTCAAAATATTGCAGTTAAAGTAATGGAAATATGAAGATTAATGAGTTGTAAAATGATTTTGAAGACTACCCACAAACTTTTTCCTTTTATCATCCTTCCTATTGAAGATATGATGGTGGTAGTAGAAGAAATGGAAAAAATATGGGTAATATATATGACAATTTCAATGTTATAAAATATTTTCTATAAATAGTTAAAAGTTAATATTCATATTGTTAAAACAACAAACTTCTGTATTATAATGTGCGACCTTATAAAAGAGTTATAGTATATAGTCCACCATAACTGGTGGTAGCTTCATGGACAAAATATATCAAAAGCTCACTTCTCTTCTAAAGAAGGAGGGGATTTATAAAGAAAATGTTTAAAAATTAACACCACTGTTCCTTTTGATATATCTTTATAATTTTATTTCTTTGATGTTACTTCTGTAAAAGGGTTTAAAAATTGTTATAAATGCTTAATAATTAGTCAAAATCAATTTACAGGAGGAATTTGTCTTGTCAGCGGTACTTTATACAAAAGATTGTATCATTATTTAGTATTTATAATTAATTAGGTTCACTAATCTTTTTTTTAACCTAATATTCTTGAGTATTTATTTCACTATAAAGTATATAGTAAGTCAATGTATTTTTGGTTATTTCGAAATTCTATCTCAAAGTAGCAGTAATAAGCTAACAAATAATAAAAATGAAAATTTTTATTGCGATTAATAGTATATAAATAGTTATCAATTTGAATATTAAAAATTTTATATGAAAGATTAGGTTTTATAAAACATTAAAATATACAAATATCTTTTAATAATAGTTTTTTGTATACACTAAATATATTTATATTTTTTAAAATAATTATAGAGACTCATTAATTACTTTTTAAATTGTTATTTATTATTATTTTTAGGACCAATTAATAAATTAACAATAAATAACTATGTAAAAATTATAGGAATAATAAAATATATTTATTTATAAAATTTTGCAAAAAACATTTCTATCAAAATTGCATATTTTATTTTTAGTGTAATTGACAATATTTACACATTCCTATTAAATCTCAATATCCTTAACACATCAATCTAACAAAGATGTAGTAATAGCTTATTATACATATAAATTGATTATATAATATTGAAAAGTGATATTACAGGCTATCAGTAAGGTAGTGATAAAGTCTATTGGTGGTATTTATCTAGTGCTGATGGCAGAATAATATACATATTTCTATTATTACATATTAAAATCTTTACTTTAATTTAATTATCTTTATTATAACTTTTCAAATTGATGGCTAAATTGTTGATTACTTTTATTAATATAATGTATCATTTTTAAGGTTTTCCTTTTTTATTATCAAGATACTAAGAATTTTTATGAAGTAGTAAACGTTTTATTAATATATTGATACATTGACATGATCACTAATTTGATTATATACATAAACACATTATTTTATTTCTTCACTTTTGATTGTTAATGTGATAATACTTTATATAGCTTAGATGAATACTTTAACATTATTAAATTGGTTTATCACCTTATATTATCAACATTTTGGTTGTCGGCAGCTTAACTTTATTATTTCGTTACAATTAATGATTATTTAGTGAGCGTTCAAGGACTTTTATTATTTTAAGATTGTATCAAAATTACATTTACCTACCAAAAAGTTTTAAAAAATTTAATAATCAAACCGTTCATATACATATACACTATACTATTTTATTTTAATAATCATTATTAATTTTTAATTTTTTTTATTTGAGATGAATGAATTAAATACACTTAGTGTCTCTGAGGCTCCATGTACATCAGCATCATCTTCAGTAAGTTCAGCATCTTCAACTCCGTCCTATCCACCAATATATGTAAATACTCAAAGTGGACAGACAACGAATGAAATACCCTCAACATCATATGTTCCAAATCCCCCTGCCTATCAATATCCTTCTGTTCATTCCCCCCAATACTATCAACAACAACCTTCTTCCAATGATTATAAAAATCATATTGACAGATGGTCATGCTCTCAGATGCCTCCACGAGATAGTGGTGTTCATTCAAGCACAAGTCAAAGTGAAGTAAGTTTAAAGAATTACTATATAAGACCTTTTAACAATTGACTTATTAAGATTTATTCTAATCCTTCTTATTCACATTCATATCTTACCACAACATGCAATTCCCCTTTTGATACTTCATCATATATCTCAGGATTTAGTAATGAAGAGTTATCTTCGGAGCATCAAATGACATTAGATAATTTAAAGTCAACATGTTCACAAACATCTACAGGACCACAAAATATGTCACAAGAAAAGGCATTTGAAGAAGTTTTGGTTATGCTTCAAGATGTTGAAGATTGTGTTGTCTTTAAGGCTGCCCAAACAATTAAGTATATAGCAAAAGAGGATTCATCAAAAGAGAGACAATTCGCCTTAGGAACAATAAATAATATTGCAATAATTCAAACATTAAATAATGTTCTGACAAAAAGAAATTTAAATCCCAAAATTGCTCAAGAGATTTTGTCTACATTTTTTTATATATTGAGTTATCATGATGGAGTGTGTTTGTTTTTGAAATTTTTACAAACATTCCCGAATGATCAAAATATTTTCTTAGATACGTTGTTATTGCATTTACAAAATCCTGAATATCAACGTGGTTGCCATAGATTTTCACTTATCATCCTCCATTCATTAATATTTTGTTCTGATCCATACAAAACAACGATAATCAAGATACTTCGTGAAAAATTTGCTGTAACAAATATTCTTCGAAATAATTGTGTTGAGAGTACGAGATTAGAGGAAAAGTCGTTAAGCATTATGATAGATATTTTAAGGAAACTTTGTGAAAATAACCCAGAACAAAAAAAGATGTTTATTTGTAATAATGGTGTTGAACAATTGTTAATAATTCTTGCTAATTATAATTATGAAAATCTTACAAATCGATGTCTTTTACTATTAAAAGCCATTATTAATTATGATCCAAAATTACTTGTTAATAAGGGTGTCTTTAAAATATTTCCTTCTTTATTGATGTCACCATCTTCAAAAATTAGAAAACTTGTCTTAGAAAGTGTTAGAGATTTAGGAGATATTCAAATTAATACAATAGAATTAGAAGATACATTAAAATGCCTTATACACGTTTTATGTAAGTTACCTTAATTTAACTATTTTACAAGTAGTTTTTTTATTATTTAGGTACCCCATACATAGAAGAAGCTCGTCTTTCAATATATGCAATAGCAAATTTTCTTTATAATAACCAAATTAATAAAAGTTTTTTTATCAATAATGACGGGTTAGGAATAGTAAGAAATTTACTTTTTTCTACATCATCAATTCCAAATAGAGCATCTATTCAAAGAGAGTTAGAAGATATTGAGGAGAGATCATTTGTAACATTAAGATTTTTGTGCGGAAATCATGATAAAGCTAATGAAATACAGAATTTTTTAGCTCATGATGAAGGTTTAATGAGTATATTTTTACAACATTTACACCACCCCAGACCAGCTGTTTTGAAACAATTATTATGGATATTGTCATTTTTATCAAAAAATCAAGATAATATAGAAAATTTTAGAAAAGATGAATTTGTTTTAGGTTTAGCAAATGTGTTGAAAGTTTCTGTTACCACTCATTCTAAAATGACACATATTGAGAATGTTTCAGTTAAAGAATTAATATCATTAACATTAACAATAATTTGTAATTTAATTGAAGATCACAGATTACGAGATATGTTTTTAGAAATTCTCCTAATGTCTGACAATTGTATTGAAATAGAGAATGGACGAATGATATCACTACCAGTAGCAGTACTTCTGATAAAGGAAGATAAATTTAAAAAGAACATCCTACAGATAATGGCAAATTTTTCAAAAGACGAACGAATGGTTGGAAAATTTACTTGTCATCCAGAAGTTATAGATATTATCAAAATAATCATGACAAATGAAACGGGTATATGTTCTATATTAGCAGACTCTTGTTATAGAAATTGGATGAGTAAAAATCATTTATCTACTTCACTAGTATCATCACCCACATTAAAAGTATCCATTAAAGAGGATGAAACAGGTAAAAGTGGATATAGTCATGAAATATTTAAGTATCGAAAAGATAATACAATGAGTCATAGAGAAGAACAAATACCATTAACCTTTCAAAATCCTTTACCTTACAATTCAAGGTTATTAAACTATCAAAACCCCAGTAGAATGAATCCTGTTTTGAGACCCACAGTGGAGGAGGTACCCTTTAATGAAAATACTTCTTTTATGACATCCTCTATTACACAACATCCATCCACTATTATTTTTCCACCTAACGATGAAATGTTTTATAATGTTGATGATAGTTTGTATTATGACAGAAATTTAGATCCTAATATCACTAATGATAGCGGATTAGGAAGGACATTTATAGATTTAGATAATTCATCATTACCTGAAGGAAGCGGTGTACATATTAAAAGACAAAAGATGAATTCTGATTATACCATCCCTCACCATTACCTACCACAATCAGAAATTCAACTATCAAGGCAATTTAGTGAAGTAAATATTTCTCCTATTCAAACAACAAATATAGACATGGAAGGGCCATCACAATATAACATAATACCGGTAAAAAATATAATAACTGATGATTCACAAGAAACGAACAAAAGAAAAAATGAAGAAATAAGTAAAAATTGTGACAGTAATTCAAGTGAAAGTAAAATTATTGGTGAACTATAGTGAAATTAAAGATTTTGTTTTAATTTATGATCAAAATTAATAACTAAATATAATATCTATCATTATATACACACACGTATGTATCCTATTTTTTTTTCTTATAATAAATTTAAATGATATTCTTTAATTGTACATATAAAAGATATAGAAAATAGTGATATACTAATTATAGATATATTTTTTGTATCTTATTTCTTTATTTCATATATAATAAACTAATTTATAATAGAAGATGTAAGATTTTTATTTCTTGTTTCACTTTCATTGTCTTTTAATATCAATGTTCATGTATATTATAAATAATCTAGTCTTATAAATTTTATAAATGAATACATTTATTAAATATATTTATATCTCTTGTAAATCGAAAGATAAAAGAGATAGTTGTGATTTTGAATTTTTAGACTATTTAAGGTATCTTGTTCATGAATATTTATATATAGGGATATATATTAACAATTTTATTAAATGTTCATATAATTGCCATATGATTATTTAAAGATTTGGGTTGATACTTAGTAGTTAGGTGTATTTTCCATATATTAAATACGATAAAAGCGTTTCTCTTGAAACTTTTCATTTCTTTACCTTAGTAGGTTAAAGTGGAAAGTAGAATATACCGTTTTAAATTTTACTATTTTTTGTAAAATAGGAAATATATTCAATTACAGCTAATCTAGGTTACCTATTTAAAACTTTCACACTTTGTGAGGTTAAATCTCATTTAATTTCTTTATATATTAGAAATGTTTCTTAATTTAAGAAAGAAAGAAAAAAAATTTCCAAAATCTTTTTATTTCGTACAACATCATCTTAAAAATCAATTACATTACATATACGAATTTATATTTCAATGTCTTTTAAATAAATATTATTATAAGTATACTTCTATTTATGTATTCCCATAAACAAAAGCATATTCTATTTAATGTTTTTTATCTAAATCTATATAATTTAAAAGATTCCATTAATTATATTTATAACTTGTTTTGTTAGTTCGCTTAAATGGTCCTCTCTTTAAAATCCACAATAACAATTATATCTACAATTACTACTATTTTCCTGAGGAAAGGATACACATTACCTGTTGAAGGAGGTATAGCATCATTAGCAAGTAAAGGAGGTCATGATGCAGCTCTAGGAGGTGGTGCAGCAGCAGAAAATATTAAAAGATTAACTGAATGTATGTTTTAATAAAATTATTTTTTTTATTTTTGGTTTCTTTTATAAATATTAAAAAAAATTATTAGTATATGGAATCGCTACACAAATCATGAATATTGGCGGTGAAGTTTTAAGTGGAGGAAAAGGATCAGGATCATCATATAATAGTAATTCACTATCAAGATATTCAAATCCCTATTCAAATAAATTTGAAGGCAATTCAATTGGTGGTGGAGATGTTGTAAGACCGACTTTCCATGGAGTCTCTGGATATGAACCATCCCCAACAATCTCAAATAACTATGGTGGAGGTCTTCTAGGATCAAAATCTGGATATGGTTCACCAAATCTTGGAGGGTCATCCAATTATGGAGGCGGAGCAGTTCAGTCAGCTCGAATGTCTGGTCTTGAACAAATATTACAAGGATTTTTAGGAAGTAGTTTTGGATCAAATTCATACTCATCATCAGCAACACAACCAGATTTTTTTAATGCAAAAAAACCAAATGAATTCGAGAGTAGTGGATATTCAGGAAAAGGATCTAATATTGATGCGATAATGAATGCTTTAATAAGGTCAGGTGCCAGAAAATCAGAGGAGAGACCAGATGAGAATCGAAATATTTTAAGTCAATTTTTTGGTAAATAACTTATTCTTGCTAAAGTAATTTTTTGTACAAAATATAAATTATATAAAAATTGTTAAAATATAATTAAAATAATATTATAATATAATCAATAAATAATTTATAGATAAGGGCATTTTTTATCAGCTGTCATTTTAAAAATGAACGTTATTAAGATATATGTAGATTTCATAATTTATAAAATAAAAAGTTGATAAATAATTTAAAATATCATTTGGAGACTAGATATTTAACGAATAAATTTGACAAATTTTACTATTATATATCATTTGACAAAAGATAGATAATATTAAATTATGAGTAATAAGATATCATGTCATTTTTGTATCCTTTAGTCATCTAAAAGACAATATTTCAATTTTGCGAAATATTTTTAATAATAAAAGTTAATAAAAAATTAATGATAAAAATTATGACTCAGTTTGTAATACTTTAAAAGTTTGATTGACAAAATAAAAATGATTTAATTTAATGCTATTTTAATAATTTATGATAATTTAATATGTCTGCTTGGAATAGTAGTATAAAAAGGAAATTTAGAAGATATTTAAAAATTCCCTCTATTTAACTGTCCATATCTAATTTTGTTCTCATCTTATTTTAATATATATTATTAAATAAGTAATTGATAAAGACAAAAGGAAATTATATGAGTGATAAAAGTAATTTTAAGCATTTTAAGATGTTTAAGAAGAAACATAAAATAATAAGTAAAATGTGCTTAGTGGATTGGTAATCAAATTGTATCATTTCAAAAAGGAATTGAGAAATATCTACTTTATTTGCATATTTGTATATATTTACTGATTATAAAAATCTTTTATATATATCTACTAGTAGTGAGAAAAATAAGTAGAATCTTATAATTTAAAATTAAACTTTAAAGAGAAAAAATCTCTTTCATTTTATTTTATTATGAACTTTAGTTGTAGTTAAAAGAGGGGAAAGATTTTAAAGATGAACAATAGTGAATATTTATAATGCACTTATTTATTTAATTTTTCTAGACACATAATACTTTCTAACTTTTCACAAGAAATATGTATATGTTTATTATGTTTATTAACAATTGTAAGGAGAAAGTGATAATTTTTAATGGAACAATTTATGTTTCCCAAAGCAATAATAGTAAATATTTCAATTGAACAATATACACAATTTTTATTTCTTCTTTATATGACAACCATATTTCAAAAACAAAATTTTTAAAAGTTTTTGATATAGTAAAAAAATACTTTTCAATAAATAAATTATAATAAGTATCTTTCATTTTTATAGTCTTACTATACTTTCTTCTCTAATTAAACTACTTTTTTTGCTATCTCTAAATGTGGTTGTTTCAGAGGAAG
Source organism: Strongyloides venezuelensis (assembly GCA_963280985.1). NCBI lineage: Eukaryota > Metazoa > Nematoda > Chromadorea > Rhabditida > Strongyloididae > Strongyloides > Strongyloides venezuelensis. The sequence continues at coordinate 18,391,413 of CAUJLX010000002.1, read as the reverse complement.
ATTTATGATTAAGATTTGTGGTTCTTGATGATGTATCCGTTTTCATTGGCAAAACAGAAGTAATTTGAGGTTCTTTTTTATCTTTACTTTTAGGTATAAATGATTTAAATAACTCAATCGGAAATGGAAATATAATTGTTGAATTCTTTTCTGCACTTATAGAGTTTAATGTTTGTAGATAGCGTAATTGTAAAGCTGCAGATGATTGTGATATAACCGATGCAGCTTGTGACAAAGCTCTTGATGCTTTTTCTTCTCCCTCTGCAGCAATAACCTAAAATATTTTTTAAAAAAATTTTATATTGTTTGGTTAATTTTTGGTTATCAAAACAACTAAAATAACAACATACTTTTGCACGGGCTTCACGTGTAGCCTCAGCTTCAGCAGCCATAGCTCTTTGCAATTGTACAGGAAGGCGAACATCTTTAACTTCTACTCTCTCTACCTTAACACCCCATGGATCTGTTGCTTCATCAAGCATATTTTGCATTTGCAATGAAATTGTATCACGGTCGGATAATATTTCAGCAAGCGTTTTAGTACCTAATATGTTACGTAAAGTTGTTTGTGCCAATAATTTTGTGGATCTTGTTGCATCCTCAACATTTGTTACAGAAATCGTACTATTACTTATCCTCGAATAAACAACAGCATCTACTGCAACTGTTACTGAATCTTTGGTTAAAATTTCCTGTGGTGGTACATCAAAGGAAACTACACGTAGGTCAACTTTTTTATATGAATCTATACATGGAATTACAATAAAAAGACCTGAAAATAAAATAATAAAGTTATACAATTTGTTTTTATATTTAAATAATATATTATTAAATTTGTTTTAAAATAACTTATGTACATATGTTTTTACTAATTATACATTTATAAAAATATCTATTACAGAAAAGGGTATTAATTAAATATATAAATAATATTAAAAACAAACCTGGACCTTTAGGACCACCTGGAACCAAACGACCAAGACGAAAAATGACGGCTCTTTCATATTCTTGAATTACTTTTATACAAAAAAATAATGATAAAGGCAAAGTAATAATAATAATAATAATTGAGAAACCTGCTAAAATCCATCCACAAATACCAAATTCTGTACTACCCATATGATCAACCTTTAGTTGACGTTCAAATTTCTTGTGTTCCCAATTTTTCATGGAAGAGGACTGCCAACGTAGAGATTGTGTTTTATTAAAATTATCTCCTCTTTTGGAGGATGATTCGGTATTAGATGGTTTTTTATTAGGAGATTGAATAGAAATAGGGTCGTTTTGAGAATAAGGAGAATTACTATGCGTAGTGCTTCTAGCCTGATAATATGAGTAGGACATGTTGTAGAAGGAGGTGGAGAAAGTAAAAAGATGTATATAAATATATATGTATTAAAGGAAATTGTGGTAAAATATAAAAAAAACCGTTAAAAGAATATTAATGTAAATATTTCAGTATATATGTTAAAAAATATAAGTTTAGTAATTACGTCGTTTAATATTTGATGAATGGTAAAAAAATGGCAAGCTATTTTGATGGTAATTAAAATTCTCACTAATAATTTTTAAAAGAGAAATCTAAAATAGTTACAAGAAAATGATAAAATATTATACTTTTAAAAAATTGAAGCATAAATAAGTTAATTTTTCTGAAAATATATTTAAGAGATTTAATGAAAAAAATTAGTATATATGTATATTTTATACTTAAATGAGAATTGAAAATAATCTTTAGGAAAAAAGACCAAACAATTAAAATAAAATAATATATAGTTGAGTGAAAAAAAAGCTTTTACAACAATTAAATATTAAAATATTAATATATGAAACCTTTTAAATATAACGGTAAAGTTAATGGAGCTAATATATATTCCTCCTATGAGAATATATACTTTTAATGAACGTATAAAACTAAAAAAAAATAATTTAATATTTTCGTTAAGATATCCGAAAATATTAATTATGTTGATTAAGTTAAAAACAAATTTCTTTTCTTTATCTTTCTTCACTTAATTTTTTTATTAGGTTTCAAAATTTTTTTTCGTCACACAGTTGGAGGTATAAAAATTTGTCAACTTGATTATTTGAGTTGTTTTGAGATATGGAATAAAAAAGCATACAAAATAATATAAATTTTTTATTCTATAAAAAAATATTGTTATTTTATTTTAATATAAATTTTTAATAGGAAATTTAATGGATACATTTTTTAGGCACGAAAAATTATTATTAAAAAAAGAAATAGATAGGCAAATTTATGGATAACTTTTATGCTAATGAAGTATTATTGTTTTTTTAATAAATCATTTTAAATATTAAAATCTTTTATAAACTTTAAATAAAAAGTTATAAATTTTTGTTTTATTATTTATTATCAACTTATTAGAGAAAATTCTCAAAAATGACGAAATAATAGTCCTGTAGAATGGTAAAATAATTTTGCTGTCGAAAAATGAAGTAAGGTCCAGAGTTTAATCTCAAGAATAACCATATTATTATTTGAATAAGTTTTATGAAAGAGAGAAAATGCAACCTAGAAAGAATGGGATAATTCTTTTTATCATACTTTTGATTAAATTTTAAGAGTCATTACTTCTTCCATAAACCGATATTTTATAGTAACATTTTATTACGAATTGTTCAATTAAAAATTATTTGTTTAAAAATAAAAAGCAATTTTCTTGCAAAAAATATATTAAAGATATTCTTACTGTCTTGTAAAAAGGTGTAATCAAATTTGATACTATTCATTTGTAAACCATTGGGTTATATTCATTTACTTAATATTATTAACTAAACAAAGAAAATGAAAATTGATATTTGCCCTGATATTTGATGAAAAATTTAAATCTAACTTTTTGGATGGCAAATTCATAATAAAATATTTTAAAAAATTATAATGAAATATTGAAAAGCTTTCACATAATAAAAAATAAATTATATAAAATCCTCCTTAATACAATATAATCTTTTTATAGAATTTAAAGTATCTTAAGAAATAAAATAGTTTAATATCGATAAAATAATTATTTTTAAAAAAAAATAAATAGAATAAATAATTATTTAAAATATTTTAGATATGAATAAGTGTAATATATCTGGAAGAACAAGCATGATAAATTCAACTTTAGATGCATTATGACAAAAGTCATTAACAAGATGATGTATAATAAATTGCATTAAAATGAAAATAAAACAAGTGACTTATAATGATATCGAAAAATGGATATACAAGTAAATTTGATTCTTTTGACAAATTTTCTTCTTATACTTCTCATTTTACCTAATTATTATTCTCAAAAAATATTTATTAATCGCTTATTTTTCAAAGCCATTACTCAATCTCGATGTAATATTATTCAGCTTAAATATTTAACTAAAATGATATATTGAAGATGCAAAGTATAAAACTAATACTAATTTAATAACACTTATTTCACAGTTGTAACAAAAACATATAATTTTTAATTTATTAACTTATTACGTTTCTTATTATTTCACAATAAATAAAAAAATGATCTTAATGATTTATGTACGTGAATAAAAAAAGATAGATGCATGTTTGAAATATAACATAATTAAAATACTATTTTAATTTAAACATAAAGACAAAATTTTTATGTATGTCATGGTAATTATTATTACATTTTTAAATATTTTTATTACGAAATACTGAGAAATATGATAAAATTTCAATTTCTTTTAAATAGTATAAAGTTAGAATATTTTTCAATAAAATTTATGATAACTATTGTAAAATAAGCATATATCTTACTTGAAATTTGATTTCTCAATTAAACACGCAATTTTTCATTCACATAAAGATAAATAAAATTTCCTAAATTTTAGCAGAAAAAGTAGTTTCATGTCAAATATAATTTTATATTTACAACTATTGTCTAAAAAATTTTATTTAATATAAAAAAAAATTTATTTTTAAAAGTTTGACAAACAAAAAAGAAAATATAAAGACAAACATAATAGTTAAACATCAGTTTAAGTATGATGAATTTTTTTTCAAATTATCTATCTATTAATACTAATACACTTTTCAGATTTGAAATGTAATTTGAAATATTATGTTAATATATAAAAGAAACAAAACTAAAAAACAGAGTAAAGTTATTAAAAAATATAAGTATTATTAAAAATTTTTTCTTTCAAAAGCAAATTAAAGCTTTTGAAGAAAAAAAATTGAAGTAAAATAATATATTGATACATAATTAATAATGTGGAATTAAATTAAATGACAATAACAAACATACGATACACAACAAAGAATAAATTTATAAGATGTATTAAAAATATATGTGCATTGAAAGGAACCATTAAATAATATATTATTAATACAACTTTTTGAGAAATATTTTAATAAAATTTACTAGTTTCAAAAATTTTTCCCTTATTTCATTCGATCTTGATGAGCTTTTTCCTTTTTTTATAAATTATTTATATTATATTTTAGATAAAGGAAATTAAGGATAACTAAATATTATCATCAAACAAGTGTATCTTTAGAGGATTTATTAACATGAATTGATGAAGATTTTTAAAATTTTAATAGTCTGTTGTTGTACATAGATAAAATTCTAAAGATTAAAAATGAAAAGTACGATTATGAATATATATGTGTATACACAATGTCTTGGTATATAATTTATTCGAAAATTTACTTTCCTGAATCAAATCCTTTGACGATTGTTACATGTTCCCTCATTGTGATATCTTCAACATATATTGATGATAAACAGTACCATGCTAATTAAAAGAAGAATTTTATAATCACAAACTATTAAACAGTTTTATTTGTTATCTTTTATCGGCCATTGGATTGACACTTGTTAGCTCTTTTCTGTGAGCATTTAAATATTGTATCTTGTATGAGACATTACAAATCATTTTAGAAAGATTTATATTTATCAACATCTACAAATTTATATTTTATAAAATATATATTCTATTTTTATGTTTGCAAAATATATCAAATAGATGTAGTATAATCATTTTCTTATTTTTTTGGATAATTTAATTCATCAAAAATTTCGGAGACAAAAATGTTCTCCAATGTTTACAAATATCAATGTTCAATTTAAAACATCTTCATAATGTTAAAAAATCTGTCATTGCAAGTGTTAAAATTTCGACGAAAAAAATATAAAACATAAAAATAAATTTACATGAATATAAATAGTTTTAAATTATCTGGGACAGGACACAATTTATAAGCAAACTTTTTCACATCTTTCTTCACTGCTATCAATGTCAAGTTAAACATTAAATAAAGCTTAACTTTATTCACATGAAACAATGATATTATATAATTTTCTTTAACTTTTAATCTCATTAAATATTATACAAAAATAAAATATTCTATCATCTATTTTTATATCTCTTTTCATTATGTTCAATGATTTATAAAAAACTAACTCTGCCTTTTAACTTTAAGTTTAGTTAAAGTGATAGAAATTTTTCTTTAAAAAATAAATATATTTTAAAAAAACATTTCAAAAATTATCTTATATAATTCAAGGATCTTTATAAATTAGCTTTATAGAATGTTTAATCTAATTTAGTAAAATTAAATTTATATTACATATAAATTAACTTTAATTCGTCTTATTTTACTTTTACTATTTATTTTATTTATTTCTATTCATTTCAAATTGTCAAATAATTTTAATATCATTTGTATGCACTTCTTCTTACCTTCTCATAACTTTTAAAATTTGAACCTCTCGTCTTCTTTATAAATTAATAAAATATCATTATCACTTCCTTTATATCATCATTTTTACACACAGCTGTTAACAAAATCAACTAAATGCACTCTATGCAAAACTTATTCCCCTCTTCTAAATAACGTTGTTCCAAGTATCTGCAATACTCTTTTTCCCTCTGTGCTTGAGGTACAGTATGATATATATATTTCCATTCAACTTCTAATTTAACATATTTTCTTAGGCACTTTTCCCCAAAATATGCCTTTTTTTTAAAAATAATTTTTAAACACTTAAGAATTTACTATAGTCTTGTGCATTGTATCATATGTCTTTATCTTAATTTTATGTTTGCAATTTTATTATGTATTTTTATTTTTAATTCAATGTAAGTGTCCATTTTTTTTCCTAATGAGACAAATATTAACTTTGTATATATTTTAATGAATTTATTCTAATTATCAATTTTATTTATATTAAAATTAATTTTACAGCTCCTAACTGTACCAACCAATCTCATTCTGGTTTACTTTTCTTCGTAATTTTCGGAGAATGGAAACTTCTATCCCCACAACCATGGCTACGGCCCTCTCTTCAACTGTATCAGGACTAGACTTGTTTCCAATCTTCCCATCTATGGGCACTTATTTTAGGATTTGTCATTGCTTTTATTCTAGCATTTGCAATTGGTGCCAATGATACTGCAAATGCCTTTGGAACATCTGTTGGGGCAAAAGTCTTGACCCTTCTTCAAGCTTATGTATTAGCATCAATATTTGAATCACTGGGTGCTGTACTTCTTGGATATAAGGTAACTGATACAATGAGAAAAGGAGTAGTTGATTTGGAGGTTTACGAAGGAAAACCAACAGAGTTAATGTTGGGGCAACTTGGTGTTTTAACTGGTTGTGGTGTCTGGATACTTGTAGCAACGTTCTTCAAGCTCCCTGTATCAACAACTCATTCAATAGTAGGTTCTACTATTGGTTTTTCACTCGTCTTACGTGGATCTGATGGAATAAGATGGATAAAAATGGGGAAAATTATCTCGTCATGGTTTATTTCTCCTTTCCTTTCTGGTATTGTTTCCCTCATCCTCTTTCTTGGTATCAAATACATAATATTAAAAGGAGTAAGTTTGACAAACAAAAATATATTTATAATATTTATGCTGAAAAAATATATTTAACTTTCATGTTTATATACATATTTTTTTCCAGAAAAATCCCTTAAGAAATGCATTTATATCTCTTCCATTCTTAAATTTTGCCACATTATGGTTAAACAGCTTTGCTACTATGTATAGAGGACCATCATTTTTTGGAATTGATCAATTATCAGCAGCTAGTGTCATAATATACACTTTTGTTTTTTCAGCTTCTCTATCTCTTCTTGGTGTTTTTACTTTAACACCATTTTTAAAGAAGAAAATTGATTGTATGTTTAAAAAAAATTTTGTTATTGAAATATAATATATCTTTTAAGATTTAAAAAATCAATCTCAAAAGGTAGATGAAAAAAATTTACCTCTTTGTAATGAAAATACTAAATTTATTGACAACAATTTAACATCAGATAATAAAAATAATAAATGTCTCGAAGGAGGAGAGTCAACTGAAAGTATGAGAGAATGTTGCGATTTAGAGGCAATAAATAAGGTATTCTCTTATCTTCAAGTTGTTACAGCTTGTTTTGGTGGTTTTGCACATGGAGGTAATGATGTATCAAATGCTATAGCTCCACTAGTATCTATTTATGCGATATGGCAAGAGGCATCTGTTGAACAGTCATCACAAACGCCGATATATTTACTGCTTTTTGGTGCAATAGGTATGTGTGTGGGTTTATGGCTTCTAGGACATCGTGTTATTCATACAGTTGGTGAGGATATTACTCGGATAACTCCTGTCTCTGGTTTTGCTATTGAATTTGGTGCTGCAGCAACTGTGTTATTTGCATCAAAATTAGGTCTACCAATCTCATCAACTCAATGTAAAATCGGGTCCGTTATTTTTGTTGGTTTTGTACAAAATCACCACTCAGTTCATTGGAAAACTTTTGGAGGAATTGCCTTATCTTGGCTCGTTACTGTGCCCGTAGCCGGTATCTTTAGTGCACTTGTTACATATGCCTTAAGAATGTTTGTCAATTAGTTTACTGAATACAAGAGTATTAATGATTATAACTAATTATATATAACTTAACAATTTAATTTAGACTCAAAGTACTTTTTGTTATTTCTTTCCTTAACGATGATGCTTAATGCATAAATTTTTGTTGTGTTTGTTTTAGTGATACGTATATAAAATATATACATTGTTTTTTTAATCCTTTATGTCAATAATAGATAACTAATGGTAAAAAAATTTTCTAAACTCATTATGAAGTGCAACATATTTCGCAAGAACTAGAAAAGTAATAAAAATTTAATATTCTTTAGGAGTATTAAATTCTTAACGTAGTAAAAATTAAAGATTAATTAAAATTTAATTTTATGGAAGAGATAATGTTTAAATAATGTATCAAATGATGTGTTAAAAAGAGAAAAATTGATAAAGTTAATTATTCATAGTTAAACATTCATACTCACTTATTACTTTAGCAAAAATTCCTCCTTTTTTTGTTCTTGGTTTTTTGACATTCTCCCAATCATTTTCTCCTTCCAATAATTTTCCATCATGACCAAGACAATGCATATTCAAGTTTCCTACAGCATACAATTCCTGCAAATCTTCAACAACACTTTCACTAAGATCTAACATTTCAAATTTCTGACTAATTGAAAAGTTATTATTCTCTTTAAGATCAATAATATTTTGTAAAAAGAAATCTTCCAATGTAGCATTATTTACAGCACTCTTACAAACTTCAATAGCAGATTCAGGATAATAATGAATGTAATTGACACACATCTCATCATTAATTCCATAACCACCATAGACAAATTTTGTTTTATCCTCAGTGTCATAAACACATGTTGTTGATAGATAATCTCCCTTTTTGACATGAATAAATTTTTTTAACTTTCTTATTAATTGCCAATGTGGTGAATAATGGTTAGCGCGGTTAACTTCACCAACTTTTACTCCATTACGAAAATGACTTGTAAAAAGTTTTTTTCCTGTTAAATGAGCATGAAGTTGTGTTGCAAAAATGTATATACCATTAGTTGGAAGGTAATTAGTGCATTCTGGAACACAATATCCTGTCATTGAAAAAGCTTTCTGACCAGGTGGTATTGAATTAGCATCGCTGTATATTAAACCAAGTTCCATAATCCCAGCATCATGTGGTCTTAATCTATCTGTATATGTTATAATAATTCCGGAACTGTCAATGATCCCAGATTCATTTCTTTCATTATTATAATGAATTTCTACCATAATATAGGCTGGAAAATCTTTTCCACCAAAGACAGCTCCAGCTACTTCTGGATAAACAAAAGGACCAGCACCAAATGCCCATGCTCCTATAACTTTGGAACATGAAGATGATTTTTTAGGTCTCCTTTTCCCTTGACATGATCCTTCATATTCCATATTATCCGTTAGTTTACTTCCAACACAAAGAAAAACTTCCATATGATGAACAATATGCTCATTTCCAGGACTTACAAAACCTTCAAATTCAACAATATGATGTTTTTTAACTAATATAGTATCATCAATTTTTCTAATAAAGCATTTATATGAAGTAACTTGATTTGAAATAATAATATCTTTAGCTCCATAAAAAACAACCTTCTCTGAGCTTAAATCTTTTTCCCTTTCAGGAATATGCTCATCTAAAATGATGGCATATAAAAATTTCATATCATCAGCATCAAAAAGATTATAAAATTCATTTGAAAAAACAGCAATTAAAAACTGAGATTGTCCCAGTATCCATTGAATAATCTCTTGGATCACATGTTACAAATTTTCTCTCAAAATGGTAAAACCCATCTTTTATTATTGTAAAATTTTGACAATCCTGTTGCATGTCTGGGATTAAATTTAAGTTTTCATCAATGTACCCATCAAAAATAGAGAATCTGGAGACGAAACAGTAATCAGTTTTTTCATGATTTCCATGATCACTAAATCCAATCATGACTGTTTGATAGGGAGCTGTTTTAGGGAAAGTAAAGGAGAAATTTAACTAATTGCTCTTTCCAATCAACTTTCCATCTTAAAATAAAGTTGTATCTGTAGAAGTTTGTCTTTATTGAAAATGGGTACTCCTTAGAAAGATGGGTACAGTTTACTACTTGTGAGAAAAAAATAAAAATAATAGTAAATAATAATACTCTGAGCATAATAATGAAGTAATAAATTTCTTATATCTATTCATCATAGATAAATAAGGAGAATGTAAAATTTTCTTGGAAAATGTCAAATTCATAATTATATAGAATAATAACTTTCAAAAACATTCGTTTTTTTGATGTGTTTCATTTTAATAAAATTTCATCTTATTAAATTTATAATGAATAAAAGCGACACTATTATATTTTACATAGTAAAATAAATTAATGCATTCAAATTAAGAAATAAAAGAAGCGTTTAAATATTGGTAAGATGATGAAATTACGTAAACAATTTTAAATTTAAAATTATTATATTATGGTTTCAATAAGAAATGCTCGAGTTGATGATTTGTTAGGCATGCAACATTGTAATCAACAATGTCTTCCAGAACACTATAAAATTAATTATTTTTCATATATATTACTTTGTTGGCCATCATTGTCGCATGTTGCTGAAGATGATACGGTAATTGACATTTTTTTTTATTTTTTTAAACCACGAAAAAATTTTTAGGGAAAAATAATTGGATATATCTTAGTCAAATATGAAGATGAAATTGGAAAGGAGGATAAAAAAAGTGGGCATGTAGTATCTTTAGCCGTCTCAAGATCATTTAGAAGGTTGGGTATTGCAAAAAAATTAATATACTTATCATGTAAAGCATTGGTTGATAATTACAGTGCTAATCAATTGTCTTTACAAGTAAGAATTAGCAACAGTAATGCAATTTATCTATACTTAAAAAGGATGAGTTTTAAAAAAGATAAAGTTCTAAGTGGTTATTATGCAGATGGTGAAGATGCTTTTTTATTGGTAAAAGATTTAACAAATTTACAACAATTGAAACTTTTAAATAAATCTTCGTAATTATTTACTCATATATACAATAAAAATTTGAAATAATTATTTCACTAATTCTATCCATGGTTTTTTAAATTGATCATACATTGGGTTTGGGAATACTTTTTTAAAAGTCCTTCCCATAGTATCTCTATTAACTATTTCTAATGCTAGAGTACAATAAATAGCAATATAAACTGTAAATGCTGTGTAGAGGAATGCGAAAATTGCCACGAGAATCCAATAATACCAAGAATTACCAATTCTTTCTTGAATGTATTCATATAAAAAGTAATAATTAATTGCTAAAATAAATATAGAAACAATAAATGTGAATACTTTTTGGAATCGACATATATGAAATGAATGCATAAGATGGCGGTCTGCGGTAAATGTTATAACAGGAAATATTGCGAAAGGAAGTTGAATCATCATGACAGCATTTAAAAGATCATTTAATCCAGTGATGTGATCGACTCCTTGTGAAAATATTGTTACAATAATTGTAGGAAGAATAGCTAAAGATCTTGTAATTAAAATTCTCTTCCATCGACTTATTCTTATTTGAAGAAATCCTTCCATAGCAAATTGACCAGCATAGGTACCAGTCATAGTAGAACTTTGCCCAGATGCTATGATACCAATAGCCCATATATATAAAGCACTAACACCAACAGAGCATCCTAAAAATACCCCAGCATGATAAATATCAGAAATTGCAGTATCATTGTTATTAGGGAAAACATTTCTATAAAAATAAGGTAGACCATTATGTGGGTTTTGACATTCATTATAAACATCTGCATTACTTTTACCATATAATCCTTTACCAAAAACAGATACAACAAAAAGATTAATTATAAAACTAATTGTCAACGAAATTGTTGAATCAATAAAGAAATACTTATTTGCCTCAACAATTCTTTTTTTATTACTTCTATCGACATCTCTTGATTTAACTAAAGCTGAGTGTAAATAAAAATTGTGTGGCATTACAACAGCTCCTATAATACTGACACCTTGTAAAATTTGATCTGAATCACAATTTTCACACCATGGTAAGAATGTTCCTTCCAAAACATCGCCAAATGGGGGTGGTGACGAAAAAAATTGAAATCCAAAAGTAATTGCCATGACAGATATCAAGAAAGCAAAGAACAACTCGAATTTTCTTATACCATATTTATCCAAAAATAGAAAAGTAAATGTATCGACAATTGTTATCAATACACCACACCATAAAGGAATAATCTTATTAGACAATAAATATAAAGCTATAGCTGTTCCGATAACTTCCTGCATATCCGAAGCGATAATTGCAATTTCAACCATAATCCATAATAGCCATCGTGGATATTTTGGATAATAATGATAAGCAATTTCAGCCATATGTTTTCCTGTTACAACACCAACTCTTGCAGCTAGACGTTGTAAAATTAGACCGAGGATGTGGGCAGATAATAGAACCCAAATTAATCTATATTGTGTCATGGCACCGGATTGTAGATCACTTTCGATATTACCCGGATCTAAATATGCTATACTCATTAATAGACCAGGACCTGTGAAACTCCATAACTTTTTCCAATTAATAAATCTCGAATCATCCTCATTAGAGATACAAACTTTAACGTCCAGAATATCTTCTGGAGTATCTTTAATTTCTTCCTTCTCCTCCACCTTATAATTCATTTTGTAATGAATAAAATACAAAGTAAAATAATTAACTAATAAATTTTTACTGTTTTCTTATTATTTATACAGTCGGTTATCAATAAAATAAAATTTCATTTATATTTTAAACTAATGTTGTTGATCTATTAACTTTAAATCATCATACAGACAAAGGAAAAAGATTATATACCAATATAATTAGATAATTTGATGGAATTTTTCATTGAAATGCATTTTTTATCATTTGATAAGGGCAAATAATTTGAAATTTTAATTTTATTTTGCACGTTAAACTGATAGCATTCCTTGAAAGTTATTGTACAGATCAATAAAACTTTGATCTTTCTATTGTGAAAAAGTAAAGTTTAACTTCCTTAAAAGATCAGTTTGTTTTTATTATCATTTTATATATGTTTTATCTATGTTAGGAGAAATGTCTTTATTTGATGTATATGATTATAGACTTAATCCTATATGTTATCTGTTAATACATACATAATTGTGATTATATAATATTGCGTGCGTCATATCTATATGATAAAAAATTTTTATATGAAAATGTTTTTAAGAATATCTAACAAAGTAAATCTTCTTATCATTTTGTTTAATTTTTCTTTAAAAAACAGGATGTTACTTTTAGTAATTTTTTAGGTGTTAAATTGATTTGAATTTTTTTTACCTTTTATTTTTGATATTCTTATGAAAGGCAAAGCAAATTTACAGGTAAAATATAGTTGGAATGTTAATTATTTGGATTTGATCATCCACAATTTTAACAATTATAATGTGTGCTCTATGATCATATATCACAAAATTACATTATTGCATAGTTTGGGCGGTCTAATCTATAATAAATCTTAAATATTTATAACTTAATAATAAGATTATTAAATACATTGTACTTTTCTTGATAATATTATACTGTAAATATAAGATTAAAATTGAATTGTCAAGTGTATTGTTGTTAAATTTTTTTGAGGATGATAATAGCTTTTAAGTATTAAATCAAAATTCGTTTATATAAATAATGTTTAGTCAATTCGTAACTCCTATTTCAAAAAAGTTTTGATAATAATTATTTGCATACTTTTTGAAATTTAAATCAATTAAGAGTGAACTTAAAATATTTACTGAATATGAAGAATAGTTGTTTATAAATATTAATACAATTATATGTATATTTGGAATATTAAAATAAATAAATCTATTAAACTTTGTTCATTAGAATCATTTGCACACTATTTTTTGTACAAAAATGTTTTTTGTTTAAAGTACAAACTTTTTAATATTTTAAAAAACTTGCTGAAAGGAATAAGGAAAATATAATCAATGAAATATACATTTTTTTATTTTAACAAAAAGCAAATTAATTTTTCCGATTATACAATTAAAAAAATTTTTTGTAATATTTAAATACGAAGGCGAAAAAGTGAGTAAAAAATTCAATGATTAGCTAAAGAATTTAACATATTATTTTTTAAATACAACCTATTTTATATTTGTATGTGTGATTAGTACATCTAAATAGAAAAAGATTATTTAATTTTACAAGTAATATCTTAAGTAAAAAAAGTAGTTAATTTGTTTTATTAAACTTAAAAAATAAATTTTATTAAAAAAATATCTTTTCGTGTAAGTTTGTTTATTTTTTGATTTTTTCCCACTCATAACTGTAACTAAGTAAAACTATTGATGAAATATATGGTTGAAGTAATTTTTTTAAAAGTTCATTCCTTCTTTTTTTATACTACAACAAATAAAAACCTAAGAATTACACAAATATTTTTCACAAAAAGATGGTATATTTGAATCAAATTTCAAATATCTATATTTTTATAGAATTATTCGTAATTAAATAGCATTCGGGTATTTCTATTTGATTTGTAAAAATTAAAAAGTTCTTTTAATTTTTTTGTAATATAATTGACAATATTAAATTTATTCATTTTCTACATAAGAGTAAAATATGTTTTGACTAAATTTTATTAGAGAATATACCTTCCAGTTGAAAGGCATCCAATTTAATTTTACTATTGATAAAGGTTCGTAAATTTTGATAACATGAATTATCACTTTCATCAGAAATAATTTTTTTTGCATTTATTTATAGACTTATGTTGTTTTAAGTTTATATCAAACATAATAAACAAAGATTTTGGCTGATTTTTAGCTTAATATAGAAAAAAGCTTATTAATTTTTTACATAAATGAAAGTTTCCAAATTTAAAAAAATTACATCATCAAAATGTTAGATAAGTTAATTGTAAATAACAACTATTTTAAAATGAATAAGTATTGAATATTAAAAATATACAATAACATTTAATATGTACTATCAATGATGGATTATTACAATAATGAAAATATGATATAAAATCAAAATTATGTTAATGTACAAATTATATTTTTTTTAGTGTAAAAAGTAATATTAAATTATATTTTTTTCGAATACACATTGCTATCAATATAATAAAATGTTCTTTTTAATTGTTTATAATAAAAAATTTTGCTAAAATGTTTTATTAAGTAAAAATTTACGAAAACAGATGTGGATAGATTTCTTAATTTAGATAAAAAATAATTTAGATAAAGAATTTTAATATTTGTGTGTAACGTTTTGTTTTAGTTTAACAAAAAATAACTTCATAACGATGTAATTTATAAATGGTCAATGCCTTTTTTTATATTTGCACAGCTGTTTGTACTTTTCTTTACTCAGGAAGGATAAAAATAGATTCAATGTGTCAAAATCACCAGTTAATATAGTATGAATTCGCTGACTATATTTTTTATTAATTTAATATTTATATTATATGGGATATTAAATGTAGGTTTAATAATTCTTAAATTTTATTAATTTAGAAATAA
The DNA here is from genome assembly GCA_963280985.1 of Strongyloides venezuelensis. NCBI lineage: Eukaryota > Metazoa > Nematoda > Chromadorea > Rhabditida > Strongyloididae > Strongyloides > Strongyloides venezuelensis. The sequence goes on along the minus strand of CAUJLX010000002.1, from coordinate 18,376,022 downwards.
TTTAGGCAAGCGACACGTCGAATATAAATTTGGCTGAGGCTGAATTTTCAATCCATCATGGTAATGATTACAATATGCAATCATTAAGAATGAAAAGAGCTATGTCAACAGAGTTGAAATATCCATGGAAATTTCCAATACAGTTTTATATAGCTGATGACATCAACACAACTGCTGTAAGAGTCGGTTTAAAGAGATTCGAGAAATATACATGTTTGAGATTTAAAGAGGAATGTTTTGAATTGGGACGTCATCAAGGAATTCGTTTCTTCCGTGGTAAAGGATGTGCTTCTTCATTGGGAAAGGTGTTTTTGAAAATGAACCACAAGGTCTTAGTCTTGCCTATACGTGTGATACACCTGGAACAGTCCAACAGACAATGGGGCATGCTTTGGGAATGTTAAGAGAACAAAGAAGAACTGATAAGGCAGAGTATGTTCAAAATAAGTTGTGGAATGTAAATGTAACATATATTGGTAAATTTATGAAAAAGAATGCTTCTAATACCTATGGCGTACCTTATGATCTTGGATCTGGTATGCATTCAGCTCGAGATGGTTATAGTGTTAATGGTAAAGATACTATACTTCCTTTAGATAAAAGTTTCATAAGAACAATGGGACAAATAGAATTTAGTTTTAATGATTATAAACTTTTAAATATTTATTATTGTGATCACAAATGTCCAATTAAACTGCCATGTAAGAATTACGGATACACAGATCCAAACGCATGTGAAAAGTGCAGGTGCCCTACGTTTTATGGTGGTAAATTATGTCAAAAAAGAAGAGTTTCTGATAAAGGATGTCCTCGTGCAGAAGTCTTATTAGACCAAAGAGAAGCATCTTTTACAATTGTTGGGAAAAAGACATGCTTCTTTTATATCACTACCGGAGAACAGTATAGGATTAAGGTACGGGTTGGATCAAGTTCAAGAATGTATGAAAACAAAGAAAGTAAAAACTTTTGCCCTGTTGGAAAGGCCCTTGAAATTAGACATATACAAGATAAGGGTTCAACAGGAGCAATGTTTTGTGGCAATTTTAATGGTATTGCAACATTGTCTCAATCGAATTACACAAACATAAAATATGTTGGAACATCTGCTGAAGATCGTTTACATTTAATATTATTGAGAGAGCCAGTCTCAAAATTAGAGTCTGGTCATAATTAATTTTGAATGTATCAATCAATTATTATTAGTGTATTCTAATTACATGTTACAAAAAACTTATATTTATTGTATATTTTGATGTATTTATTTGATCTGGTGAATTTTTTTAGTTAAAACAAGAATTAAAAAATCTTCTGTCTCATAATTTCGTTGACGATGTATACATAAATTTTAATAAATTTACCAATTGAAAAAATACATACTTTCTTATATCAGAAATCTTTTAGTAAATTGATTGATAATTTTTCAGCGAATGTGTAGTTCTTCACCTGAAAAGAATATTACTAAACATTAAATATTTAACGAACATCAAAAATATTATTTATTTAAACTTTTGTGAAATAAATAATACTTAATTTTTTTACTAGATTTTCGCAAAAATATTAATAGATTGTTAAATATAGATTAAAAAATAAAAATCTTTTTTACGTAACACTAATTTACATATTTTCAACTGCTTCTGAATTTTAAAAATCATTTATGAAATGATCACTGATATGATAGAGTGATTAAGCGAAAAATATAAAAATACTAAACACATATCATAAAAATAAATTAAAATTAACTAATCTTATAAACAAGTAAAAATAATACTTATACTAATAAAAATAAAAAAGATTTTATAATTATGTTTATTAAGAGATAATTTCGAAAGAAATATGATATCAAAAAACAAAACTAATAATTTTCAAAATAAAATCAATAAAAAGTCGTAAATTAATTAGAATAACTTTAAATACATTCACAGAAAAATATTCGTGACAATCCGTGATAGATAGTATTTCTTTTAATATGTGACAATTTGTAAGGCACAAAATTATGAAAACAAGTGACTATATATCACAAAATCAAAAAATAAAATAACAGTATTTTTTACAGTTATAAAACCATTTTAAGATTATTTTATACGTATACAATGTAAAAAAAATTTGATAAAACATAATAACTAAAAAATTAAAAATTTAAGAAGTCATTTTGTGTGGTGTTTCAGATAATTTTGTAGTTTGCTTCGTAGAATGTTATGATTTATTTTTCATTATAGGTATACGGTTTTCATTTTTAAAGATGCTAGTCACTTCAAAATTCGAATCAAAGGTAAGTTTTACTACAGATAAAATTTTCAGTCGAAATGTACATGAATTATATGTAAATTCATCATTAAAGGTTTAATTTTCAATTGATAGACATCGGATAAAAGAATGAAAATTAACAATTTTTCTATTTTTTATTGTCACAGAAAATTTGTGATATATTATCACAAAATTTGTTAAAACATTTTTGTCACGGTTTTTCATGTGACCAATCGGGTTTGGCACAAAAAAAATTTAACATTTAGTCAAAAAACTGTAACAAACTATTTTCTGTGTTTATATAAAGAATTCTATGTTTAGAGGAATAACAACCTATAATACAATTTAAAAAAATTTAATCATTTCTATACTATAGACTTCAAACTACGAAATTATTACTTTTAGAAATACTATCTCAGACCTATATAAACAAAACATCACAATACCAATTTCATTATATTTTTTCTCTTATTTCTTATATTCATTCATTTTAAGAATGATAGAGACAGTCATACAAATATTAGAATTTTTCTACAATTTTGTCATCGGTTGTATTATTGCACTTCTTCCAAGAGGATTTTTGCCAAGAAAAGATGTTAAGGGAAAGGTTGTTCTTATAACAGGTGGTGGAAATGGACTTGGAAGACAATTTGCCTATTCCTTCGGTAAACTAGGTTCAAAAGTTGTCTTATGGGATGTCGATAGAAAAGGATTAGATGAAACAATTGCTGAATTAAAAAAGAATAATGTAGAGTGTTGGAGTTATGTTGTTGATGTAACTAATAGAAATCAAATATACGAAACAGCTGAAAAAGTCATCAAAACTAGTGGATCAGTTGATATTCTTATTAATAATGCCGGTATAGCAAATGCCAAACCATTCCTCAAAACACCAGATGAAGCTTTAGAAAGAATTATGAATATTAATGTGATGTCACATTTATACACATGTAAAGCGTTCCTTCCACATATGCTCGATAAAGGATCAGGTCATGTTGTCACTATGGCATCAATGGCAGGTAAAATTCCATCATTAGGAATTGTTGATTATTCATGTTCGAAATTTGCTGCTGTAGGATTTTCTTCAGCTCTTGCTGATGAAATTAGGATTATTTCAAATGGTAAAGTAAAATTTACAACATTATGTCCTTATTTTATTAAAACAAATTTGACTGCAGAGATTGATTTATCGTCATCACAATTACTGCCAATTCTTGAGGCTGAAGAAGCCACCGAGATTATGATGGATGGTATATTAACAGAACAACAACAATTGTTACTTCCGAGATTTTGTTATACATTATCGTTATTGTATAACATTTTACCAACACGAGCTTATCAAATTTTGTCTGAAACAAGAAATCTAAACGATAAACTTATCCAGGAACTAAATCGAATTGACAAAAAAGACGATTAAATTTCTCCTCAAATGACATTTATAATTAGTTCGTTTTTTTTCCAATATTTAAAAATGATTGTCGTTCTTTCTCTTTTATATAACTGTTGATTTAATGTATAAATATCTCTATAAAATTCCTATAAATGTAAGAGAATATTTAACATTAGAAATTAAAGATTACATATTGCTTTTTGAAATGTTAATTAATTTTTTGTAAATAAAGTAATGATAAAATTAATAAAGAATATTTTAAAATTAAACGGAATTTAGTTATAGATTAATTGATATATATGTACATAAAGTTTGTAAGTAATGGTATAATTTAATATTTTCAATGTATTTATCAATATAAAATAAAACAAGCATTCCAATCGCTTCGATCGTGACCTGCTTGCCCTTATGGCCGTCATTTTTCTTTGCAGCAATTCACTTTGTTCGTCGCTGCTTACCTGCAGGAATGCCATTTTTAAGCAAATCTAATGTTCCCCTGTCCACAGCTTTTTACACTTGTCGTTGCTTGCCTGCAGGGTCGCCATTTTTAAGCAAAACAGATGTTTTTCTTTGAAACAAACTCGCTTCCCTCATCGCTGCTTTTCTGTAGAGCCGAAATCTATTATGAAAGCATACAAGTACGTGTCTACTCCTCGACTTTTTACTTTATTCTTTATGTTTACAAATTGTAAATATAATTGCTTGATTAAAAAAAGTTTATTAAATAGAAATAAAAAAGAAGATTTGCTTTAACTGCCAGATGTGTAAAGCTAATTTTAAATGTTATTTCCGTTTGATCTTTTTTATAAGGACACCTTTTAAATTTATTCAAACATTTTGTCTTTTGTTATAGCTTCTATGTTATAAAATTTGCCATATAATTTTTATGATTTTTTTTATATAATCTTAACTTTAATTTTATACGTGATTAAAAAAATGAAAGATTTGAAAAATTTAGTTTTATGTTTAAATTTGTGTTTTTTTTTGCTAAAATAAATTTTCAATTACATTAACATTTTTGCAATTTTTAAATAAATATCATTCAAGATATGTTACGTAATTACGAATGACAATGAGTGTAGTTGTTTATTCCTTTGAAATTTTTCAATGGTTTAAGGGATAAAAGGTAATTGCGTTACCCACATACGGATTCTAAAGACTATCTTCAGTTTATTCTATTCGAAAAATATTTTTGTATGTTGTTTTTGACTTGCGCAAAGCAGTTTTATCATAAATTATTTTTCAATATATCTTTGGATTGTCACAAATTTATCTGGTGTTTGAAAAGTCCAACATATAGATTGATTAGAAATATATGTTTGTTTTTTGTTATTATGAAAAATATCTTAAAATGTATCGTTTTAATAGGTTAACAAATAATATAAAAATACATTTATTCTACTGATTGTACAATAAATGAAATTCAATTTTCGATATAAATTTCCCCCTATAATATATATAAAATTTGGCATAACTGTGGGTATATAATTTATTCTTATACTGTTATATATTTAAAATATCCCCTACTGACTATATTTTATCTTTTGTGTTTAGTTTAAATTAAAAATATGTTTAATCCTCAATGATATCTATCCTATTTCCCAAATTCTCGAGGACTTTCATTTCCTTATGAATCAAAAATTGATCATATCTCAGCTTAAAGTTATCCAATTGGAATGATCAAATTGTCAAAATGTAGCATTTTTTATGCTTAACAAAAGTTATTCTTGCATAAAATATGCTGACATTCCACTTTTTGTTTCTTTTGCTAAAAAATGAAAAAAAGTACAGAAAAATGGTGTTTTGATTCTTCAACATATCCCAATAACGGAAAAAAATTTTAGAACAGTTTTATAGGCAAAAGAAAGGTAACAAATTTTCCCCGAGGGTTTTTTAGAATTAATAAAATTACTCGACTTTTAGATACTTTTCAGTTCCACACACAAAAAAATAAAAGGACAAATTTTGACAAATCTATCTGAAATGCAAAAAAATGTCCCACCATTTTAAAATGTCAGAATTTATTCAAATTTTAAAAAATTAAGTGACGACATTCCACCGCGAAGAATGTAAAATAATGATATTACGAACACTATCAAATATTAAAAATTAATTTAATAATTAATATATAACAATTGTATAATTTTTTGTATTATATTTAAATAAATTTTTTAATTAAATGTTTCTTTATTTTATTATTTATAGAGTTCAAAAATGAACTAAAATTATATTACTTCTTGTGTCTTGAATGTATTCTTATATAGTGTATATAGTTTATACGTTAATGTTTCTTGAAATTGGTTTCATTGTATCTTTACATTATAAATTATAACACAGGTTATTATTATTTTTATTAAAAAATTGTAAAATTAGCGATTGAATTAGTTTAATATTTTAGAAATTGTGTACTAAAATTGCTTTACCAAAAGCTTCGAATATTCTTTATCAAGTTATTTGAATGCTAGCAAGAAATTGCAGAAAAAAAACTACAAAAAAAAAATCAAAAATTTTAGAAGAATCATTTCAATTGTTTAATTTTATCGAAAATTTAAAAGAATAATTGTTAGTGTTTTTATAATATTAAATAAATTAATAATAAATTTTTTTGGTTTGACAATTGTTTATAAACGAAAAAACTAGTAAAGAACTTTTCTTCTAATGTTGAGAAAATCTAGTGAACCATACAATTGAAAGAAAATATTCCATTTAATTTCGAGAAATATTTGTTTTAATTTTTATATAAAATAGACTTTTAATTTTCTAGTTTATAAAGAATACTTAAACCATTCCTTTGATTTACTGAAAAAATTTTGGTGTTGATTTTTTTCTATTATTATTAATGAAATTGTTTATAATAATTTTTCAGTAAACCATGTTCAGAAGATATTTTTATGTGTAATTATAATATAAAATAAATGATTTCTATAAACCAGTGTTTAGAAAAAAATTAACTTTAAATGACGAGTATGGCAATTTTTTTAACTTTATATAAAAACTTAAACCCATTGTTTTACCAATATCATATATTTGTTTAAGAAAATGTTAAATGGTTAAAAATGTTATTCTACGTTAATTTAAAATAGTACCAATGTCTGTAAATTCAAGTAGCTTCTTTTTTAATGATCTTTGTTGCAAAATTAATAATTAAAGCATAAATATAATATACTTCTGTTAATTTATATTATATTTTTTATTTAATAAATAAGATATAAATGTTGTTGTAATATAACAAATACTGTATTTTTTTTACTCTACAAGAAAGTTCTTTTAAAAATATTGAATTTATATTAAATAATTAATGTCCAATTATTTTTTAATTTTCTATGTTGTTCTCATATGCGAAATAATGCGAAAAAATTAGTCGCAAATAAGAAAATTTGAATTTTATTTAATTGAACAAATTTATTACATTTTCTGCAAACCTGTGTCTTTTATTTTTTCTTTGATTATTCTTTGCAAAAATTTTAAGATCTTAACCGTTAAAATACAATATCTTGTTCACGAGATATGCGTAAAGGCTAAAAATCAATCAAGAAAGATTTTTTAAAGGATTTTAAAATAATTTCAGGTACTTTTTAAATATATACTATTAATTTTTTTAATTTAAATTTTACAAAAATAGTAAATTGTGAAGCTTATTACGTAAAAAAAAATTAAATTTAACAAAACAGGTCCGATCTTGAGAATGTGGATGATCATTGAAATTGAAAAAATGTTATCCAAAATTTTACTATTAAGAGTAATATAATTCACTTTAATGCTTATAAATTACAACCAATTAAATTTATAAACAAAGGTTTGATTCTTGGGGTTTGGATGGTTATCGAAGATTGAAAATTATTATTCAAAATTTACAACTTTAGAGTAATATATCTCGGATCAGAAAACTAAATAAAACACAATTAAATTTACCTCTCTGAGTGATTTATTTTTCTACATATTAAGGGCATTTTCAGTAAAATCGGACAATTTTGTAAATAACTGAGCTCAAAAAAAATTTTTTTATAAATTCTCTAGATATCTTTAGGGAGAAGTTAATTTTAAAAAGTCATTTTCATATTTTACACTTTATTGTATCAATTTATTAGTATTTGTATATACCGATATAAAAATATCAGTCTAAAAAGCTATTCTTGGAATAGAAAATAAATGTAATTTTTTACTATTTTTTCAAGTTTGCTTTTTCAAGAGTACCAAAAATCGAATAGTTATCTTTTTATATTGCAACTACTTTTATTTAAAATTTAATATACAAACACTTTAAGATATTAATTAGTAGAATTAAACAATTTTTCTGTAAGTTAAAATTAAATATTTAATCAATTTATAATCAGTATAATTTTGTTTAGCAACAAGTTGTAAAAAGATTAATTTTAACTGTAAATTTTTTAAAGCCAATGGTAGAAATCGTCTACATATTATAGAACTATTAAAATTTTGATTATGTTTTATAAACTGACAAAACAATGATTACATCTAATTGCATTGTGTAATTATATTTTAATTATTGTTTGCTTTTTATCAACTTAGAAATTTTTCTAAAAAAAGATTTCGTAATTGAATAATTCAAAAAATTATTTGTTATAATTAAAAAATATAATAATTACATATTAGCTAAATATAAAACTTTAAAATATATGTGCATACAAAGCCTTTTAAATTATCTTGATAATCTAAAATTGGATAGTGAATCCAATAAACAATAAAACTATTGAAACTATGGAAACTGCAATATATCTATCAAAATAAAAAAGTTTTTAAATATTTCTAAACAATGAGTCTATTTACGTAATAATAAATAGAAATTTAATCTTAGAAATGAAGTTATATAAATAAGATTTGAGCATATTTTTAATTTTTTCTTACATTGTTAAGTATAACTGAAAATTTGAAAATAATTGTCGTTGTAATTTTAAGAACTCAAAAACAGGCTATGATTATTTAAAAAAATTGTCTAATAATTAAATATTTAAAATGTCATTATCTTGATAAATAGTAATGATCTTATCGTCTAACATTGCGGCAACACATATAAACAATAAAGAAAATAATTACTTTTTTAGTGTTTTATAATTCAACAAAAAGTATATTAAATAAAAATTGATAAATATTCAGTGTTTCTTAGTACATTCTACGAATGAATAAAGATTCTTTTATGATTTTAAACTATCATTACTATAAACTAAGTATATTTTAATTTTTTTAGATTATAAAAATAAAAAAATTTTCTCTTTTAAAAATTTTAAACTAATTTGTGCATTTTTAAAACGCAAAGATAGATTTTTTTTGTATAATATTTTTTAGTAAAATTGGTAAACATTATAAAAGCATTATGTTTTTTAAAAAAATATTAACATTTCTATAAAAGATTAAAAAGGTTAATTATACTTTCCTAAATAACAATTACTTTTATAATAAATATGAATTTTTTTTAGAATTTATACTAAACATCATATATTGTAGTATATTCTTATATGGAGATAATTGTGTTCACCGGCAAGAAGCAACAAGTGAAGCGATTTTGTTGTAAAGGAAAGCATCTCTCTTACGTCAAAACATCGGCTCTGCAGTCAGGAGAGTCATGAACGAAGTGAGTAAGCTACTTGAAAAAGAATAGACAAATTATCTTTATTCATTCTCAATATTACATTATTTTAGCATATCAATTATATAAATGTTATCATTAAATCTATGAAAATAAATCAAAAGGTTGCTTATAATATATTTGTTTATTGTTTTATCAAACTCGTAAATAAAAATATTTACTTGAGATAAATATTTGAATAACAAATCTTCTTCTATGAAAAATTATTACTCATAGTAATAGTGATTTTGAAATCAATTGTTATAAATGTATTTAGAAATTATATGGAATGTAAAATCTGTTTAATTATAAAAGTAATATACTTAACTCAAAGGTATAAGTGCAATCGTTTAAAAAATAAACGTATTTATGCTAGGCTGTACCTGAATTTTAAAAAATTTTTAGTCTCAGTTCCAACATAGTTAACAAGCATTTCATTTCTTTCACTAGTAAGAGCTTGAGGTTTAATATCACCGCAAAATGTTGGACCAGAAATAGTTTTATCAATATTGTATTTGATTTGGAGAGCGTGTCCTGGGGCACAAGGTAATTTTTTGTTGAAATTTCCTTTGTCAAGGCTGATTTTAACTCTTTTATTTTTTTCAGCCTTAATTAAGAAAACACAGTCTTTTACTCCATCTATGCTAAATGATTTTTCCTGAGATGATGCTGTCAAAATACTTTCTTTACCACATGATGGTGGATTTTTAACAATATTTGTACAGGTTGGTCCTGCTAACATGCTTGGGCATCTACATGTACCACATTTCTTAGGATCTTCATAACCTCCATTGAAGCACTTAATACCACCTTTACAGACTTTAGTGCAATAAATAGTATTAAGTAATTTAATATCGTTAAATTGCATTTTATCAAATTGCCCAATTATGTCCATATATAATTTATTCTTTGGAAACATAACCGGTTTTCCGTCAATACTAAAATAAGTTTTACCATATTGCATGATTGAACTATAATCATATGGGATTCCAAATGTTTCAGTTTCTGCTAAAGAAGATTTATCGTAATTACTTCTGGTTTCGCGAGAGACATTCTGAATATCAATAGTAAGATAATTATCTCTATCTGGTCTTGATTGTTCATGGAAAACACCTAATGCATGAGAAAGTTCATGTTGAACGACACGGACATTCCATTCACAACCAGAACCAATACTAACGTCTTGTGGTTTATTATCTGAAGTTGGTCCAATGTATGAATAGCAACCGTCACCTGGAAATATTCTTAAACCTTGTCTGTCCTTAAATGGTCCAGTTTTTTTAAATGTAATACATGTTTCTTTTTCCAAATCTTTAACAGCATTGTCAATGACTTCTACTGATTTAACGCCATCAATGTAATAATGAATTGGGAACTTCCATTTGAAAGATAAGTCTTTCTTATATGCTCTATTTTTTTTAAGTTTGTCTACAATTTCTTTTTCAGCATCAGGTCCTGTCTTATTAGCTTGTTTTGCTTCTAACCTCATTTTAGCTTCAGCAAGTAAATACTCAGCATCTTGTTTATTTAAAATCATATCTCCTTGATACATACTTGGATTTAACATTGGACCCATATTAAATTTATCGTCATCTTTTGATGGTTTAACATCATGAATTTGGTTACTTAATTTAGCTAATTGTTCCATAGCTTTGTGATGCTCGTCGAATCGTTTCTTACCATCATCGCTCATGTCCTTACGAGTTTTTTGTTGGATTCTTAGACGAGTTAACTGGAATTAAGAGTTATAATTTAAAATAAAATGAAACTTTGACTTACACCTCCAAATCCAGCAACGATGTGAAGGCATATTAGAGCAAATAATATTTCACTTAAAAGTTTCATTTTTAAAAATATGATACTTTTGACAAATTTGTTGCTCTTTTTATTGTAAAAATAGAATAAATATACATTTTAATGTATTTATTCAATATATTTTAAAATCCTTAATATTATGATTCTTCAAATATTATGCTTAGATAATTATAAAACAATATAAATAAAAAAATATTTTGAACACTATTATGTTTTGACAAGTGTTATAATTTAGAATATTGTATTTGAAGTGTAAAAAAAATAGAATTATTTTAGAATACTTTAATTAAAGTTAATAAACTTGTTGATTTTTTAATGTTTTTTTTTCTTCAATTTATATAAAGAATAGATAATATCGAAACCATAATTTTCAATTACAAGTGAAATTTTTATAAAAATATTAACTTGTCATATTAGTAAATCTGAATATGCGATATCAGTTCATCTAAAACCCAGTTCTTGAGATAAATCTCTTAAAGTATTACAAAATCTCAACTTTTGGTATCCCTATTTACTTTTTTTTAAAAATAAATGCTTGAAAATACAGCAACATATGTAATTTTTTGTACTATTTACAATTTAACATTAAAAAATGACATTTAAAGTCTTATTTATATGATTGAAACACTTTTTTGAAGAAGTAATTTTTGACTTTAAAGTTCAGTAACTTAAAATAGAATATCTCGATTCTGGAGAGAAAATCCAAAAAAAACAAAAAGCTATCCTGAGGTTTTAAATTCTCAACATTTAAAGTATATTCATGAGAAAAATCTGGACAAGTGTAAGTTGTTAGTTAATTTTTTTTAAACTTTTAATTTTTGTCAGAAATATAATGCTAAAATGAGAGAATTTTAGAAAGATGTCTTTAGAAAAAGTGTATAGAATAAAAATGTCTATCTAACAATATAAAAAATATGTCTGTAAAATTATTTGTTGTCGAAATATAAGAATTAAAATTTTTGGCAAATTTAAAAAAAGAGTTTTTTCATTTATAGACAAAAAAGTTACATGATAGTCAGATATAAAAAAAGTGTTCTACAGGATTACAAAAAAAAAGACAAATTTTGACAAATCTATCTGAAATGCAAAAAAATGTCCCACCATTTTAAAATGTCAAAATTTTTTTCAAATTTTAATGAATTAAGCGACGACATTCACCGCGAAGAACGTAAAATAATGATATTACGAACACTATCATATATTAAAAATTAATTAAAAAATTGATATATAACAATTGTATAATTTTTTGTATTAAAATTTAATAAAAAAGTTTTAAATTAAATGTTTCTTTATTTTATTATTTATAGAGTCCAAAAATGGATAAAATAAGTTTAAATGTTGATTACCAATTTTGTAATATAAAAGTTGAAAAATCAAAATATTTGGATCATCTAAGAGATACGCATGAATATGCAGACAATAGTTTTTTAAAAGTAATTGTTTGCTCCGTATTTGAATGTTAAAATAAAGGTAAGCAATATTCTTTTAAAAACTTTAAAATTCATTGAAAAAAATTTCATGTTCTCCATTTCAATCATAGATGTGATAGTTAAAGGTACGTGAATAAAATCAAAATTTAAAACTATCGTTTTGATTGTAATTGTGTTTACAATATATAAAATGTATATATAGTAAAAACAATTTTTATTTTTAAAAATCTTATTTTCTAAAAATGTTCACAAAAATAATGAAAAAAGATATATTATTTAAAAAAAATGATGGCTTATTTTCATGTAATTTTACATTTAGGATAATTATTAGAGTTTTTATAATATTAAATAAAATAATAATAAATTTATTTGGTTTAACGACTCTATATTAACGAAAAAACTAGTAAAGAACTTTTCTTCTAATGTTGAGAAAATCTAGTGAAGACCATACAATTGAAAGAAAATATTCCATTTAATTTCGAGAAATATTTGTTTTAATTTTTATATAAAATAGACTTTTAATTTTCTAGTTTATAAAGAATACTTAAACCATTCCTTTGATTTACTGAAAAAATTTTGGTGTTGATTTTTTTCTATTATTATTAATGAAATTGTTTATTAATAATTTTTCAGTAAACCATGTTCGGAAGATATTTTTATGTGTAATTATAATATAAAATAAATGATTTCTATAAACCAGTGTTTAGAAAAAAATTAACTTTAAATGACGAGTATGGCAATTTTTTTAACTTTATACAAAAACTTAAACCCATTGTTTTACCAATATCATATATTTGTTTTAGAAAATGTTAAATGGTTAAAAATGTTATTCTACGTTAATTTAAAATAGTACCAATATCTGTAAATTCAAGTAGCTTCTTTTTTAATAATCTTTGTTACAAAATTAATAACAAAAGCATAAATATAATATAATTCTGTTAATTTTTACTATATTTTTTATTTAATAAATAAGATATAAATGTTGTTGTAATTTATAACAAATACTGTATTTTTTATTTTACTTCTACAAGAAAGTTCTTTTAAAAATATTAGATTTTTATAAAATAATTCATGTTTAATGAATTTTAAATTATCTATGTTTTTCTCATATGCGAAATAATGCGACGAAATTATTCGCAAATAAAGAAAATTTGAATTTTATTTAGTGGGACAAATTTATTACATTTTTTGCAAACCTGTGTTCTTTTTTTTTCTGTGTATTAAACATGAAAATGTGTATTCACAAGATTCAAGATTTTTAATTGTACCTTAAGATTGAGACGTATATTATGGTCTTGAAATTATGTTTATTAGATAGAACATCTAAAAATAGTTGTTTTTAATTTTTTGACAAATATCAAAATACTTATTATTTAAAAAGTTATAAGCAAAAAATGAATTTTTAAAAAATTACAATTTTTTGGTTTTTTCATTTTTTCTCGTCAACCATCTAAAATTTTTCTATAATTTCATATTTAAAATATTAACCAAAAAAATTCCCCAGTCGTTTTTTTTGATTTTAAAAATTCATTGAGAAAGAAAATAATTATTAACAAAAATATTGACGAAGAATTTTTTATAGAATGTTAATAAAACCATCATAACTCCACAATAAATAACTCTACAAAAACGTTATTATCACCGTAAGATAGATAATCAATTTCTGTACAATTAACCTAGAGATAATATCTCTGAATGTTTTCATCTTGACACATTAAATAGACAAAAAAGAATATTTTTTAAAAAAAAAATCACAAAAAAAGTTCCGGTAATTTTTCATATGCTTAATCTTATTCAAATTTTTTGGAATTACACTTAAAATGTGCGGAATTAAAATGCTAAGCGGTATTTTTTTGTTTTTCCTGATTTCTTTTACTGGACGGAGATATATCTTTTTAAAACACCAAAATTAGGGGTAAAAAAATAGCATTTCAGAGAAGTGTCCCATTCTTAAGAATATCATTTAAAATATCAATTTTTTTAACATTTCATTGTAAAGAGCACAAAAAATTACGTATACGTATGCTTTTTCGTATTATTTTCTCTGTTTTAAAGGGGTAAAATAGGGGTACCAAAATTCAAGATTTTGAGCACTTTAAAAGATATATATCAAGAACGAGATGTTGTATGAAAATGATATTGCATATTTAGATTTACTACTATTACACAATGATATTTTTATAAAAAATTTATTTGAAATGGAAAATTATTTTTCGAGGCACAGTTTTCCTCTAGAAGGTAGGGATAATTTAAATTAATCATATTTATACTATGTTCTTTTTTTTAGTAAATAACCTTAGACCTGCCAATGTCAGGTCACAGCCAGTCTGCAGAGCATATTTTTTTATAAAAGTACTTTTATGTTAAGTTATTGATAAAAATATTTTTATAAAACAATGATTTGATACAATTACATATATATGGAAAAACAAAATAACTGAAAGTACATTATTATAATATATTATTATATGAAATATTTCAGGTTGTGATTGTTATTTTATAACGTCATATACATTCATTGTAACTCTTTAATTAAATAAAAAACTAACCCATAAAAATAATTTTATTTACATTCATTAGGTGAATAAAAATAAATATTTTAAACGTTTCAAGTAATTGTGTAAGTGATTTTTCATTATGTATTTAAAATTGGCGTAAACAATCTAATATCATTCTTCTATTAACTATGTATTTACCTTAATTTTGCAATATATAAATGAGAAAAAGCAAAAGAATAAATATCTAAAATAACTTCTTTCGTTTTTAAACTATAAACTTTTTTATAGTTTCATATTTTTACTCTAACTTCGATCTATGTACTAAATTTAGCTTTATTTTAAACAACTTTTTATATAGTTAAAACGTTAAAAAAATTTAGTATTTACTAAAACATTATCATCTCTTTTTGGTCCGTAATTTGATTAATTTTTTATTAATCTTTGTAATATTGAATTTTCTTCTTATTCCATATTTATACATTCTTAATGAGTCATAAACGGAAAATTTTATTGAACTTTAAAAGAATCATTCCTGAACAACCCTATGCAGAGACGTGTTCAAAAAGTGGTATTTTTAATAGATGATTTTGCCAATTTTAGTTGAGAGATTTTGAAACCTATTTTTCCCCAAAGTAGAAAACAATACAACGATTGACTATTTAATCATGAAAATTGATCAAGTTTTAAAAGTTTTATGTTTAGAACAAAATTGATTTCTACAAAAAATAAATGGAAAAATGTGGAAAGTTGACATTTAAATTACCATGACTTATTTCTTTGTTAAGCTATAAACTTTTTAGACTCTCATATTATAAATTAAATTTAGATCTATATAATATATATTATTTTATTTGTTTTTATCAAGTTATGACTAAGTTATATCTATTCAACCTTTAAATTTTCTTTCAAAATGGTCATCACACTTTGAACCATAACTCGACTAATTTATAATACGTTTTCATAATATTGTGTTTCCACTCTATTCCAGAATCGTACCGTTGTGATGGCATGATAAAGAAATTATTATATTAAATTAAAAAGAAAATAATTTTCTGAGCAAAACCATACTAAAAGAGGTTAAAAAAGGATTTTTTTTTAAAATAAATAGGCCAACATTTTTTGAAACCGATTTAGCCCCTCTATTTATAAAAAACACATCTTTTGGCTGGTTACTCATAAAAACCCGTTGAATTTAAAAAAGTTATGATATAGAGAAAAAAATTTTTTATTACTTTCTTTATTATAAAACATTCGTGAAATAATCTAATACCTATTTTTTATTAAATTTCCCCGAAAATATTAATAGATTGTAAAATAAAAATCTTTTTTACATAACACTAATCTACATATTTCCAATTTATCCTGAAATGTAAACGTTATTTACGATATGCTTATTGATAGAATGGAGTGATGAAATTATAAATATAAAAAAACCAAACACTTATCATAAAAAATAAATAAAAATTAACTAATCTTATAAACAACAAAAAATAAAATGTATACTAATAAAAATAAGACTTTACGATTATGTTTATTAAAAGATAATTTCAAGGGAAATGTGATAGCAAAGAAAAAAATTAACAATTGTCAAAATAAAATCAGTCAAAGTCGTAAATTAATTGTTAAAACTATCAAATACATTTTAATAAAAATTTTTACACAAAGAGAAAATAACAACTTCTAATAAATGATAAATAATTTAATAATTTCTACACTACAGACTTCAAACTACGAAATTATTACTTTTAGAAATACAATCTTAAAGCTATATAAACAAAAAGTAACAATACCAATTTCATTATATTTTTTATTATATATTATATTCATTTATTTTAAGAATGATAGAATCAGTCATACAAATACTAGTATTTTTCTACAATTTTGTCATCGGTTGTATTATTGCACTTCTTCCAAGAGGATTTTTGCCAAGAAAAGATGTTAAGGGAAAGGTTGTTCTTATAACAGGTGGTGGAAATGGACTTGGAAGACAATTTGCCTATTCTTTCGGTAAACTAGGTTCAAAAGTTGTCTTATGGGATGTCGATAGAAAAGGATTAGATGAAACAGTTGCTGAATTAAAAAAGAATAATGTAGAGTGTTGGAGTTATGTTGTTGATGTAACTAATAGAAATGAAATATACGAAACAGCTGAAAAAGTCATCAAAACTAGTGGATCAGTTGATATTCTTATTAATAATGCCGGTATAGCAAATGCCAAACCATTCCTCAAAACACCAGATGAAGCTTTAGAAAGAATTATGAACATTAATGTGATGTCACATTTATACACATGCAAAGCGTTCCTTCCACATATGCTCGATAAAGGATCAGGTCATGTTGTCAATATGGCATCAATGGCAGGTAAAATTCCATCATTAGGAATTGTTGATTATTCATGTTCAAAATCTGCTGCTGTAGGATTTTCTTCAGCTCTTGCTGATGAAATTAGGGTTATCTCTAATGATAAAATAAAATTTACAACATTATGTCCATATTTTATTAAAACAAATTTGACTGCAAGGATTGATTTACCGTCATCACAATTACTACCAATTCTTGAGGCTGAAGAAGCCACTGAGATTATGATGGATGGTATATTAACGGAACAAAAACAATTATTACTTCCAAGATTTTGTTATACATTATCATTATTGTATAACATTTTACCAACACGAGCATATCAAAGTTTGTCAGAAACAAGGAATCTGAACGATAAACTTATCCAGGAACTAAATCGAATTGACAAAAAAGACGATTAAATTTCTCTTCAAATGATGCTTATAATTAGTTCGTTTTTTTACAATATTTAAAAATGATTGTCGCTCTTTCTCTTTTATATAACTGTTGATTTAATGTATAAATATCTCTCTAAAATTCCTATGAAATGTAAGAGAATATTTAACATTAGAAATTAAAGATTACATATTGCTTTTTGAAATGTTAATTAATTTTTTGTAAATAAAGTAATGATAAAATTAATAAAGGATATTTAAAATTAAACGGAATTTAGTTATAGATTAATTGATATTTATGTACATAAAGTTTGTAAGTAATGGTATAATTTAATATTTTCAATGTATTTATCAATATAAAATTACATAGTTTGAGCCGAACATTTTTGTATCATGTTCTTTTTTTAGTAAAAATTGTGATAAATAAGCATTATAACCAATGAGAAGCTTCCGTTATAAAAATTCTCTTTTTGATATGATGAAATTTATAATTTCCACTTTTGTTTGCCAACAATAAAATCAAGTAATTTTCCTACATATTTTATAACTTTTTCTTTACAGATTGTATTTATGTATAAATTTATCAATAAAAATTAAGTATCTTTTATGTTTTTTTATTTAATGATCAGTCTATTTATTTTTTATATTTTATAAAATTATTTTTAAGGCCTCAAAGATGCTAGCTTAATAAAAATGTTATAATTATTTGTTAATAATATAACAAAATAGATGTGTTTTTGTAATATATAATAAAGTTAGGATAATATTGAAGAATATAGAAAAGTTTATGTCAATTGTTAACGACAACAACTACATATCTTTTTTTCTATTTAAATAGTGATAAATAAATTCAAAAGAAATTTCGCTATATCTAATGATATTATTGAATTTCGGCACACCTTAAAACAGGAAAAATAAATATATATTTGTAGGTGTGCACAAATTTTTACTTTGTTAATGTGAAATTGAAAAGAAGGTTAAAAAATAATAAAATTTAATCTTTATATATAAATTTTCATCTCTTCTTAGCGATAAAAATTGAAATTGAAGTAGAGAAAAAATAATCAGATTATATTGAAAAGTCTTTTATAAATTTTAACTGAACCATACTTGTTTTATATATTGTATTGTAAATCATTACTTTTTTTTCAGGAAGTTGTAAGTTTTTGTAATTTGTGTTATCTTGTACCTACGTATACGTTACCTTTTATTTTAGTTAACCACAACCGGCTATTTATTTGAATATAATATAAATTGCTTTAAGAACTCTAGACTACTTGACTAATGATTAATCCTTACTTTCTTATAAGCTTCTTTTCTTTAAAAAATTATTATTTTTAGATATTAAGTTTACTACAAAAATTTTACATAACACAATCAAAATTTCTTTTCTATTTTTTTCTAAATTTATTTAATTTTTTAAGTATTTGTCAAATTTAGATGTTTAATCATATACAATATCTTTTTAATCATGTTTATCTAAATTATATACGCTTCGTTAGATACAACTTAATGAGATATTCTATATCAAAATTTTGTTATTTTAATTTGAATTTTTTTTATTTCTAGTATCATATAAATTTATCAAAACATATGGGTTGAAAAGAAACATATATGTTTTTAAAATGTACTCAATTGTTGATATATAAAAATTTTGTTTCATTTTTATTATAAAAAATTTTATGTAATCAAAGTATAGTGATAAATTAACAGCTCATTTTTAAAGTTTCTTTGATTATTATTTATAATTATAGTTGTTTTTCGTGGAAAAATCATTTAACTCTTATTAAATTCCTCTTTTTCCTAATTTTTTTTTAATGAATACTTAAAGCTAATTTATAAAACGTTAAGGTGCAATTGGCAGAAAGCTTAGAATAACATATTAATGATTCCATTTTAAATATAAAAGGAAGATATGCTGATAATGCATATGTGTTTATGTATATTTATCTATATGGATATAACACATATGTTAACTTGAAAAATTTTAAGCAAAAGAGTATTATGTTTGTAAATAAAAGTATGCAAAATGGTGCCTTATTTTATTTTAATGGAAATTTAATATTTTTAATTTCATTTTGTTCCTTCTACACATTTTATACTATAACTTCTTTCTTTTTTTTAATTTTACAATAATTGTAGTACTTTTTTATTGATAAATTTATGAGATTGAGCATGCTAATTGAAAAATTGGAGAGTGAAATATAGTAAAAAAGGGCAATTATACTTGGTGATTAAAGTTAATATGTTTGCTAAATAATTGAATAATATTTGTTTCATAACTTATTTATTTGTTTCCATAATGATATTTACATATAGAAAAAGGTAATATCATATTTAATATAATGTATTGTTTATAACCGTGCCGATAATATCATTATTTGGTACTTTTAAAAGAAGTTTATATATTTGATAGATTTATGTTAACTATTACATCAAAAGAAGTTTCCGTTATAGTTATCAGATCTGTTATTAAAATAATCGTTTATTATAAATATGGTGCCTCATGGGTTTTTGGTAATTTTTCATATTTTACAAACTACATTACACTTTGAAAAGCCTCTCTTTTTACAAGAAAATATTTCATTCATATAAAATTTGAAATATAACAAATTAGTTGGTTGTCTTTTATTAATTTGACATTTTATGTTTTCTTTGAGACATTCTCACAAATTTTCCATTTTATAATATGGATAAATACTAAAACCTCGATAATTTTATGTTTTTTCTACTTTATTTTATTAATTTTATAAAACATTAAATTCTCTCTCATTATGATATTTTTAAAAACATTCATTATCCTATTTGTTGTTATCAGTTTTAATAACAATCTATTATCTCATTTATTCGTTAATTAATAGAAGCATTAATTAAGCTTTAAGTGACCCAAAACTTAATAGTCCATATTTATATACGTCAAACGTCTGTCTTCTTAAAACTTATAAAATTACTAATAAAAAAGGATTTATTATTTAAAGAATTACTATTACGCAAATTTAATACTTTTATCAGAAACTGTTATATTAAAAAGATTATCTGTCCTTGATTTATTAATCCATCTTATAAAACAAATGTTTTCTATGTCCTATATAAAAATACAAAAATATATAAAAATTAAATACTACTCAAGTTACATATTTTTTATTACTATTGTTATTATTATAACGTATAAAGATTTCTGATATCTCATTTTTTTTATTAAATTTTTCTATAGTTAATATAGTGTTACGAGGAATAAAAATTGTTATGAGAAAAATAATATAATTGTATTTTATTTAATTACTTTGTTATTTTCTATATCCAGCTAGATATAAAGGATACTAATTTTCTATTTTATTTTAAGAGTTTGCAATTTGTAAAGTTAATGTTAATTTATTATATTTGTTTAATTAACTATAAAGAAAAGAGATTTTGTAGAATATTGTAAGTTAAATATTAATATGTTCTATTTGACTTAAAGAAAATATGAATTATTTACATTTGAAAAAAAGACTATTTGTTACAGCAGATAATTATATGACCTTATTTTTTTAATATTTCATCTTTTTGTCCAATTTCAAAAAGTGTAATTGTGTAGTTGTCGTGAAGACAATTTAGATTACTTTTATTCATAAGAGGGATGGTACACAAAACAGTCGTAAAATTGTTGCTTTTTATTTAAATATCTTGATAAGAAGTATCAAAGTTTTGTAATACTTAATCAAGATTATGATTTGTTTGCACATATTACCATTATCAGTCTACTGGGATTTACTACGATGATTCATCAGGAGATATCTTTTATCTAGTAATATTGTATTAAGAATGAAGTTATAGTAAATATAAAAAAGATTCATCATATTGCTTCTGTCAATTAGTATATTTTTCATTTACATATTATTAACGGTTGTCATGAGTTTAACAAAACTCTTTAACCAACTTTTCGCATAATAATCACTTCATCCATCATTTAATTTTATGTCTTAGCTAATCTTGCTTACATCATTAATCACAATTGTCTTATAAGAGAAAAGTAAAATTAAAATATGTGATATATTTCATGGTACCATTTGAAGTTACTTTCTATAGCTTTTTATATAAGTTACAATTTCGTTATTATAATTAAAAAAATAATTGTTATATTTATGTAAAATTGTAAGTATATTCATTTCCAAATATGGAAAAGTATTTTATTAAAGTTTGATGTATATATTGTTATAGTATTCTGTTATTGAGGACGATCACAAAAACCTTCTCATGTTCATCCAATATTCACATATCATATATTATAAATGGTAAGATATGAATTGACAGGAGAAAGATTATTGAGGAAGGGTAAAACTTTTTATATCTTGCGATCCTTTTATATTTGTTATTTATTATATTTTTAAAACCTCATATGTTAGGTTTTAAAGAAGTTGAGTAAAAATAATTCATATTTTTATTTTTATATCTTGCCGTCTTTTCTATTATTCCATTTTATTATTCTACGTATTTTGATGAACCTTCAAAAAAATTTAACAATAACTCTAATTTGATCTCCTAAACAGTTTTTCAGATTTATGCATTAAAATCGAAGTAAATTCTCAATTTTTAAACATAACTAATAAACATCTTGTTATTATTTTAATCACTCCTAATTTTAGAGAAAAATATTAAAGACTAATATTTTATCGAAGCTTTAGGGTAATGACAAATAATGAAGAGAAATAAACTACATTTTATCTAACTTTTTCTCAACAAATATTGTGATTATTCATTATTTTTAAACCAAAATTCTATATTCACAAACAAAAACGAAATATTAAAAATTGATACAAAAAAAAATAAAATTATCTAAAACACAGAAGATTGAAATTTTTTTGAACATTAAAGAAATATTTAAGAAATCATAACAAATAAATAGAACCTCGAAGAGCATTATTTAAGATATTATAATTAATTATTCTAACTACAAGATTACGCTAAAAAAATTTAAAATTTTTTATCTAAATATCTCTAGTGTAAGTTTATATTTTTATTCTTTTTATCAAAAAGCATTTCAAAAAATGTCTCCATTATATTTAATAATATATATATTGATGAAGTAAGATAAAAATATTTGTTATAATATAGTATTTTGAAGCTTATAATGTTTTTATTTCGATAATCGTGTTGGATAAGTTTGTATAATTTTGAAAATATTAATTAGTTATCTTTTCATTCACCTGGAACAAAAAATATAAGAAGAATTTTGATTTATTAATAACAAAGTGGAAAGGGAAAACGAGGATAATGATATAAAATTACTTATTTTTATATTAGATTTTATTATTTTATTAAACTTTTCTTATTTCAGAATTACAATTTCTTGATATTTACACAAAACATTCAAAAGAAAGATATATTTTTCTGGCACCAACAAGAATAAATAACTATTGCCACTTGATATTTATCTTAAGAATAATTATTTTACCTCAAATAGTTTTATTGTAAATTTTTTATTTAAATTTCTATTGATACAAAATATAAAAGAAAGATCTATTAAAGGATTATCTTAAAGAAAAATTTAAATAAGAAAATAAGGAAAAAATATATTTTATCTCTGTTTGACATCATAAATACTAACTACATTTTTTAATAATAAGAATATTGTCTTTGAGAGGAAAGTAACAAATAATTCAAAAATGAAAGGTAAGTTAATAATTTCACTTGTTGTCGTAAATAGAAAATCTCCTATAACAACATACCTATTGTTTTTATTATGACGCTACAATTATAATATTTCACAAATATCTTATATATTTTCATGTTTATGCTATTAACATATTTTTTTATTTTTGTGTATAAGAAGCAAATCATAATTCAATGTACGACACAAAAATTATCCCTACCAATTCAATTACTTTTATTTTATTTTATAATAACTATTTTTACTTTCAAATATCTATTTTTATGTCATGAGCTTCTCTTAATTACTCTATTCTTCATTGCCATATTGTCAAACACATAAAAGTCAATTTTAAAATGCGAAAATTTATAAGTACAACAATATAAGTATATAAAGTACATACTGAACACCCAGATAGGATAGTGTGTAATAAAAAAGAAACTAGGCTATTATCATAAATTTACTTTGAAGCACCTGATTTATTGCTTCTACTTGTTTAAATAAATGTGTGTTATCTTCATAAAAAATTATTTACATTTGTCTAATGTAATTTTAAAACTATTTTTGTTTATTTTTTTTTATTATGTGTTCATTAGATTTTTTAAAAAATGTAATTTTTCAAAATAAACATAAAATTATTATTAATATTTTATTAAAAACTGGTGTATTTTAAGAAGATGATATTAACTAGTCCTAACCCTAAGAATATATGAATTTTCCCTTTCCGCTTATAATTAACAAGTTTCAACTATAAAAAATTTATATTTTTGTAATAGTGGTGCTATAAAAATAATATAACTTGATAACTTTCTTGAAAATTAAAGTAGCATTGTATTATATAATATATGTATTTTCATTTTGTATAAATTTATTTTTTGTTTGATAAAATTATATTCTTACATAGTTAGAAGTAAAATGATTGAATTTATTGTCTATTGAAAAGAAAAAGTACAATAAAGGGATTCATTATTAGTAATATATAGTGGTTATTTTATTTGAATATTTAGAATATTTGCTCACCAAATTTGTTATATTTTATTACTCTGTTATTTATGGAAATGTTGTATTTGTGTGAAAAATCATTTTTTATTACTAGATATATATTTATTATTACCAAAATGTAGATAACATTTTAATAATTCAACCTTAATCACCATATTCAATTTGTGTCCTCAGTTATTTTATTAATATTTTGTTACGTAAGCTTTCAATATACCGTTAGCTTCGCTGTCACCAAGGATAATTTATTATTATGAGAATGAAAAGATAAAATAAAACTTTGTAAACTTAAGTAATTCAATCTTCAAAATGTTTTGTTTTACTACTTTTTTCATGGTTAACAAGGGCGGATATATTATTGTTTCTCAACTTTTATATAAAATCTAATTCATAAATATTCATAAAATATACTTATTCTTCTATCCAACTTTTTGCTTCTCTTTGTTAAATTTTTAATAATGTAGATATATGTATATATGTATACATTATTAAATTATTTATTTATATTTTGTACTAAATACGTATGTATGAATTTGTTACATACCTCGAATAAAATATATTTTTATAATTAATTCAATTTTTTTATAAGAAAATATAATGCATTAATTCTTCACATTGAACACATTGATTAATTTCTTCCCTACCAATTATTCATCATTAAAACTATTTTAAAATTTTAAAAGTTGGCGGTACAGTATTTTTTTTAAACTAATTATTTAAATCTTATTATATTAGAGAGAAGTTTTATGATACATTATGAGTTGACTAAGTATGCACAGCCAAAATAATGCTAATTTTTTATGTAAAAGTTTAAAAAAATGTTATTTAAAAGTCGTACATTAGCATTTAAATAAAAAAATATTTTTACCTTTATTTGTGACCTTTTTATAATAGTTAGAAAAAATAATTTATTTTATCTATTAATAAATATCTAAACTTTGACTTAAACATTTTCTACTTATTTATGCACATTTATATATGTTTGGCATATTTTCATGAAATGTTCTTTCATTATACTAGATGAAATAAAATTATGATTTTGTGATGAAGATTAACTAAAATAAATTTTATTTATTATCTTTATTTCTTAAGGCTAATTTCTGTAATTTTATCTTCTTGTATAATCAAGGATAATTGATATTTAAGATTATTAAAATATATTCAGGGAAATTTATTTCTTCCTCATATTAATAGAGTTAAATTAGTTGAAATGAATCATCTTCAATTATAATTTCATGAACCCTCCCCATTAATAAATCTCATAATTGCCTCATATTGCTGTCCACTTTAAATCTATTTCCGATTACACAACGTCAATTTATTTTATCAATTCTTATAATTTACTTTGTTCCTATTTCTTGCTTTTCCTTCTCTTAACTTTATAAGTTTTGTTTAAAGTGCTCAATCTCTATATGTTATGCTTTCTCCATCAACACACAGTACAATCAAATCATCACCTAATTAAGATAAATATAATGGCAAATGTTTAAATAATGAAGAAAATTTCATGCTATTGAAGTTGAAGTACTTTTTATCTTGTTTACAGACTGTCGTTGAATATATATTTGTAATTTATACTGTATTTTTATTTATTTCCTTCTCCAATTCTTTTCTTTAACAAAATGAAAGAAGGAAACGAAATTATAGATAAATTCATAGAAGAACCCACGGTGATCTTATTATATGATGAGATTTTTCTGTCTAAATTAGCTGTAAAACAAGTATAAAGTTACATTATTTAATTTTGAATGTAAAAAAAATTAAATTTTCTTTCCCAATTTTCACTGCTTTATAATATATTTCTTTCTTTTTAATATATTATATATCTCTATTAATCCATGTATATGTAATGTAAAAATGTAATTATTAGTAAAAATTTATTTATTGTTTTACAAATTGTAACTCAGCATTAATTTATAAATTTAAAAGTGTTTTTTTTATTCTTTTATCACAATAACATTTACTATACTTGCTACATACTTTTTTATTATGTGGCTATTTAACGTTTTTACTCCCCTTTTATAAGATGGTATTGAGAATGTAAGTAGTTGTTGTAGGTATATATAAAGATACCCCACTTATCATTTAATATCTCAATCATCATTATCTATTGTTTTGTAAAAATCTCTTCAAAATTTTTTTATCATGTTACAATAAAATACTCTGGATACTTGAGACGTTATGATGGAATTTTATACAGAAATAGTTTAAAATTAAATGGAAAAGTATTTTAATAACAACCTTCTTCTTCTATTTATCCTATTATTCTTATTTTTATCATTTTATATTTCTATTTCTACAATAAATTTAAAAAGTACTTTAAAAATTAATCCTTCCATTTAATTGAGTAGTCAATCATTAACATCATTTTAAAATATTTTTACAAAACAAAAATATCCATTAATTTCAATAACAATTTGATAAAATTTTACCATCTAACTTCTTTATCCTTTTTGTCAAAACTCCTCTAAAAATTATCCTATTTAAGAGAGTTACAAATAGTGATGATTTTGATAACTACATTATTTCAAAATATTCATCCACATCATCCTGTCAAAATATTTTAATTTTTACTCATCTAACTTCATTATTAAAAGTTCTCCCTCTTATGATTATAAATGGTGAGGCATCTTAAAGTTGGAGAAAAATTAAGTGACCAGGAATACTAGATTGACAAACAACAAATATTTGAGACTTGTAACACAATAATTTAATGAAGTAAAAATATATAAATTTTCAATATTTTAAAATTATCATTAACAAGGAGTATATACTATAAAATATGGAATGTTCATAAATGTACTTTTTCCTTTCCATTTAACTTTTTGTTATACTTTTATTTTTACTAAAATATTAATATGAACATAAGTGTATATTTTTACATGCAAATGTGTTTATTTCCCAATTTTTCAATTATTTTACTTTTTGTTTTTTGAAATTTTTTTATATTTTTTTATTGTTCCGTAAAAAAATAATGACTTAAGTGGAACCTTTTAAATCTTTGTCAAGTTTAACAAATGACAAAGATTCATTTTCATAAAAAATTTAGGGAGATCTTTAGTAAGTCCCAATGGAATGATAGAAGATATTGACAAAGTAAATGTATCATAAATGAAAAATTATATAACTTTAAAACAACTAGTATCAATATTATTACGTATTCTTTAGCCATTCTAATTTTATAAAATCTCTTTATTTAATTTAAAAAAAAACTTAATTTCTCCTTTAAACTAGTACAAGTTTCTTTTTAATAGAATTTTCTCATTAGGTAGACGTCCTAAGTCTCTTATAAAAATTTATTCTTAGAAATTATAAAACTTTTAAAGATAGGTGACATTTTTATTTGACTTTTGATATTGAAATAAATTGCTATTTAAAAAAAATCATCAATCATTATAATTTATATACCCAATCTTTTTTTCAAATATTGTAACTTTTATTTTTCATAAAGGCAAATGAAAAAAAAAATTTCGAAGAAAGTCGTATATAATTAATGACAGAACTATATATTTTTACAGTTACTGTAAATAAAAGCTAATCTTCAATAAAATCTTTGGAACGCATTATATTTAACGTCCTGTGTTCTTTAAAAATAAGTCTTCATCAATCTCAAATCTAAAAAAATTTGAGCTCCTTATTTCGTATTTTTGTTTTATCTAATTCCCTATTCTATTATATAATAGTTCAATTTATCATGAACACCATTTTTTTTATCATTTCTTTGCTTTTCTGTGTCAAGTTATATTGCCATACATTTTTAAAGCATCTTAAATGTTTATGGAAAAAAATAAATCTGTTAATCTTTTATTGTTTGCCATTCCTAATATGTTTAGATAATTTTTCCTGACCTTATAAAGCCAAAATTATTCTCATAATTGATGTATTCTTTTTCTAAAACGTTCACTATTCCTTAAAGCATATACATAGTGTAAATGTTAACTTTACAATCAGGACAGGTAAAGTTTTATTGAAGTAACAGTTTCTCACATCATTTAGTAGGTCAACTATCATTATGTTTGATTTAGATACTGTATAAAATAACGTTATTTCCCAATATCTAAGGGGATACTTACTCTTATATATAAAGTCTAAAAACATATGTTCAAGAGTATATTTACTCAATTATTTGTTACATCCCATGTGGTACTTTTTAAAGATTCCAATAAAGATATCTTTTGTACTTAAATTGATAAGTCACCAACTTAAAGAACTTAAATGTGACATTTCATGACTATTTGAATTAGATTCTCATTGGAAATGTTATTACACGAATATTATTCTTGAGTAACAACCTAATATTTTGTCAAATTAATAGTCTATATTGTCCTTATTCATATATAGAATCATCTTGAAATTCAATCTTCATATGGTTTTAGTTTATAAAGTCCATTAAGTTCATATTCATTTTCCATCTCTCATTACTTGAATCATATTGTAGTGGTAGTTTAATATAGAGGAGGGTGTTGTTGTTTGTTAACAATTTCATTAAACTCTCCTTCCCATTAAAAAGTTTTGATAATAAAAATACATCCAAAATTGTCTCTCTCTCATACTCAATCTATTATTACATAATGTAATTTGGAGCTATTCATATATATTTATATGTATCTACATCTTATTATTGATAATATTTTGAGAGTTTCACTAATTGTCTTTCATTCCTAATAATGGGGCCTCGTTAGATGTTCTCCCCTCAAAATATGTCATTTTAATATAAATATAAAAGAAATAGATAGATGAACTTTATCAGATTGAGTGATAATAACTTTATATAAAAGGAAAAATTTATTCTGATTATTCAACAATTTTGTTAATCTTATTATTAATGTATATTAAAGAAATATGATGACAATTCTTGTACCATTGAATATATATATACTCCCATTTAATCATTATCTTCCCCCAATATAATTAAAACTTTCTTTGTTATCTATACAATATAATGAACTTTCCTTTTTAAAATTTTATTATTCCATTAACACAAATATGGTGTTATTATATCTATATATATGATAATAAATTCTTTTTTATTTTCTTATTTTGGTTTATATTTTAAAATAATTTATTCTTTTTTAGTTCCTAAAGTAATGCAAAAGATTTCATCCTGGTTTGAAGACCATTTACCGTTAAGAAGGAGACGTTCCTACGCCAGGAGAAGTGATTCATCCAAAAAAGGTAGTTACGGAAAATCATCAAAATCAGCAACACCAGTCTATAGAATGACTCCATCTAATGATATGTCTCAGTCATGTTTTGAAGGGTACCCTTCAAATTACCCTCCAAAAACATTATGTAACAATTATACATGTTGTTGTCATCGAGACCTAAATAATATCATTATATGTGATAGTTATAGTTCACAACAATATGTTGAACATCATAAAAATCTCCAACAAAAAAATGAAAATAAATATGATTGTAGGATGACAACAAGTTTTGCTGGTGTTTCGTTAAATGGTAACAAAAATTTTAATAGACTCCTGCAAAATAGGGATGATGAGAAGTTAGAAGATGAGGATGAGTATATATTAAGTCCGATTCCATTACCGAAAGGATGTTACTCTGGTAATCGGTATATTTACCCTTCATTTTCATCTAAAAATATGACTCAATCAATGATACATAATACATCATCATCCTTAGGTTACTCCAACACACTCCAAACAACTGCCTCATTTAGACAGGTTTGTTTCTAGTCTTTATATATTTTTTAAAATTATTTTTTATTAAAGAGTATTCGTACAAACCCATGGATTAACCGACCTAAACCAACAATACTCGGAAATAATAATATTTTTGTTGGACAGCAATGTAATAATCACATAAATAAAACTATTAACGGACAATTAAATAAAAATATGATAGTGGAAGGTGAAAACAATAAATTATCTAATGTAAATGTAATAAAAAAGCCAAATCTTGAAATGTTATATGCTTCAATGGATAGAGGAGCATCTTTACGTGTTAAATCTTTAGATGAATCAACATGTAGCTCTGGTTATGGTTCACAGGATAGTAGGTTAGTGTACATTGATATCGTTTAATTTCTAACAATTCTGTTTTCTCATTAAATACATTATTTCCTATTTTCTTTTTTATTATATCATCAAAATAATTCCTCTTTATACTATATATATTGAAATAGAAAAATTTCTCTATTAACAAATATTTAGTAATTGTATATATATAGTGTAGTATAGATATTGTACCTCACTTTTAATTTACATCAATTTTCCTTTTTATGGAAAGATATTTTAAAAGAAAAGTATATTATTTTGAAAACATACATATATAGTATAAGAGGTGAATGTAAATCTCCTCTTGTTTTCCTTTAAAACATATTTAATCCTCCTTCCTAAAGCATCTCTTTAATTAAAAATATATAATTTTAATTTTATTTTTAGTCCTGAAAGTTCTGTCCATTCTCCTAACTGGCAACAATCTTTAAAAACAGAAATAAAACAAAGTGATAGCCAAACTTCTGGTCTTTTAACAGGATCGGAATCTGAATTTACCTTATATGCTGCTTCAAGGTTAAAACAAATATCCAATAATATGGATGGGAAAAATCCAACTAACTCCTCATGTCTTATTAATTATCCTTTATGTAATAAAGATGAAAGTTTCACTTCTGGTATTAGTAGCGGTTACAGTGAAGAACCTATTTATCATGAACTAGAGGTAATATTTTTTAAAATTATATATAAAAATTTTTTTAGATAATTAAACGTTTATCAATGCTTGAAATAGATGAAGATTCAGAAGAATTTGGAGGTTGCTGTAGTGATACAGAACTTCTGATGATGGATACAGCTTCATCATCCTCTTTTGACTGTACATCTCCAATTTATGCTGTTCCATTCGATGGTGATTCGACCCGAACATCGAAAAATAAGTCATTCTACGATGATGACGAACCAATCTATGCAGATGTCGTATCACTTAAAATTGCCTCAGAAAGGAGTACTCCATCACCTCAACCAATAATTAATGAGAAAGCTCATCTTGAAACGGCAAAACAAATAGCTGCCACAAGTAAGGCTGAATTTGAATTTTTAGAACAACTAGATAGGCAGATAGCAGATCTTCAACAACAATCTGAAGCTATGAGAAAGTTAGTTGAGGAAGCACGAGAGAGAGATGAAATAAGGCAGAAGAATAGACAAATATGTTTAAAAGAAATCTCTCAGTTAAGAAATATGAGATGGATTGTTAGAAATAACTTTGAACTCTGCTTATAATAATACATATTTTTGAGAAGACAAAAAATTCATTTTACAATTGGTATTATAAAAAAAGAATGAGTGATTTTAATAAGATACAACAAAGGAATAAATTACTTATGGCTCCTACAAGGTGAATGTATAAAATGATAAAAAATGTTTTTTTTGGATATATGAATAATTACCAGATTTTATATATAATTTTTTTTTAACTTCAAGTATATTTTAAAATATTTTTATAATTTTATACATTAAATAAAGAAATAATCACTTGTGGGAATTATTTTCATTATTTTTATAATTTTATTTCCTTTTAGTCTTATTTACCATTTCGATATTAATATTAGTTATGTTTAAGGAATCAAAATAATTTTTATCTAATAAATATTCATAGGCACCTTTGACAATTGCATGAAACCAGATACATGCTAATGAACCAACAAAAGCCAATGCTGAAATATTAAAAGGCCATATTGGTCCAAAATTTTTTTCAGTTTTTTCAACATTTATAAAAAAATTAAAAACGTAATTTGTCACAGACAGACCACAAGACATACTGAATATTGATAATATTGCTATTATAATAAGTACAACAATTTCTATTTGAAGAGTAGCCATTTGTGGCAACATTATTTTTGAATTTTCACTAACAATTCCATATATCATCAGTATATTTGTTATAAAAACTGATACTGCAATTAGTAAAACAAATACAGTAGACCATAATCCAGTTATTTCATACACTGTTTGGAGCACTAAACTAATAAAAAATAGCAAAAAAATTGTATGACGTTAATAGATAAAAAAATATATAAACTAACTAATTGAGCAAAAGACGATTACAGATAAGCTTATCATTCCCAAAATAGCACCGATAATTGCAGCATTACGGTAATGAATTAAACCAAAAGCCTCCTCTCCATAATAATAAGGATCATTTCTATCAAAAGTTTTAAACATTTTAATTTAAAAAATATTTTTAAGAATAAGAGATTTTGTAATTATAAATATTAAAAACAATCTTTACTTGGGATTTTAATGTTAAGACAGTAAAATTTTTAACCAAAAATAGAAATTTTCTCTTGACCCATTATCCTATTTTCATACAAGTTGTTTTGCAATTAAAAATTTATGTAATATGACTAATTATTTGTAAAAGCATTTAACGATTTGATTTATCATAAATCTTTTATTTTTTATTGTTTTCTTTAGTCAAATATAATATGTTCTTTGGTATATTTTACTTAACTAGGTTTATTTGAATCAAATATCGGGATTATTTTAATTGCATGTAGTAAAAAAAAGTATGAAAATGTTTAATAAATCTTCTGTCAACTTTAAAGAGCTGACAAAAAAAATATTCAATTAAATGGGAGAATAATAATACTTTCAAAAAGCAAAAGGTTATTTTTTAAATAATAAGTCAAAGGTAATTGTAATTTTAGTAAATGTAGCTTTTTGATAAGTAAACAATATTTGAAAGGTATTTTTTGTGAATAAATAAATAAACGTAATTTTCTCTTTATTGATAAAAATAACAATTTTCTAATTGTCTTCAAGAAATTCAAATATTACTTTATATGTTTTTTTCTAATTAAATAAATATTTGGATTACTATTATTATTGTTTAATAATGGTATATAAATAAACTTTAATTACGATTTTACTATCTAACTATCTGAGAAATGAATTTTAAAGTATTCCTTGTCTTGGCATGCCTTTTTGTAACTTCAAGAGCCTTCATTTATTATCCATATTATTACTATTACCCTACATATAGTGTAAGTTTTTTTTTCTCATTTATTTTTTATATCTTTCAACATTTACAGTATGAATATGCTTATCCTCTTAGTGGTTTCTATCCATTTTATTACTCATACGCTTTTGGATATGGAAGTAATCAAAATAAAAGAATGGAGGGTAATGAACCATCACCACCAACATCTTCAATATTAACAAATAATATATAAATATTGTTTAAACAATTTTTTATTAGTAAATTTAGATAAAGTAAAATCTTCATTATCCACAATAAACATATTAAATTTCAAATTTTTCTATAGCTTTTTCCGTAATTATGTTAGCTATGGCTAAACTACTTGTTGCTGCTGGACTAGGGGGCATTACGAACATGTAAAACACGTTCAGCAACCTTTCCAATACCTCCATCGAAAATGAAATCATCTACTAGTTCTCCTTCTTCATTGAGTGCTTGAGCTCTAACACCTGCAGGACCATACTCTACATCAGAAGCTTTGAGAGTTGGAACGAATCTTTGAAGTTGTTTTACCTGAGCTGACTTTACTATACCTTTGTACATTTCGGACAATCCAAAAGTAAAATATTTAAGGGTTAATCTTTGCATTCCTCTGAATGTTATAGCATCTATTAAATCACGTATCGAAATATCGGTATAAGTGTAACCTTCTCTTTTGTAAGCCAATACAGCATTTGGTCCAAGCCAAATATCTAAAAAAACATACATGTAATAAAAAAGTAAAGAAAACTAACCTCCATTCATTCTTGGAGTAAAATGAACACCTAAAAATGGAAATCTTGGATCTGGGACAGGATAAATATTAGTTTTAACTAAGTCACTCTTCTCACTCTTTAATTTTAAATACTCTCCTCTGAAAGGTAAAATTTTTGGAACTGATGAACATCCAGTCTTCTGAGCAATTCTATCAGACTGTAATCCACAAGCAGTTATAATATATTTTGCTTCAACAGGAGAAGAAATGTTTTTAAATTGTAACTTTACAGGATAATCAGGATTGTTGCTTAAAGAAACATCACTAAGTTCATGGTTAAGTTTAACAACACCACCAGCTTCTTCAAAATCTTTGACATAATGTCTTGATACAACCCCAAAATCAACAATTCCTGTATATGGAGACCATATTGCTTTTAATCCCCTACAATTAGGTTCAATTTCTTTTATTTTATCACCACTAATTAGTTCAATATTTCTACATTTATTTGTTTGAGCTCTTTTATATAAGTCTTCTAATATAGGGATTTCATGAGGTTCCACAGCTACAATTAATTTTCCAACCCTTTTATATGGAATATTCTTTTCATCACAATATTTATAGGCAAGATCAATTCCCTCAACACAAAGTTTAGCTTTCAATGTCCCAGGTTTATAATAAATCCCAGCATGGAGGACACCACTATTATGTCCAGTTTGATGTTTAGCAAGTATAGATTCCTTCTCAAAAAGAGCAATATTCAGATGTGGTTTTTCTAATTTTAATTTCCTTGCTGTGGATGAGCCAATAATCCCTCCACCGATAACAGCAATATCTATCCCAGAAGATTGATTTAATCTTAATATTATTGATGATTATTAAATTAGAAAAAGATGTTAAAACCAACATGGAACTGGAGAGTAGTTTATATTGTACAATTGTGTTTCGAGGTAACATTTTCTAAAAAACAAACTACTTTACTACCTATACTTTTTATTTAATCGTTTAAAAAAAAAGTTAATAGTCACGTTGTAATCTGTCTTTTATATGTTTTGATATTGAGACATTTTCCCAAGTCTATTTAAAAATATGTGTTTTAGTGTTTAATATGTCAAATTAATATTAATACTACAAAGTATGTCCTTCAAATTTTATCATTCGTTTTACTTTACTGTAAATGGTTCAATGGTCTTTAATAAGGAGTTGTTAATCAATTTTTACTCACATATTCTTTATGATTTATCTTTTTTTCAATAATATTTATCTTTGTATAGTTCTTATTAAGATTTAATTCTAAAGAAGGAAATTGTTCTAACGAAAGTGCAATGTGTAATTATGAAAAAAGATGCCTAACTTCTATAAAAAAATAAATACTTTTTTATCGGAAACTTGAGAAAGTTAAATATATTTATGTTTATATTCAAAAGTATGATGTCATTATTTGTTGTTATCATTTTTTTTTAATTTAAATAAAACTTTGAAAAAAATATTGGAAGAAGTGTAAAATTTAAATATAGAATAAAATAAATCAAATTTTGTTTAAAAAAGTTTTCTTATCAGAATAAAAATAATGCTTATTGTAATAGTAAAATTTAAAAAACAAACAATTGTGGGATAGAACTAAAGTAAAGATTAAGAAAAATAGTTTATTACACTTTAAAGAAAATTATTAAAAATTATTAAGTAAACAGTAGTTTATATAGCCAACTATTAGTTATATCAAAATAAAAAACACATCTGCATATACCATCTTCAAGAAGTACTGGATACATATCAATACGGTGACAATTATAACAATATTCCGTCCCTGTGCTACATATAATAAAAATAGGTAAAGAAATTAAAATGATGTTGATTGATATAAATGTTAATGAATTCACCATCATTTTAATTACAAGAAATTTTTAATTTGATAACTTTTAACATAGGAAAATTTGAATTTTGTTAATTAGATTATTTAAATTAGAAAGCCTAAGATTAATATTATGTCATATTTGTATGAAATTTAAAATAAACATAATAGTGGTATTATTTAATTACTCTCAGAGGAAATTAGATTGTTAAACATGGAAACTTCTATATTATCACAATACCCAATAAAAATTATCATAGGGATTTTCATTTAAATATCCTGAAATACATATTTATTTTCTACCAATCTATTGTAAAAGTTGAGTTAAAAAATATGAAACACTTAGTAAAAATATTTATATAGTAATTTATCACTATAGTTTATTATTTATTTATCAAAGTATCCATTTTCTTTTTATCATTAAGAATATAATCTACTATAATTTAAAGATTATTTAAACAAATTGCAATTAATTTTTTTTCTAAATGAAATTTTAATATTTATAATAACTCTACTTTATCATTTTGCTACATAAATCATAGAATTTTTAAAAGTGAGATTATAAATCAAAATACTAAAATGATATAGTGGTTAGAGTTTTTAAATAAATGTAGTGATAAGGAGGCATCTTCCCAAGTACTTGATTTATTTATTTTTAACTAAGAAATGGTGAAGATATTATTTGGTGGTGGTTGTATGAAGGCTGTTGAAGGTGACTGCCTGAAAACAACAACAATTTATGACAATAGTAAATTAAAATTTTGAAGAGGATAGTCCTTTTGAAATACCTAGAAGAGGGGGACAATTACATAAAATTGAAGGTAATCTTATTGTGATTGGAGGTTGTGAAGGATACATGAAACATTTAGATAATATAGAAATTTATAATGATCATAAATGGAGTGTTGTTGAAGATGTAAAATTACCTGGTAAAAATAGTTGTTTTTGTTCAATAAATATCAGTGATACATCAGTAATCATTTTTGGGGGTTTTAATGGTAATGAATGTCTAAATGATGTATATCAAATTAATAGTCAGAATGATTTATTAGAAGTTATTAATTTACCTAAATTATGTACAAGGTTAAAAAATTGTAGTCTTTGTGGTAATGAAAATGATCTCACCAATATTTTGTTATTTGGGGGTTGGGATGAAGAAAGGACTCTGAAAACTATATTTGAATACGATTTAGAAAAACAAAATCTTTCGATGCATGGATTAATGTGTATTCCTTTAGAGGGGCATGCTGTCACTAATATAGGACCACATAATAAATTTGCGATTATCAGTGGTGGTTATGATGGTATATCTGTCGTAAGTAGTATGTTTTTATATAATTACCAGGAGAAGAGTATGAAAAAATTAGATATTTGCTTGAAAATTCCAAGAGAAAATCACTGTGGTATTTATGATGAGGAAAAAAAGCTGCTCTATATAGCAAATGGTTGGAACGGTTATGAAGCATTGGATAGTATTGAGATTTTCGAAATCATCAACCAGGAACCATGGCTAATTGCAAAAAGTGAAGTTTTTTCACCAACAAAGCGTAATAAACCTTCTGCCATAATTCTTTAATATATTGTAAATTATATTTTTTATCAAATATAACGAATAGATTTTTAAATCATACTTTATATAATATTTTATTTAATAAAAGTGTAAATCGGTAGAATTATTTTAAGGTTATTATTTAGTTTGTCAGGAAATAAAAGATTAGATTTTAAAGTTAATCAAATTTTGGGTAAAAAAAATCATGTTTGACGTCAAACCAAATAAATATGAAAAATTAGAGGTAGCCTATTCATCAATTTAGAAAACTATAGATTGATGGGATATCATAAGAAAAGATAGGGAGGTTTATTTCTCACATTAACACTCATTTGATGAGTTATAGTGATTTTGCAAAATTCATCTATTTTCTAAAATATAACTACTTTAATAATTATGACAAAAGCAATAAGATAGTCTTTTTGAGTAAAAAACAAAAACAACGTTTATTTTTTTAATATTTAAAAGATTATTATATACTGCTCAAAATCATAGTATTACAGAACAAAAAAATTATCTTACTTTTATTATTTTTTGTTATTTTTGATTAATATATTTATTGGAAAAAAAAAATTAATCATGGAGCAACTTAATCTTATGATTAATTATATGAAACTTATATCATATTTAAATTATTTTTACATTACAGAAATGATATAATCTATCAATTTAATAAGTGTCAGATTTACATGTGCTATTTATTAAGAAGAAATATAAAAGCTAAAAGTACTTTTAGTATAACTTTTATATTTATTTTTGTCTTATATAAAATGTGTATATTATTACAGCTGTAAGAAATGCAGGATAGAATCTCTTGATTGACAAGACAATTTTAAATAATGACTTTAATATCTTATCAATTGATCTAAACCATAGTACTCGGTATTTTTTTCTTCCTTATGCTTCTAGTTAAATAAATTTCAGTAACTATAAGTGTCATTTAATAATATTGTTTTAACTAACGGCATTTACGAGTGATTTTGATTTATAGTTAATAAATAATTACTCAATATTAAAACCACTAATATATAATTGTTGTCTGTGAAATGAGATAATTGTAATAAATTTATTTTTTTTAAATTTAATTTATATCACAAATTAAAAAGATTTTTATGATTTTTTCAATAATTTTTTTTAGATTTTCTATTATTTTATGTTGAAACAATTTTTTAAACTATTCAAATATACCAATGAAACGATATGTCAAGGAGAAACTTCTATAATAATTATATTAATTTTTTTATAATTCTAATTTATTTAACTTCACTGGCTGCTACAAATTTTCACCACGCTGATCCATCTCAGGCTGAAGTAGAATATGTCGATTGGGTAACAGGTGTCCAGGTTGTCTTTTGTAAAGATACATTTGTTACTCAAGCAGATATTGAAAATAATTTTAAAAAGTCAATTGTAAATGTTCTTAATAAACATTGTCGTAATAGTACAGCTTGTGGTTTGAGGAAACCGTAAGTTATCTTTATTATTTTTAGAAAAGATTAATATATATAATTAGTGTTTTATTTACACCTCAAAACATAATATTTATGGAAGGATTCCCTAGAAGAGAGTATGAAGCCATAAATTTTCGCTTTCTAATTGTACTACCCACGGAATCAATACCATTGAAAAAGATATCAAAACCTTTACTCCATAAACAATACTCATCTGATGCTTTTAAGAAATTTTTAATTGAAGAAATTACAAATAAGTTAGGATGGCACGTATTATATTTCGAGAAATATCCAAAATATGATCGAATTACGGAATTTATGAATGTTGCTTTAATACCAATAGCATTGATAGCAGGTTTGCTAATGATATGTTTAGCATATTGGTCTACCTGCCTAAATTCAATTGCATTCAACAACGGAGATTGGATAGTTAGTGGAGCAAGTGGGGGTAAAAATGCTGCATTACGTAGGACGATGGAAATTATCAATGAACAAGAGGCTTTCTTTGATCAGTATTTAAAGGAAAGACAATATTATGAAAATTTTAGTAATAAAGAAAATGATGAAAAAAAGAATGATCTTCATGAAATAGAAATAAACAATATTCCTCAATTTTCCAAAGGAAAGGAAAAAAAGGAGATTCGTACTGTGAAAAATTTTCCAGGGTAAATTTTAAAACATTTAAATGTTTATTAATACGAATTTATAAACTTTGTTTGTTTTTTTACCATATTGAAATAACATTGGTTGTAATAATTCTGTATGTAAAAATGATATTAAATAAGGATAACTTTTTTAATTTTGATTTTTTTGATGTTAACTAACTAATAAGTAGAATGCGATGGTATACTTATTTTTCCTATAACTAATGTACTACGATAATTAACTAGAAAACTTCAAAAAGTTATTTTGATAGACATAAAAAGTTTCTAGAAATGAAAGCTTCGAGATGCAAGAATGGAACAAAGAGGAGAACCGTGTGTCAAATAATCATTTAAGTACGATACCTGAAGAAAATGTGGAGAAAAAATCTTCTGTATATAAAAATGATAACAAAGATGTCGTTATAAGGATCTCTCGTAATAATAGTGAAAGTTCATTATTAACTCTAGAACAAGAAGCACAATTATTTGCAAAAATTCAAGAAAGGTAAGAATAATGTTATTAAAAATATATATTATTTATAGGAATAGACGTAGGATTTCACTTTCAAACTTAAATCCAGAAGTCTTAAAAGAAATAAAAAGAATGAAACGTCATCATATCCAGAGGAATAGTATGTTTACAATGCCATCACCAAAAAGAAAATCAATTTGTTCTCCAAAACAAAAGCATTGGAAGACTGGAAGTATAATGTTTAATTTTATGAGAAAAAAATAATCTCTAATCTTTTTATTTCTGTGTACCTACAATAAAATGTTAGTTATTATGGAAGAATGTTATTAAAATAATAAGATAATTATTTCATTTCATAATCTATTCTTCGTGAACCTCCCATTGTGTCAATTACTAATTTGTCTATTGATGCTTCTATTTCTTTATATTGATTAATTCTATTTTGTGTTTCCATATCAGATTCTAGAGACGGTAATTTGACAATATTTTGCTGTTGAAAAGTTCTCATAACAGTCTTAGAAGGTTTTCCATTAAAAAAATCCGCCTCAGAACGAGTTTTACCAATTCTACCAAGGAATTTCTTCAAATTATAGTTTGGTATTGTTTTACCATCGTTTCCATTTCCATTAATATTGTCAAAATCTGGTACAAAACAAAATTAAATCTATAATTCATAAAATAAATCACTTACTATCCTGATTTGGCATGGATTTAGTTGAGCTTGTTGATTGCACACTATCAGTAGTTATAGTACTGTCATTTCTGCTCAAAATATGTGTATTGTTTTTTATCATACTATTAATTTCAGAATTAGTCAATGAAAATTCTAAAAATGAGGAAAAAGATAATATGTGAAATATGAAGAAATGTGAAGAACTCAAGATAAAAATGCTAATATTTTTATATTTATCTATAATATGGAAGTAAATAAAAATTTGTGCGATAATAATTTTTACTTATAAAAATAAAAAAAATCTTAACATTTTTTGAGTTTATTTTTTATTAAAAAAATTACTTTAGTAATAATTAAGAACTCTACTAATTATTACTATTATTAGCAAATCATTATTAAAAATTTATTAATTCTATACTTTTTAAATAATTTAAAGCATAATAATGTTTTTAAAAAAATGACATTCCTATTTGTTAACGACAAATTTAATATAAAATTTATTAATAATTTTTAATTATCAAAGAGCGTACTAATAATTTTGAAGAAAGTAATCGTAAAAATGATTTCTGCTAATAAATTTCATTTTAAATGTTAAGTGTACTTAATGTTAAATGAATCGTCTAATTAATGATATATATAGTTGTAAAAATGTAAATTATTTCAAAATAATTTCACAATTAAACATCATTATTTGGATGATTCTTGATGATGCTTTAGTTTCCATAGCTACTGATAGTAAAAAATCCAAAGAAAAATGTTTGTAATTCCGCCAACGTGATTAATTATAAAATTAAGATGTGCTATTTGAATGTTATTTTTTTTTATTTTCGACGGAAATAAATAGATACACAAGATTAATTTTATTTTTTTTTTATTTTTGACGGAAATAAATAGATACATTAGATAATTATATTTTAAAGATTATCTATTGATAGTTTTAAAATAAAAATTATAAAAAAAAGATCATAGTCCAAGTAAAATGACATTTAGTAAAGTTTATGTTTCTCTTTTTATAATTTAATGCAAAAAGTAATAACAAAATAACATAAATTATGAATTAATTTAAAATTAAAGGAAGGAATAAATAACAAGCTTTAGACATAAATGTATTCTTATTTTAATTGGATATAAAATTCTTTTATTTTGTCTATTCATATTGTAATATGATTCTACATTAATAATATTTTCCAACAAGACTGACGTACAAATTTTTTTATTTTGATTTGTATGAAAGATTTTTTTCCTGATTCAAAGAAAAATATTTTAAAAATTCCAAAGAAAATACAGATAAGTAAAGGACTAAAAATCAAATATTTAAAAATTATTGTTAATGGTTCTTTAAACACATTTATTATTGTTAAAGATTTCTGTAAATAAACAAAAAAAAATTTAAATTAAAACTCTGCAAACATTATTATTTTCTGCAATAATTTTTTTGCATTAAAATGTATAGACATTTGAAGTGGTTGTATATGTTCAACTTATTAAATAACAATTCGCACTTTTTATTAATATTTAACATTATTCTTAAACTATTTAAGTATAAGTCAGCAGCCATGTTTAATTATCAGTTTTTACCCACGCTTTATTACAAATTTTTAAAGTAAATTCAAATATTACAAGTTAATATCTTTAAAATATATCGAAAATTATTAATATTTGAAGATTGAATTAGTTTTAGAAATTGTATTGGAAGAATTTATTTTTAGAATCTGAAAGATGGTATATAAGGATTTTGAAACATTTGAAGATCATCAAGTACTTTTATTAAAATACTTAAGATACTCCAAACAATCATGAATTCTAAAATTTTCTTTGTTTTGGCTTTATTAGCTGTATCTTCAAGCGCTTACTACTACTATCCATATACCAGTTATTCAAGCTATTACCCATATTTAAATAACGTAAAGTTTAAAGATTTTTTTATAATGCAACATTGTTTTTTAGTATGGTTACTCTGGATATACTGGATATTACCCATCATACTATGGATACGCTAGCGCTTCATATTACCCATCTTATGGGTATGGATATTATGGTTATGGAAGCAATCGAAATGTTGATGGAGCTAAAAATGTTCCAGTCCAAGGAGGTTTGTCAGATTCAGGAATGACAAATAACTATCCAAATAGATTGTAAATAACTTCACTTGTATTTTTTCTACCATAAAATAGAAATAAATTTTTTATAACCTAGTTATTAATACATTTTATGTTTAAAAAACTTGAAGTAATTAAATTTTAATTTTGAGATAAATAATATTTATCTTTTATTTTATACTTTCAAGGCTATAGTTAAATGTTCTTCGTGCTTCACCATCTAGACAACAACAAAAAAATCGTTTTTTGTATAATTACTTATATTTATTTATTAATGTATACTTTAAATTATATAGAGTAATTTAGAATACATTGGTTATTTAATAAACTTGTTCTCTTTAAACACATGTTTTAAATTATATTTCTGGTCAATTTATGCAAGGTCTTGGAATCGGTGGTTTGTTACTTAAAATAGTGACAGATATTAAAAAATTACTTTTTAATGGTAATTGATGTTTATAATACAATATATGATTTATGATATTTTTTTGTCAATTGAAATATCTAAATATTTGATTTGGCAACAAATAGGAGTAGTAAAAATTAATTGAATACTTCAAAAAATACTATAAAATTCAATAAACAGTATTGAAGAATTATAAATGATTTAAAAAAACAAAAATAGTTTTTAATTATGGAAAACAATTTTATTTAAGTATAAGAAACGGAACATTTCCAAGAATTTAAGACTCTCTCGACGTTATTTTATTAATCTTTTTTTATCCTCCAGTTTTTAAATGGTTAAAGAAATGAAAATTAAACTATAAAATGAATTAACTATTTTGGTTAGAAAACCAATTAGAGATACTTCAAATTCCTTAAAAACATAAAAAAATTTCATAAACATCTTTTTCTAATATCAATTTTTACTTGTTATACGATAAAGCGAATATAAATGTTTTCGTTACTTAGTCAAGTATAAATTTAAGTTTTAAAAATTCAAATTTAATTGCTTCTATCTTTCATACTTATACTAATATCATCTCTTATTAGAATAAGTATACCATTAATTGTTCTTGGAAAATGATAAATGATGATAGATAATATTATACTTTGTCTAATTCATTGAATATTTATTAGTATTTTTTTTAGTATTTATAATAAAAAATTACAAGTAATTTATTTTTTTTTTCTTTATACAAGTGTTTTCTCATATTATATATTCAATAACAGAAAAACCATTTCAGAAAACATAAAATATATAAAAGAAATTCTTCATTAACATTTTTAATACTACTCACAAAAAGATGAATCCTAATAATAATTTCCAAACATTTTGTGTACATGTAGAAAAAATTGTATTCTTTTTTTGTGTTTTAGAACTTGGTTTAATAATATGTTTTTATCAATCAGGTAGGTTACCATCTAAAAAAAGTGATGTCAATATATGTTAATTGTAAAGTGATAAAATTTATTTACATAATTAATGACATTTTTACAACTTCTATATATATTTAGATATCCATCACCCATTAGGGATTTGTCAAAAGGTTAATACCACAGATGTAGAGGAAATTTCCACTGGACGTGGACCAGGGAAAATGGTAACAGTTGAAAAAGAGATTTGTAACACGAATAATTTTGTAAACTTTTTTGTTATTGCACATTTTGTAGCTGATATCTTATGCTTATGTTCTTTTCCAACATACAGAGCTACATTAATATTTCCATTGTTAATGATTCTTATAGCAAATATTATTTCTTCAACAATCTTTTTGATCTACAATTTAGGATATCTAATTTTAAAAGGAAAACTTGAATGGGTAAGTTTTTTTTTAAATTTATTTAATTATACTTTGACAATTAAAATGATCATTTTTTGAAAAGAAGGGGGCGAAGAAATACATAAAAGAAAATATGTATTGTAGTTGTTGCATTGTAATATAAAATGTGTGATAAAAAAGTTTGTTTTTGAAAAATCATTTTTTCAATATGAAATATTCTTTTTGTCAGTCTGAAAATATAATTATTCAATAAATGGAGATGCTGAAATCACTTTTGGTCAAATCAAAAATCAACTATCAATCTTTTTTCTTTATATTATTTTATAAACCAAACAAATCATTTAAAAATTTTCTTCATTAATCATTTTATTCTAAGAATTATGTTTTTCAGTTTACACCTACATTCATCTTATTTCAA
This sequence comes from Strongyloides venezuelensis, assembly GCA_963280985.1. NCBI lineage: Eukaryota > Metazoa > Nematoda > Chromadorea > Rhabditida > Strongyloididae > Strongyloides > Strongyloides venezuelensis. The sequence goes on along the minus strand of CAUJLX010000002.1, from coordinate 18,331,125 downwards.
CTTCTTCTACGTCTATACCAATTTACAGTAACAAGAAGGTATTATTGGTACAAAAGTTGGCAAGATGAAACTAAGCATATTCCTGTGAATAATCTTCTCACAGAGGACGACTACCCTTTTCAATTTTAACTTATCGTTATGATGAAATAATCATTCATTTTATTTTTAATTTCATTTCCCAGCAATTTATTAATAACTAAATAATCACTTAAGTAACTACGATGATGTCATATAATTTTTATTATGTTGTAATTGTTACTCAAATATAATGATCTCATTTTAAACTTTTAATTATATTTAAAAATAAATCTATTTATACATCAATGCCATTTATTTTAACATTTTTATCCGTTAAATAGAAAGTTGATTTATATCTTTTCTTGAAGATCGATCCTTTTAAAAAACCACACGTAAATTATATCTCTCTCTTTTTAAGGAACGCTACTAATTATGAAAAAGGCATAGATCGACGTGCATGAAAGTGTAAGGAAAATTAGTTTTGCGCAGGTAAAATTTGTATTCTCTATGTTTTTGCAGGCACAAAGATTGAAGAATAAAAATCAGGAAAAATATAGTTAATAAGAAAAATAAAATTTAACTGTATCTTATATTGTAAGGTTCAATTATATCTTAATTACAATATAATTATTCACCAAAATTAACAATACTATAAAAGTTTACCTTGATAACGGTGATTTTGTATATGTTATTATAGTATACTACTTTAAAATAATAATATTTCATAAAAACTATAAGTTTATTTGAATATTATTTAAGCTTAAAAAAATTTAATATTTTTTTCATTCATATAAATTTAATATAATTGTACGAATTGATTTTTTTAAAAGTTTATAGAAAAATATATGATGTGAGCATATTAGCTACCATTTTACAGATATATAGTTGTCCTAAAATATCGTTATACTACTTTGTTATTATAATCTATATCATAATAAAAAATATTAAAATACTATATTTGATTCATAAAAATATGTTTATTTCACAAATCACTTCCAAATAAATATACATTATATATACCCGTATTACTTGTGGAATCACTGATGTGATAACCAAATATTTGTTTTGATTAAATTACTTTTATAGTTAAAAAAGAATATATTATATAACGTTTAAATTAACATTATTTAAAAATTAATTTTTATACCTATATTTAAGATTTTACATCTCACAATTCAACTAAATTTAATTATATTTATCGATATTAAAAATAAAATATCATTTATGAAGTATTGAAGATCGCTAATCAAGTAAAGATTTGAGAATGATGGAAGAGGTTAATCTATCCAATGAGAGTAATCGAAAAAATGTAAGTTTCAAGATAAATAAATAATATAACTTTGTTTTTTATTTAGAATTCAAAATTAACATACCAATCTAAATATGACAATTATCCAGCGTCATTATTTAAACAATCTAAGACACCTTTAACTGGTGTCTCAATGAATGACAGCGATAGTACAGTATTAGTTCACTCAGACAATACTTCTACTGATTCGAATGGTAATTATGCTGAGAAAAGAATAAATGCTTCCTCACATGACATGGGAAGGCAAGGAACTTATCACCCTAAAAAAAAGGAACATAAAAGAGGGACTGCTAAAATTTCAACTACACCTAACGGTCCTATGATTATTGTAGATCCTACAGATGATAAACATAAGAAGAAAAATAAAAAAAGTTACAGTGGCGGTGTAATTGGATGTTTATTATTACTCGCAGTTATTGCATCTTTGACTTCTGCTCTTATAACACATTTTGTTACACTAGAGCAATGTCCATCTAGTTTTCCAAATAAAACAATTATTCTAGATGATAGATTCGGACCGTAAGTACATTAAAAAGAAACAATAATAATTTAATAAAAAAATTTTTAAGAGACTTTTTTAAAAACACCACAATAACAGATGACGAAGAAGAGAAAGAAGAACAACCTACTGGAGAACCAACAGCAGAAGAATTAAGACTACCTAAAAATCTCAGACCAATATGGTATGACTTAAAACTAAAAGTATACCTTCCCGGATATGTAGAAATACCAAAAAATAAAAATCTTACATTTGATAGTTCAATACAAATTAAATTCGTTGTTGATGAAGAGACAGACGAAATTGTATTAAGTGCTGATAAATTAAAATTTGATAGTAGTGACCTTGAAAACAAGTACAAACTTTTTAAATCTGATCCTTCACAGGACACAAATAAAACGATTAATGTTGTTAGGAGACATAAAATTAGAAGTAGTGATGATGTAACTAGTGAAGAATTTCAATTGACTGCTATTAAATCAATCATTGAAGATGAAAATTCAACGGAAGGTGCATTCCCAGAACCTGTATCAACTTCAACTATACCAACTACAAATATTTCTCTTTTCGAAGGTAATGACGATATATCAGCTTCCACGATACCTAATACAACTGTTGAATCAATTGAAGATAAAGAAAATATTGACGGGACCACAGAGATACCAACATCAAAAACAACTGTAAAAACCCATGAACAAGAAACAGTTGTTGAAGAAGGAATGTCATTTAGTGGAATAAATGTCACTGATGTCTCCGTAAATGATACATTAAAAAAAGTTGTTTTTAAATTGAGTGACAAATTAAAAAAAGGCGAAATGTATGTATTTGTTATTAAATATAGTGGTGCTATAAATAATCTCCTCGGTGGATTATATTTGACAAAGTACACTTCAAATAAAAAAACTGTACTTGCTGCAGTCACTCAAATGGAACCTGATGATGCCAGACAATTGGCTGTTTGTTTTGATGAACCAGAATTTAAAGCTAAATGGAAGGTTTCTGTTCAACATCCAACTGGAACTGTTGCAATTGGTAATGGAATAGAACTTCAGGAAGCTATTGATACTGAAGATCCAAATTGGAAACTCTCAACATTCAAAGAAACACCACCAATGAGTTCATATTTATTAGCATTAGTTATTGGTAATTTTACATACACTGAAGGAAAATCGAAAACAGGTGTAAGAGTTAGAGTTTGGTCCAGACCAGATATTGTTAATCAAACAAAATTTGCATTAGAAGCAGGAATTAAAGTATTAGAATTTTTTGAAAATTATTTCGATGAACCATTCCCACTAGAGAAACAAGACTTAATAGGTCTTCCAGATTTTGCTGCTGGAGCTATGGAAAATTGGGGTCTTATTACATATCGTGAGACTGATCTTTTATATAATCCAAAAATTCAATCTCCATTCCAAAAAATGAGAGTATCAACTGTGATAGCTCATGAAATGTCTCATCAAGTTTTTGGAAATCAAATAACACTAAAATTCTGGGATGATCTTTGGATTCAAGAAGGTTTTGCCGCATACCTTGAGCATCTTGGTTCTGATGCCATTTCTGATGGTAATTTCCGTCAGGATGAATATTTTGTCACTGAAACAATACAATATGCTATGAGTATTGATGCTAAAGCAACTTCACATCCATTGTTCTTCCCAATCACTAAGGCTGAGGATGTTGAACAGGCTTTTGATGGTATTTCTTATGATAAAGGAGCTTCATTTATAAGAATGCTTAAGTATATTTTGGGAGAGAACAATTTCAAAAAAGGAGTAAGACATTATATTGATAAACATAAATATAATAATACTGTTCACGGAGATTTATGGAATGCACTACAAACTGCTGTACCAAGTGATTTAAAAAGTTGGGATGAAACACCATTTAATGTAACTGATTTTAGTGATAAATGGATTGAACAAATGGGTTATCCCAGTTGTTTATGTACGTAGAATTGATGAGTCAAGTGTTGAATTATTACAAAAACGTTTCAAATTAGATGAAAACACTATTGAAGATAAGAAATTTAGAAATGCAAAATATTGGTACAAATGGGATATTCCAATTTGGTATTCAGTTGATAGTGAAGAAAAAAATATGACTTGGCTTCACGAATCAGTAACAATCAATTCAACACTTAACAATACCCTTATTATTAATACGGACTCAAAAGGATTCTACAGAGTAAATTATGATAAATTCGGATGGGAAGCAATTATTAAACAATTAAATACTGATCACACAAAGATTTCCACAAAGACAAGAGCTAGAATAATTAGTGATGCTTTTGCATTGGCTGAAGCTAATTTATTACCATATTATGTACCATTAAATATTACAAATTACCTTGTTAAAGAGACTGAATATTTCCCATGGCATATGGCTTTCAATGGTTTGGGAAAGATTTTAGGTTACTTTTTTGATGATCCAGAAATTGAGGTTATCGAAAGGTACTATTCTAAATTATTAAAATCACTCTATGAAAAAATTGATTGGGAAAAATTAGATTCCTTTTTGGATGATGATAAAAAATTATTCGAAAAGTAAGTTTAAAATCACAATTTTTATAAATTAATATTTTAGTCAATTAAAATCATCTATTATTAATGTTTATTGTGAAGTTAATAGAAAAGATTGTGTATCAAAAACTTTGAAATTGTTTAGAAAGAATTTTGTTGAGGAATGTCAAGATAAAGAAGCTGTTAGCAGTGAATGTAGTAAAGTTCCAGTTATGATAAGAAGTTTAGTCTATTGTAATGGTGTAAAATATGGAACTGAAGAGGATTGGGAGTTTATATATGATAGATTAAATAATGAAGTATCACAAGTTGAACAACATAGATTATTAACAGCTTTAGGATGTACCAGAAGTATTCTTACTAAGAAGAAGATGTTAAATGATACAATTTCAATTGATAAAAACGTTTATAGACTCCAGGATCTTCCATTAATATATAGTTCTTTAAGTGGTGATGGATTAGGTATCAGAGTTTCATTTGAATTTTTATTGGATAACTGGAAAATAATACAAAAATCATTTAATAAAATGCATTCAATATTAAATGAGTTTATTGATTGTTCTCTTCAAATTTATAGACAAACGGATATCGAGGTATTTGAAGAATTTTTGACAAAGAATAAGGCAACAACAAGTAAATATGATAATTTTAAACAAAATCTAGAAATTGCTAAGCAAAGGAAAGAATGGAGAGATAAACACATGGAACCTTTGGTTGATTGGTTTAACAAAAATATCTAGTATATATAAATAACGGAATAAATATATATATTGTTTTTTTATTATTTGTTACGAAATTTTCTCTATAATTATTAACAGAAGATGAATATTTTATTCTTATCATATATTATATAAATTTTTTTATCGTATTCTTTGTTTAATAGTCATTGGAATGTTACGATTCATAAAATATATAACATGACACATTTTGTTATCAATAAATGATACCTTGTCAAAGAAGCACGGACTAAATATCAAAACTCGGCTATATACAATATAAATAAAGTAAATATAATATTATATTTAAGTTGATTATTATTGTTGTAGGTAATAAAGATATTTAAGTGGTTAAAATTTGTTTTAATAATTTTTTTATAATTTCAAAATAGTTCTATTTTTAGAACAATTAAATTTTGAGATGATGTATGGGTATTAAAATCATCTTTACTTATTTTTTATTTCATTACTTTACTTTTATTTAGATCTTTATAAATAAATAAAATTATAGATAGAGTTCATTGATTTCTGTTTTTATAATACAGTACACAAAAATATTTTTATTAATTTTTTTAATATAAAAATACATGTATCTAGTTTGTCTATTTTTGAAATATATTATCCTTAAAACTAATTTTAAAAAAATGAAAGTCAAATATTTACAAAAATCATATAAGCTTCTGCTTTGAAAAAAATAATTTCTCTAAAATTAGATTTAACATTTTAAAGATAAATAACAGGGACATTGTTTGTAAAAAAATTCTAAAATTATTTTAATGGCATTAATAAAAAGTTTTGCATTACGGTTCATTAATTTTATAATGTTATACAATTTCCAGATGTTTTTTTTTTTATAATAAAAGTATTAGAAAAACATTTAGAAGATAAAACAAGTTTGAAATTATCACTATATTTTGTGTCTGTAAAAAATGATTTATGCACGCATAAACTATTTCAGAACTAATGCAATATCAAATGTATTTATACTTTAATAGTTTTTTTTTAGAATTTGTACATCAAAACAAGAACACTTATTAATATATATAGAAATTCAAAAAGCTTTTTTTAGCCTTAAAAATATACTATTTTATCTTGACAACTCTTATATTTAAAAATAAAAATATAAAATAAATTTTTTTATGTACAAGTGAATAATATAAAAGTTCCTGTCATTTTCGATGATAACTAACTTTTATGATTTTGTCTCGTAAACATTGATAGCATTAGGTACAAGTTGTATTATATAATGATTGCATGTGGTTAATGTTATTTAAAAAAATTCAAGTTATCATAAAAAATAATGCACAACTTTATTATGATGTGAATTATTCTATGTAAAAATTCAAATATAATTTAATATTAAAAATATTTTTGTTGAGTATGTGTGCTAATTTGGAAATTGAGTTAATTATTTGTTGATATGGAAGATATTTTCATTTTATTTAATGTGTTTTTTAAAGATGTAAAAAAATTATTGTTCAACATATAAAATGTTTATTTGTCTATTAATTTTTCTATGTTTTTAATCGTTTTATGTAGTAAATAATTAAGAAAACAATAATGCCATTAAGATAGCAAAAATTAAATCTAAGATATTTACAATATTTTGTATTTATTATTTTTCTTTTTTATGTTATAATAAGATATGAATAGATTGATATTTAATGTTGTTTTTCCACTACGGAAATTTTACGATGAACCAATCTTAAGTTTATTTATTTTTTATCAACTTTTTTAAAATATTCTATCCAAGAAAGCAGTATATTGGGAATGTTTTGTAATTCAATCAAAAATTTTATTTATGATTTATTCATTTCTTTATATTAAATGATGTTTGCTTAAGAAGTTTGAATTAATTTTTTCTGAGACATATAAATACATTCAAGATGTTTGTTTATACGTACAAGACTTCCAAAAAGGTCTTTTCACAAAGAATTTAACTTTTTTCTTTTTATCTTTATAAAGAATATTTCAACAAAGTAATAATCAATATTTAAGAACATTACTTTTTTTTATTAAATCCTTATTTAGGACGTTCTTTTTGTGAATACTACACCCATCTAACAAATATTTTAACATACTTACTGGTAAATTATCTTTTGTTACTCATATATATCACGAATTTTACATTTTAACTTTATTTGTATTAAATTTTTTAGTATCATTTGATAGGTCTTTTGTTTTGTTCATTCTAATAGTTTTATCTCTTTTATAAAAATACGTATTTTTAAACATTCATCTGTTTTGCCGTCATTTTTTGATGACTATTTGATGATGAAATGAAAAAAATTAGACAAATAATAGTTTCTAGGACACTTTTAAAACTTTAATATCAAGTTTATTTATTACAAGATAAAAGATTATAAATGTGTTGTATCTTATTAATCTTTTTATATTTTAAGATAAAACAAAATATTTCAAACAACAAAACTATCTTACTCGTTGGAGATTAGTAAATCTTTTAAACTATGTTATTAAAAGATATATCATTTATTTAGTGAATGTAAAACCAATCAAATGTTATTTATTGTTATAATCTAACTTCACGAGGAATGATATACAACATTAAACTTTGATTTCTTTAAATAATTAATCAGTAACTTATCTTTGAACTTTTATAACGATTGCCTTATTTTTATTACAATATTGTTATGTCATTTTTTTAAAACTAAGTAAACGTTATTTCAGTTTTAACACGTACCTACACGTCGATTTACTATACTATTAATCAATTGCATTAACATGAGTTATAATGATTTAGTGATTTTCTGTTTTACTGAACCTACAATTTCAAGAAACATTTTTAAATATATTTCATCCTATGAAGATATTATTAATTTATCATCATCATGTAAATTTTTTAAAAATCTCCTCAATTTAACACCAAAAAATATGGTTTCATATAACGAAAATTGCTTTTATGAAATTTCACTTGATAGACATCCTGAAACTAATAGACTATATGTTACATGTTACAATCCCTTTTCAAGAACAAAGAGATCCTCATACTTGTTTGAGGATGAAATTACCTACCTATCAACATTATCAAATAACTATTTCACCTTCCAAAGTGAGATAACTACAGAAGTTGATATTGAATTCGGGAACATCTCAACGTATTTTGCAAATGAGATTATCGATAAATTGGGAGAATTCATAAATGAACTTTCTAAATTTTTTAAAAATGCAAAAATTTTAAATTTATCATTATCACTTTCATTAACAGATACTGGATACGATTATCTCGGTAGGCTACTTTTACAACTAAAAAGTGATACTATCGAAACCATTAAATTTAGTGTTCAAGATTTATTTCAAATTATTCCACAAAATAGTATATTAGGAAATTTGACACTTTTTGATGGATTACCGAGATTTAAAGAAATTTATGTTAGTGGTTTTCTTAGTATTCAATATCAATATAGATTTAATGTAACGGATAGTATCTTAACTCACTTCATAAGATGTCTTGGAAATCGAAAGAGATGTATTTTAAATTTTAGTGAATTAAATTATTCATACATCCATCAGGAGGCAATTGCTGAGTATATGGAACTTGCTACAAGTTACGATTTTTATATTCAGTACAAAGATGAATTTGATTTTCCATCAACAATTTATATACCATTACCTGATAGAGAACCATTTAGTAGAAGTAATATATTTAATAACATAACATCGATTTCAATTAAAATAAGAACAAGTCAATTATTTTATCCTATTGTCAAAGGAATTAAAAGATTAATGAAATTAAAAGAGATCCATGTTACGATGTTAAATATTAATATAAGTAATATTTCTAATGTTTCATGGAAAGATATTAAATCACTACAACTTTTTAATTTGGATTTTTGTTTAAGTGAGGAAGTTCATCCAATAATTGCTAAAAATGCTGATTATAGTGATCAATTAGAGGTTATTAAATATTTTGCTTCAGTATTACCTTCTAGTGTTACAAAATTAAGGTTACATAATATTTATTGTATAACAAATGATGTCTCAAAGTATGTTAGTGAATTATTACCAAATATACAATTTTTGTGGATCCAATGTGGTATATTTGAAAATAATAAGTGTCTAGAGAATTTCAAAAATATAAAATATCTAATATTTTTAAATGTTCAAGATGTAATTATACCGAAATCCGTTGAGTTATTTATCATGGAGCAAAAATGGGTTATAGCAAATCCAGAGGATGTCAGACAAATTTTTAAGCAATACTCTGAAACTTTTTCATACCTCATTCTTCAAAAACCATCTTTATCAAGGATATATTTTAATAATTTATATAAATCAAAAGAATTTTTTAAGATTATACATTATTATCATACAAACAATCCTCCATCGCGTTTCTCAAAAATTCCACGATTCTAGAAAAGGTTGATCCAAATTTACTGTTATGTTTGACTTCTTCTATCATTACTCAAGATATTTTTCCATTGTTTTCAATGTTTTACTTTAATATATGAAAAATAGAGTATTTAATTAATAATTATTAATTCAATAGTAAATATACTTTAGTAAAGGAAAAAAGAAAAATAATATTGTAATATTTATATAATATATTAATTTAAGGAAAATTTAAATGTTTAATGAATAATTCATTTATAATATATTTCTTTTATTAGTACAAATAAAAAGTTTTTATAATATCTTTATTCCATAAAAAATACCAGTCAACAATTATTGCAAAATATCTTAATATCCTAAAATTTAATATATTACTATTATTTAATATTATACAAAACAATTTTTAAATTACTTAATTTCTTATTAGTATACATATTTACACCACACAAAGTAAATAAAAGTATTTCACAATCAAATATTTTTTATATATTTTATTTCTCTAAAATTATAAATAAAAACATTCAAAATACATATATGGTAGAACAAAACGTACTTAAAGTGTACTTTATAAATATATTTTACTATTTTGAAATAATCAATTATTGAATGAATAGCATAAATATATAAATTCACTTGACATAAAAATAACTAATAAAAAGAATAAAAAGTGTCACCAATTGGGGTAAAAAAAATTCTAACAAACAACAAAGGAGCATTTTTTAATTCTTTAGAAGTAAAAAAAATACTAGGGAAAGAATATTTGATAATTTATTATATTATAAAATTTTATATACAATAAAAAAATTAACAATTCATATAATTCATATCAATATTGTTAGAATCACGTATATCATACTTCAAATCAAGATATTCAATGGTTGGTTGTTTGTATGAATTTCCACCGGCCTGCCAACATAAGATTGTACCATTATTGTAGGCAATAAAAAGTCTTTTTCCAGAATTTGTACACATTACACTAACCACTTCACTGTTTACTATTTGTGTTGTGGTATTATCAAGAGATTTAACACGTTTTATCAAGCGACGATACTCCGAATCTGATTTGCTCCTCTCGAAATTCTGGTCAATATTTAATGAGTGATAAGGATGTTCCTCATAACTGAATTCCCTTATTATACTTAATGTCCACATTTCTATCATTTGTACTTTTCCATTTTCTAATCCTATTATTAAAGAATTAACACTTATACCTTCAGGAAGATTAGTCATTCCCATACTTGTAACAGCAAACTTAGAATCAATAGATCCAATTAAATCACCATTAATCGTAAAAAGATATATTTTTGTTAGCGACATATCATTTTTATTATATTTATTTTGCTTCCCATTACTTACAATAGCAATATCTCCTGAAGTTTGTGATATCAATGTTAATTGAACACCATCATTCTCTATCTTCCTACAATCCTCCTCTGGAAATTTAATTTTCCTTATAAACACATTCTTATTACTATCCCAAATACTAACAACCCCATTCTGGCATGAGGAAACAATAATACTATAATTATCCGATATCGACAAACAACTTATAGGAGAATAATGACCTAACAATTGATTATAATGACATGTAACATAACATCTCTTGTCAACAAAATTAAGTTGCAATATCTTAATAACACCACTCTTGAAACCAACAAATAATCTATTATTACAGATGGAGTATGTTACACATGTTGGAGTTTCATAACCCATATGCCAGAAATTTTGCCATGGTAAACCTTCCTCGTTATTGTAATTTTTTGATATATTTATACCAACTGAACTGTATCCACAACCAACTAAAAATCTTATCCTAAGTACATTTGCTTTGTTTTTCCAGTTAACTGCTGCTATCACTTCGTGATCCGATTCTTTTGAGTAGAAAAATCTTTTTTTGGTGTCGTTATGTTGTCTTAGTAATATTACTCCATCTGGTACACCTATAGCTGGTGAGACAAATGTTGATGGTGATTCATATAAAACTATCCTTGGACCATTTTTATCCTCTTTTTCATTGCTTACTCCTTCACTTTTTATGTCATGTTTACCTTTAACAATGTATGGAGAATCTTCAGATATAAAGAAATTGGGACTTCCAACATAATCACCCCATTTAATACCACTAACAGAAGATATTGGTGATGGGACTGGTACTTGATTAAGACTAATTGTATTACTTAATCTCGGTAAATGACTTGTTAAAAATAATTGTGCAGGCATCTGCCCATATGTCTTAATCATCGTCTTCAATGCCACCTTCAAAATGACATCATCATCCTTTTCAGCATCATCCTCTAAAGTAGTAACATTCAAATTAGCTACTGCTTTACTTGTATTTGTACCAAAACGATATGTCAATGGATGGAAAACATTGATAGCTTTAACTGCTGCTTCACCGGATTGTTTATATCCAAAGATTAAATCAATCCATTGATGGAGGTTTGCTGAGACAATGGTACTTTCAAGTGCCTGTCTATGGATTAATGTAAAAAGGCGAGCATTATTATTTGGTACCCATGGTGGTAATACAACATTATTAACTCTAGCTCCATCTTGTCTTATTCCTAAATCTAAATTGCTTTTATTCATCAAAAATTCTGGGAAGTAAAAGAATTCAGGTATTAGTTCTTTGAAGTCAGTTGTTGATCTGGAGGAAGCAAGTGCCCAGGTAGTTTCAAGAGAGTTAAATAACCTATCTGCTATATCAAAATGATTATCTTGATACTCTAATGCTACAGAGGTAAAAGGTGACAATCTAACTAAGAAATGTGTTATGATTCCAGAATTTGAGTAATGTGAACCATAGTGATAAGGACCAAATTTAACAGGCATCCCGGTGAATGTTAATGTTTCAGAGGATGTGTTAGCTTTAAATCTCTTATATTCAGCATCAAGATCATTATAATAACACACATAATAAGCTTCTTTACTTTTATCTTGTATAGCAATAGGTTTTTGAAGAATTCTATATGAACTAAGATTATTTATATTAAGTGTCTCTGAGGTATAATCACTGAGGATAAATGGAAATACTGGATATTGCATTAGATCGTTATAACTTCTACCGGCTAATTTATTAAGTAACATTAAATATTCAAAAGTTGTAATGATACCTTGTCTCCATGTTTGAGTTATATTTTTCAATTGACCTTCTAAGTTTACAATTAAATTTGGTAATTCTAATGATAGTATTTGTTCTAATGCATGTTCACGTTCTTTTTTTGATACAAAAGATAGTAGTAATGTTTCACCATCTGTAAAAAATAATTCCAAAGCTGTATCTTTAAGAAGGTATTGTCTTTTGTATATTTCTTTAATTTTAGAACACTCAAAATACAATGTAAACGGATCACATTCAAGACCTTTTTGGCTAGTTTTAGCTGATTCACCAAAAAAATATATGCAATTCGAAGCTAATATAAGTTCCCCAAAACATTCTAAATTTGGCATAACAACTGTCACTGTAACAGATTGCCTAACATCATCTATATTCTTAACATAATCAATTGATATAGCAGCCTGATTGAAACTTTGTAAAATCCCATCCTTTTTACTTTGATTCTTACCAACTCTATCCTTCAAGAGTAAGTTATATAATGGTTTTGTTTTGGCTTTAACCATCAATTTTTTCTGTTCATCCAACACATAATTTTCACCATAATTATAATCATAAGGACATAAACGTATCCTTTCTCTTAAACCATTTTCAGTTCTCTCTAAAGCCCATCCTTTTGGCCAACATTCAATTTTTTGTACAGGCCCTTCAGGATGGGTAAGACAAGATGAGATGTCGAGTAAATTTTGTTCTGCTTCATATAGATTTTTTAGGATTTTTTCCAGGAATTTACCAAATAACTTTCTAATATCGTGATGGTACTCATTAACCATTCGGGTTATTGTGAAAGCAAAATCTGTTGTCTGTGAGACGTGTACTTGGAGTCTATCATAATATAGAGTAGCTTTGGATCTCAACTCTGAGATGTATTTTTTCTTTAAACCTATATAACATTTGTAACAGTATATCTCTTCATTGACTAAATTTTCTGCAGCATCCATAGAGAGATCACTGAAAGGACTTTTTATGTTGACAGATCTTAGGATTTCAATAATTTTTGTTAAATTTTTATTGAACTCCTCATATTCAGCGTGTTCTTTAAAGAAGGGTTCTTTTGATAAGGCTATCTCGTGAATACCAATATTTAAACAATATTGTAAGTCAAGATCAATATCAATCAACTTCTTAAGATAATCTCTCTTATCAGGTATCTCTTTAGCAATAATCTGAATTAACCTAATTTGTTTAGCTATCAATGGTGGTCTTCTTTCAAAATTAATGGTCGTATTGACATTACCACTCCTCCTACATTGAGATAATTTATTATCAACACTACAAAGTGTACATGCTAAAATTCTTAATATCAATATTCCTATCTTTGGTTTGCACATTATCAATAATTTATGCCAATTTCCACTACCACTTTTAATTGGTGTTGTTTTATTTCTCGTAATTCCATATGTCTCATATTCATTACCAAGAATCCATATATAATACATAAATTGGAAATTTAAGATGAATGAATCCAACTCTTCAGCAGGTATAACATAATCTCTATTTCCTTGTTCACCATTATTTCCATGAAAAAGATAATATTTCGTTAAAAGTTCCAGTGCAAATAGTAATCTTTCACTTAATTTTTCCATACACTCTGGTGTTGTTTGTGATCTCCATTTATATACACATTTTTCATTTTTTCCACTTTCTATATTATGTTTAAAGGCAATAAATGTAAAATCTATTGGGTGTTCGGGAATAATTTCAAAATTATCTTTATCCTCCTCATCCTCGATAACGTTAAAATCTTCTGGTGATGTTCTACCAGATGCGGATGTATTAACATAATTATCTCCAAAAACTTCTCTTATACTTTCAAGCCACCATTTCATGAATGAAGAAAATAATTCACGTAACTTTCTTGAGGCATTCAATACTAATGTTATATTATCTCCATTTTCAATTTTTTCTTTCTCATCTAACATCTCATTTCGTGATGTTGCAGTTGATATGAATCCTTGAAAAGTATACTCCAACAAAAGACAATTCCAGGCAAAACCTTTACATTTTTCATAAAAAATTGTATTATCATATGGTATAGAATTTATAGCTATATATCTTAAGAATGTGACAAATGTCTCAAGGAGAAGAATATTTGGACTGGATTTATCATTTTTATCAACTCTATATAAATCTTTTCTTTTAAGCATATTTTTCATTGAATTAAATATACACTCCATTAAACCACACTCCATCATGACTTGTCTTAACATTGAATTGGAGAGGAAAATTTTCATAAAAACTCCAATAAGTCTTATGAAATCATTTTCAGTACCAATTTCACTTGTTTTTTCTAGCAGTGCAAATAATGCTGGAAATGAAGCGAATGTCATGTTGTTTGGTGGTATATTTTTTATATGAGTTTCATCTAATCCCTGGGAAACATCAACACATTCCAGGCACATTAATGAGAATAATGAATTGATAATTGTCATGTTAATAACTGTTAGATTATTTATTTGACTACCTATTATATAAAAACCTCCTTGTTTGATAAATTCCATCTTCAAATCTTCAGGTAATCTAAATATAAATTTTGATAATAAATGAAAAATATTTGTTTGGATGTCAGGATCAGTTTGTCTTGAATTAAGAACAAGAATTGAATACCAATGGATAGCATCATATATCTGGATCATAACATTATCAGAACAAATAACGAATGAGGATGCCAAAAATTCAATAATTAACGACCTTAATTTTGTCATCCATTTTGGTGTTTCTGAAGATGTATCCTCTTCACCAACATCATTTTGACAAATCTTAGGATCAATAATTTTATTAATAAAACTTTTGTAATCTTCAAATGACTTTGAATTATCTTGTTTAGCATGGAATCCATTATCTACTCCAAGTAACAATTCTCTACACCTACAAATATCTTCAAGCATATCTGATGTTATATTTCCACGACAAATATCATCACTATATTTCAAGACAAAATCATTTAAAAGTTCTGATAATATCGTTTCATCTAAGGGAAATTCTAAGTTGACACGTTCATTGAAATCTGTAAAATCTATCCAATTGTTTCCACCGTTTTTTAAAATATGATCTACACCACCCTGAAAATCAGCCATCGAATTTGAGGGATGACCAAGTTCTTTATTGTAGAAACAAAAATTCGTCGCTGGATGTGTCATAAATAAAAATCTCCACAAAGAAAATAAAGCAGGAAAATTGTCATCTAATGTACAAAGTTCTTTAAAAAGATATATTGAATTTTCAATAAAACTTGTTGATGTTGGTACAGGATCATTAATTGGGTTGATCATTGAATTTTCCATTGAATTATTGTCACACCAAAATTCTTCTTCAGGTAATGTTTCATTGGAGACAGATGAATATGTATCAAGAATAGTTCTTATTAAATTATTTCTTACAATTTCATCTTTATTACTTTTGGCAAAAATACATTTATCTTCAGTTATACAATCAGTGACTATTCTAACTAATAATACCAGTGCTTCTAATTTACCAAAACCATGAAGATTCCATAAATGAAGAGAATGAAATATATACAGAAGCATTTGTGCATCTCTCACAATTGAGTATGCCGTTGAAGAGATGATAACACTTTTTTTTTCATTAAATCCAAAAGCTCTATCCTTTCCTTTAATATATACAAGATCAGATATTGCCAAACTTAAAACGTTAAAAATATCTTTTTTTGTAACTTTAGCAGATTTTGATGCAAATATTCTTAATGGTATAAATACACCACCGGCAACATCAAATTCAGATAATGAAATAACATTATTCTTAACAGCATTAATTAACATTTTCAATACAATTGATTGTGAAAATTCTTTAATAACATGTCTTTCTTCATTTGTTATCTCTTCCATACTTTCATCGAAATTAAGTTCAACCGTTCTTGCGTATAGATATATCAATGTTTTTGTAGGGCATATTGATGCTAGATCATTTATAAATGAAAAATGTTTAACCACTCGTGGTTGACTATTCCAAATTATAGGAAAATCCACAAGTTCTATTAATGATAGCAAATATGAAAGATTTGTTGAAAAGGTGATGGATGAATTGGAATTATTTACAGGATCACCATTTTTTAAAAATTGAAAATTAAATCCATATGATGAAGTTGAATTGGTATTATAATACATATTAGCTAATTTTAAAGCTGTTGGATTTAATGTTGAAACAGAGTAAACACGTGGACATTCACCATCTATAATAAAAACAGTTTTCTTCTGAAGAAGGCGCAACGATGGTTCAGGTGACTCAATAATTTTGAAAATACTTTTAATATACTTCTTCTTATTCCTTAAAAATGTTCCATTTAAAATTGGATAAAAATTGTAGAATGGATATGGTACATTAGAACTTGTCCTCATAAAATTCTTAACATTCGATGTCAAAGCATTAAGAATAAATAAATTTTCAAATTGCAAAAGACCTTTGAATGAAAATATATTTGCTAACTGGTATTGAATTGAATTTTTTTCTAAAAACTCCATAAATCCAAAGTTAATGGTAAATGATTTATTATTAAACTCCTCAATATTGATTTCAGAATTTTTTAAATTACTTTCTAAATAGGTTATATTGAATATTTTACAGTTAACTGAGAATCTACACAATAGTTTTTTACTAATTTTTACATGGTTATCTAAATCTTTTAAATATACAAATTGAAAAGATACCGATCTCCATTCATCTTTTTTCCATCTTGTCAATGAGATTTTATTTTCTTGTACAAGTTTTTCATTAAAAAATAAATTTATGTAAAAATTTCCTAATGTTACGTTGATACAAAGTTGTAAAACTAAATTTTTTTTGTTATCATTTGTTAGTGAGATACTTGCAATGTGAACTTTGGTGTTTTTGTATTTTCTTTTTCCTTCCCAGTTATTAATTTTTATTTTAAAAGTTAAACTAATGCCTGTTTCAAGGTTAATATTATATTTTGGATCTAATACAACACTAAAAGCTTCTTTGTTTATACCATCCAAATCTGTGGTATAAACAGGAAATTGAAGTGAGTAATTTGGATTTATTGGATCTTCTAAATTTGGTTTTATTGTAAATTTATGAAATGCCTTCAGGAATGCTTTATGATATTTTTTAGATTCAAAAAAATGCAAGAAAAGGAATTTAAAAAATTGTGGTTGATGTGACAATAAATTCATAAACGGCAAAAGGATATCAGCAATACAATTCCTATCAACTTCATCATCAATATTCTTAATATACAACAAAATACTTTCCATTTTTGGTAAAAAGAAGGATAATGTAAAATTATTCTTCTTAATCAAAATATTATCCAAAGGGTTTACGTTAAAAGAAGTTGATAAATTGTAACAAATTTCTGTTGCAATTCTTGAGATCTTTGACATAATTTTAATAATACTACATTTTGGTAATGATTCTAAATTTTTTGATATAATTATTATCATAAAATTAAAAATATCATAACATGTTTCATTTGCAAATAATCTTGATAATCTATTAGCAGTCTTCTCATGATTAATTGATATTTCATCATTTGCATATTCAGTTGTTGTTGACTCATCAATATCTGATATATTCCCATCTGTTGACATAAGTAAGTGGTAATCAGAAATATTTGAACAACCTTCAAAAGAATCAGAGGAAAGGTAATTAATTAATGAATCAACCAAATATAATTTTATACTTGGATGTATTTTTTTCTATATCTTCAAAAATAGTATTCTTCTGATTTTCATAACCACTTTTTGATAACAGTATTATTACACATGACGACAGGGAACGTGAAAGTTGGTGTACTAAAGGGTGGTTAATTGTGTTATCTTTAGAAAATAATTCTTCACATAATGTATTAATCAAATTAAATAATGACGTTAATATTTCACACAAATATTTGTATATATTTTGGTTGTGGATAGAAGTTTTTGTAAAAAGACCTGCTTCAAAAAATATAGATATAATGTAATTAATTTTTTCAAGTGAATCACTGATATTATCCCTCAAACATTTAATTAATTCATTTAAATATTGTAGTAAATTGCTTATTAATGGTTTACCAGTAATAACAATATTTTTTTGGTCCTCTGGCAAAGAATTTGTAATCGGTAATGATGATAAATCTCCTTCATAAATGATAAGTTCTTTGAGAAAAGCTGAAAGACTATGTGATAAAAATAACTCATTAATTTCAATTAAATTTGATGCAATATTTTGTTTTTTTCCAATAACAATAGAATATATGAATTGTAATTTTTCTTTCCTCTTACATTTACTTAAACATTCTAGAGAGTTATTTAAAATTTTTACAGAATCATCTAATTGTTTTGGCGATGTATTGTCATGATATGTTGTAAGTGTATTTGTTATAGTTGCTATAATTGCTAATATGAATTCTTTTGAGTCATCAAATGACAATATTCTTAGGAAAATTTTATATACATGAAATAAAGGTTCTTCTTTATCTTCTAATAAACGATCATTTAAAAATTTATAAGAAATATTCATAGAATTATATATAACAGCATTTTTTAGATGTTTTTTTCCACATTCTAATGCTTTCCAAATGTCTTGTGTTGTGATGGAACAATAATATAGATGTTCAAATCCCATAACAAAGTATAACTCTGATGAGGTTATACATTCACAGAATGCTGCTCGAAATTGTTTTAATAAACAATAGTACATAGAAGGTTTTCCATTAATAGTACTATCAAAGAATGCTTGATAAATTAGAGAAAATAATTTAAAGTGAAAATTATTTGGACAATTTAGATGAGAATGCATTAATGGAAATTTTTTTATCCTCGATAGTATATTCCTTCCGCATTCCAATAGCTCCTCTGCACTAAAAATATTTATAAATATAGTTTTTATTGCATGGAAAAAATGTTCCCTCCTATCTTTACTAAAGTCTTTTTTTGTAATCCATCTGTCATATGCTGTTATGGTAATAATATCAACAATCTTCTTAACTGTTATTTTCATTATATCTAGAGTCTCTTTAACAACTTCATTATTATCATAATAACCTTCATCTATCTTGAAATATTTATTTTTTAAAAAATAAGTAAATTTAGCTATCTCATCAATATTACCCAGAAAGTAGTCAAAACATTTTGTCTTAGTTTTTTCAATATCTTCCTTATCAATGTGTAAAATTCTACCATTATCATCAATCATCATATTACATTTAACGATAATCGTGGCATATAAAACACAAGCTAACCAATTTTTAGTTTGAATAAGATTATCTTCTAGTAACCCATTTTGAAATTTAAATTTCTCACATATTGCTAATGTAGCTTCTGACCAATAATTTTGAGTGCAGTATTTAGCTATAATTTTTAAAACAATAAATGCAGTATCGAAACATAATAATGGAGGTGATGGTGGATGCTGACCAGTCATTAATTTAAAAAAAAGACAAATATCATCAAAGTAAGCAAATGGTTTTTCATCGAAAAAGTCATTTGAATCTTCGTTAGATGTTAAAATATCCATTGATTGTTGTTTCAAAGAATATACATAATTAATCCATTCTTTTTCTTCATCCAATGACATTTTATTGTTTAATAAAAAATATTTTGTTCTATTTTTTAAATTTCTTTCACTTTTTAAAATATCTTTCCTGATTAGTTTTATTGTGTATGGGACTAAAAATGTATCGGCAGGATTTTCAATAGACCATTCTGTTAAGAAGTCAAGGAACTCTTTGCAAACATTCTCACAACATGTTGGATCAACTAAAAAAAACCAAACACCAATAATTTATAAACTTTAAGATACTAAAACTTGCGTTTATCTAGCGGGAATATAGATATAATAACCATAACACAGTATCTAGATTCATGATAACTATTATCCTTCAAACATTTAAACTTTTTCAAAAGTTTTAACAAAAAACGAGCTTTATTTCCCTTTGAAATCATGAATATCAATAAAATAGATTGTTAAAAATCATAAAGAAACAATCTAGAAATAATAAACAACTATTGTATTGACGTAATGTTAAAATTTTATGATAAAACAATATTTGTAACTGATAAAAAATGTTGTTGTTAAATGACACAAAAAGTATTTTTAAAATAATAACGTGCACAAAAAATGTGTATAACAAAAAATATGATTTTATTGTTTTAAGTAAAAAAGGAACATATCAATAAAATATTTTGATAAAAGCATTTTTATAAATTGACGGTAAAGTATGGAAACTTATCTAGTGAGTAAAAAATTTTAAGTATAACTATAAAATGTCATGTAAATGACAATTACCTGATCGAATTATATTTTCTTTTTGATAAAAATTCAATAGGAGAGATAGTAAAATAAGAAGCTCTTAATTTGTATGGATGATGTAATGATAAAAATGTCAAAAACAAATATCGTAAAATGATAAATGGAATTATAATTTTGAGATTAATAATTATTATTACAGATATTTCTTACCAATAAGAGATTATTTTGTTCCAAGGTAGACGTTCAAATTGAAAGATATAGTATAGGTTGTGCCTAGCTCTTACAAAGTTTAATATAGTATTTGTATAAATAAAAATGATAAGATAAAAAGTAAAAAAGATAATATACAGTTTTAATATAATATGTCTATATGTTTTTTACTGTATATAAGGATTTTAATAATTAAGTAAAAAAGAATAGATACCTCTATGGAGGTACATACAAACTTTAGAGAGTTGCAAAAAAGAATTTTTAAAAAAAACATTATGTTAATGTATTATTATTTGGAAGCATGTGTTCCCATAAAATTTATAAACGTATTTTATATAAATAGATATTTGTTCAAATAAAAATTGAAGGATGATAGACAGTTGTTATAGAGAATAGATTCAAATAGTTTCATACTTTAGTTATTGAAGAAGAGAAAGTGTAATTAAAATGTATATTACTTCATTTGACATCTCTATCA
The DNA here is from genome assembly GCA_963280985.1 of Strongyloides venezuelensis. NCBI lineage: Eukaryota > Metazoa > Nematoda > Chromadorea > Rhabditida > Strongyloididae > Strongyloides > Strongyloides venezuelensis. Next base: position 18,309,703 of record CAUJLX010000002.1, on the reverse strand, counting down.
GTCAAGTGATAAAGTTTAATTTTACAATAATGAAATTCAATTAAAAACGTAAAATTTAGATAACTATTCAGATGTAAAAAAAAGAGTTTTCTTAATAAAAACAAAACTAAATTTTGAATAGCATGCCATAAAAACAAAGTATGCTTAATTAGCAAAAAAATGAACAAATTATTATATAAAAATTAAAAAAATAAAATTAAGTTATTTCTAAAAACGTGACTAAACAACAAAAAAAATGCATATTTAAAAGTAGTTTCACTATATAAATGATAAGGAAATAAGCTTAGCTATATGCAAGAAATAGGAAACTTCTTATCATGACATTTATTTATTGATACTATCAAAATAATGGTAACAAAAATAATTACAATTCCCGAGTATAACAAAAATAAAAACATCTAGGAATGAAAAAATATTAAAAAGTCTAAAAAAGGATTATTTTAAATAAAAATAAATAACCCGCGGTATTTCTAGTAATATAAAAAAAATCTCTACAAACATCTTTCCAATGTTTTATCCTTTGAAGATACACTCATCTATATAACTTAACTTCTTTCTATTTCATGATAACAATTATGATAATTACATTAAATTCTCTCAACAATAAGTAAAAATAGCAAATATTTTTTTTTATAAATCATAAAAGACACATTATTATTTGTGAAATATAAATTCTCCATTTAATCACTATCAAATAATTTATTAAAATAAATTAAAAAAAAATCCTTTGTTATCATTAAAAAGTTTTTCAAACTTTTATAATAATTTACAACTTTTGTTTCATCATTTCCTATATGACAATTATTTTAATGACGTCAAAATATCTTATTTAGACTACTGTTGTGGCATTTTACTCCTTTACACTTACATCTCTTCCTCAGCTTTTATAATATGTATCATTAATATATTATTTTGTAGAAAATATTTATATTGATTATATTAAATATAAATTTTGAAGATTTTAATTATATTAACTTTAGTTGTTGATGATATAATGCGTCGTAAGTATAGTGGAAATTATTCTTCAGATGATGAAAGGTATGGTGGAAGAGCATACAGTGGTGGTATGAATTTTGTTGAAGGGAAATTGGCTGATCATAGGCGTAAGTTATTGATCATTTAAAGTATATGCTATTTTTTTTACTAGGATTTTATAATAATGGAAAAGGTACAATGAATCGCGTTTATAAAGCTCTTTCAAGAAAGGGTGATGATAATGGAAATGGAAATTCAAGATTTAGAGATTTGCTTTATGATTTAGAAGTTAATGATAAATTGACTGAGGAACAAATTCTTGATAAATATTTTAAAGCTGCAGAGCTTGAAGAGATGCTTAATGAGTCATTTGATCAATCCGAAGAAGGGGTAGATTCTGAAGATAAAGATGAAATTAACAATGAATTTGATATCTTTACAAAATCTAATCGTGGGATTTTTTCAATGGATAATTTTGTTGATTATCTTCTATCAAAATTACACTTACAATGGAGGACATTATTATATGCCTTGTTTCCACTCCACCAAATTCAAACGTTAGCATTCATATGTCTTGTACAATTTATTAATGTTACAATACTATTAAAATACCTTCCAATGATTATTTGCTATATATCATTCCTTGGAATGGTATATTTTACATTAAAAATGTTCCATAGCAAAACAATCATAAGAAAAGAAAAAGTATGGAAACGTGTCATTGGTATTTTTGAGGAGATCCGTGAACGTAAGCATATGAAAAAAGATGATGATAATGAGGAAAATGAGATCAAAGAAAGAAAAATGTCAGATTGTGAGGATAGTATGTATGATCGTAAAAATTGGGAACCCTACTCAAATTTCTTCTTTTCTTTAGTTATCTTTATTTTATCAATTGGTTTTGGTGATGGTAAAATTTCAAATTCCATTATCCTTTGTGGAATAGGTGGATTTTTTGCTGTGTTTTGCTTTGTTGCTTTAGCTGATACCCATGATTTTTGGGCATTAATTGGGATTACAGCTAATTTTTATTTCATGTTTACCTTATGTTTTTTCACGAATGGGAATATATTCCTCGAAAATGTTGTTTTTTAAACCATTTTTTGAGTACAGATTTGGTTATATAACCTTTTCTATTTCAATACCTTCATTGGCTTTTATGTCCATTCCGGTGATCTATTATATTGCTTTGAAATCCCGTAAACATGGAATAGGGATTTTCCAAGAAATTATTCCCACATATTGTTTGTATAATATGGAGTCATGTAGCAATAATGATGTGGTGTATTGGATGGAAAACATTTACACTATCTGGTTTAGCTTTTACGAGTTTTGCTATCACATTTATGCTTTATCCATCTCCAGCAATTGCCTGTATAGCAGGAGCAATTGGATTTTCTCAAGTAAAAGGCTCCATAGCAACATTAACGATTATCAAATCAGCAATAACAATTTTTGTACTATGTTTACCATTTATTACCAGAAAAATATTATTAAAACTTAACAAATCAAAAGGATTTAAGAAGATATATTCAAAATTTGAGGACAAACAATGGTTCCTTTTAGGATTATATGTCATAACATTAATGATAGCTGTGTCACTTTTATATCAAAGTAATAGAACGGTTGATTTTAATAATGATGTAACTAATATGACATGGTCTTCATTTGAAGATTATTGTAAACTTTCTCAAGCTAATACAATAAAAAGGCAAATTCAATGTTCTCAGTTAAAGGGAACAGCAGTTAATTGGAAGGGAACAGTACAAGCAGTAAGAGTTGTTGCTATAGATAACTCCTTTGAAACATTGTTAGATTATTTACCTGATTCAATAGATCAAGCTATTCGGTGCTTTTATGATCATGATCAATCAGATACCTCTGATATCTCACCAATTAAACCTAATCAATGTTCAATGACTAATTATAATGTGTATACTTATGAAATAGAAGTAGCAGGACCATATGGTGAAAGTAAAATAAATGTTAATAAGGGAACTGTAATTTTAACGGCAGGAGATGTATTTGGGGAGGTCTTACAAATCCTAGAAGAAGGTGATGTAATAAGTTTTATTGGATATTTTGATCAGTATCCAGTTTTTAGATATCCATCAAAATTACAATTAGCACAGCTTGAATGTGTAACATGTAAACAGTTGTTTAAAAATAAGCAAAATAAAAGATTCAAGGTAACACGAGCAGATTCTCAGAAAAGGAGAATATGGTATCATGTATTGCAATCATTTAAATTTATGTTTAACTTTATCTTAGCACCAACATTGACAATGAAATTGTAAATAGATATAAAATACGATTAGTTAAATAACGATAATAAAAAAAGCTTTATTTTTCCTTTAAATTTTTTTTCTTTAAAGACAATTTTTTATAGAAATAAACTATTAGAATAATTACCACAATAAAGAATGTAAACGTTAGTAGAATTATAAATAAACCAGAAATATATTTATTGTTATTGTAATTTAAAAAACTAGAATTGTTTGAAAATTTTGGATTGATTTTCTGATAATTCTTTAAAGTACTTGGTGAATCAACGGTGGATTGTTTGCAATAAATTAAACAGTAATCGTTTAATGCACTTAATGTATTTTCTTCAAAAGAAAATGGTGATTCAAATACACTAAGGAAATTGAATTCATTTAAAAGTATTTCTTCATCAATATGTAATATCATAATTATAAGAGTATAATAGATCTTGAAAAAAAGAATACGGGCATTATAAAAAAACTTTTGTCGTTACCTATTTTTATACTAAAGATACAATCTAAACTCAAAAGATTTAGCTTCTAGATATGTAATTAATCAAGATAAGAAATCAAATAGTTATGATATTGCACTTATCTAAAATGTATCTTTTATAAAATTGTTATTAGCTGTGAAATTTGAACTTTTCAAAAGAACATATAAAATATTTTCATTGTATTAACTTATCGTGCTTTTACTTTGTGATGATGTACTTGATAAAAATTTGTAGTAATGATAAGTTAATTTCACTACAAATTTAATTAAATTTAATCTGATAAAGTGATTTAATTATTTTTTGATAGAATTTATACACGATAGTGTCGTTTTAAAATTTCTTATTAAAATTTCTTATCAAAATTTAAAATTATCTTTATCTTCTTTACTTATAAAAAATGAGAAATTGTTTTTCACAGAATATAAATGTGTAAAAAAAAATTCCTTTTATAAAAATCATTATTCAATTATTTATTATTTTTGAATTGAATAGTTCTTCGAATAATGAGGAAAAAAAACTTCATATTGATTGTACTATATGATATTGTTAAAAAATACAACTTCATTAAGATATGATAAATTATCTTACTATTAATCATCCTTTAAATGTATAAATTATTATTTCATAGTTTTTTGTATTCTTAAATATATATTTTCATTGTTTGTAAATCTTTTTTTTATGCTGATAACTTTTTGTTTGATATATTCTTCTTAGTCATATTAAAGTAAACTGAAAAATTTGCTATAAATAACATACATTCTTATTTTTTGCCTATCATGTCATTATAAATTAATCATAACATATAAATTGCAATAATTAATTAATAGATAGATATATAATTTTCAATATACTTCAAATTACCTATTGCTGTAAAGTGATATAAATGTATGCATATAATAAATTGTTGAAATTATAAATATAATTAATTAATTAACAAATTGTGATAGAGACATCTTTTTATGACATATTTTCTATCAAAGAATTATTAAGCATTCTCACTTCATTTCCAAATTTAGACATTTCCTTATCATAATTTTTTATCTTAATAGTATATAAATTTAAGTAAATCTAATTTTTCTTGGAATTTTTATAAGTATTATTTAATTATTCAATTCCATACAAAAGTGATGTCCTTCCTCTCGCATTATATGAAAAACGAGGAGTGTTCTAAGTCACATTTTAGCATATATTAGAAAAAAATTTTAATTACTCAAACGGTTGAAAAAAGATATCTAATTAAATTGGTGCAACCATTATAAAAAACAAAATAAAAGCCTATAATTAGATGTAAATTTAATTACAATTTATTTGCTTATTTACGCGTCTTCGTTTTAAAGATTATTAACAAATCTTTAAGTAAAAAACAAATTATGACAAATCAATTTCACTTCTCACAAATTATTTCTGGTTAATAAAAATTCTTAAGTTTGTGACATGGGAATATAAGAAATATGTTACCATTAACATTTTAATAGAATAGTTATTCGCTTTAGTCTAGGATAAAAAGTTTACATATGTATAAATATACCTGTGCCATGTTCAGAAAAGGCTAATTTTTATAAAAAAATAAATTAACAATACAACATTTTTATAATCACTATACTTTATTGGTGTAAATTAGATGTAATGAGTAGTTAGATATTAATTTTTTAGATACAAATACATATACAATTTTAACTATACAAATTTTTTTAAAAAAGAAAGGTTTTTGTCTAATTATTAAAGAGAGGTATTTCACTTATAATAGAAGCATCTTGTGAAATTGCAGGAACCCTATCTTTACGTCTTTGGGTACTTGTTGATAATGGTCGAAAAGCCTGCTTAGGTTTATTGAAACCAATCCCGCAGATAGAATCATCTCCAACAGCAGGAAATCCGAAAGATCCATCAGCCTTTGTATCCTCTAATGTGAAGAAATTTTTTGTAGGCTTAAATTTTGGTATAGATGGCTGACGGAAATGTTGAAACTGTGAATCATTATTCTTTTGCTTTTCCAATAGCATACACCCAGATGATCTAGACTTTTTCTCCGTTGGTTGATTCAACCCTCTTTGGAGGTTAAAGGACACCTGCGAAACATTGAAAACAGGCTTTTGATTACCCTAAAAATGAAAAAAAAATGAGTGAAAACATTATTATAAACTTACAATCTTATCATCTTCATGTCTTCGACGTTTCAAATTCATTGACTCCAATTTGTTTTGGACGGCCATAAAGTTTTCTTTACTTCTTTGAGAGTCAATTTCCAGTTCTTTAACTCTCTCCTGCAGAGCTCTTCCACCTTGTTTGTACTTTGATATCATTTGATTGAGATGAGTAATCTTGTTCTTCAAATTACTATTTTCTTCTTCTTTCTCCTTTAACATGTTATCCTTTTCCTTCACAGCCATTAGAAGTTGTGCTTCCCGCTTCTTAAAATCTTCTTTTATCTTTTCAGAAGATTTTGCCGCTTCAGCCGCTCTTCGGTACTAAAAGAATTTAATAATAAAATAATATTAATTTTATTATTACCTGTGCGGTCATGTTTTTAATATTATTCTCATAGTGGAACTTCTGGAAACTTCTTATCTTTTCAAACTTTTTCAGAGCTTCCTTGAACTCAATCTCTGGGTCTTTGAAATAGACTGACTTATTGTGCCCTAGTCTTGAGTTTATTTCCAGAAGATGGGTACTAGTTTTGCAGTTGGGGCAATCAACACGATCCGCTTTCGTATCTGAAATATCATCATAAAAAAATGACAAATATAAATCTTACCTAATCCCAGACATGGTAGACAAAATATATGACCACAATTTGTGAGATGAAGCTGTGTCTGAGAGAGTGTAGAGGTACAGCGATTACAACGGATCCAATAGCATTCGTTGAGTGACATCTTCACAAAATTTAACAGGTCGTAGTAATAAATATGCAAGATGACGAGTATGTTATAAGGAGTATAAATGTGAATATAAAAAAATTTTAATTTACTTATATACACAATAATGATAAATAAAACAATGACAAAGGATTAAAAATTTTATTATAGAATATTCTGATTCTAAAGCCATCAAACATATGTAAATTTTCTTTTATTAGATACTTTAAGTGGAGTAATCAAAATTTTTTGTAAATTTTAAAAAGAAAAGATTATAGAAGTACCATTTTTAGGAAATATCTTCTAAATAAGTTTTAAAAGAATATATATGTTTTTATTAATTAAATAAAATTTATGATCAAATGTTAAATTTCATCTGAAAAATTATTAAAATATATTTAGTTATTCTTTTAACGAACAATTACAAAGAATAGTATAAATATAAAATGAAAACGGTCTAGTATTAAAATTATATTATTAAAAGTTATAAATGAGGTTTTTCATTTTGTTTCTAATACCAATTAATATGGCACCTACCTTTTTTGCCTGAACGTCCACCTAAGAGGTACTTTATAAAAGATGTTTTACCTGAATGTTCAGGCAAAAAAGGTAGGTGCCAATTAATATATTATTAGCATATGATGCACCGACGTTACCTCCAAAACTAGGAAGATATGAAATACGAAGAAGTCGTGTAGTTAAGAAACCTCCTTCGATAAAGCATTATTTAATTTAATCATATGTGTTTGGTGGTAAAACAATCTATGATTGTGGTAAAAGAACGAGGTTTCTGAATTATGGGGAAGCTTTAGCATTTTGCTGAAAACTTAGTAGATTTAAAGCAGCGAAGCGTGAGAAACATAGTATTCCTCCAAGACCATCTCTTCTAAATCACGAAAAAACTATTTCGGTAACTATCAAATCTCCATCAAGGCAATCTCTAATGAAATCAAGAAATCATTTATCAGGAAAAAGAAATTTTATAACAAGTTATAAAACCAGTTTGAATAAAAATATAATTGACGATACAGAAAAAGAATTTTCTTCCACCCCAAAAAAATGAATAAAGAGACTAATAGTTATCGTTTGTGGTGAGAAGTGTGGATTGGTTGTAATATACTATGTTACACTAGGCATCACTTCAAATCATATAAAAATTTGGTAAGCATTTTTTTCATAAATTATTTTTTTTATTTTATTACATAGATTCTAGCAGAAATAAAAATTATAAATTACATCATGGAGAAGCCTATCTTGTGTCAAGTCCGCAATTAAATCCAGTTGCACAAGGACTCGCTGATAAATATGCAAAGAAACAAAAATTAATGGTCGATTCATATGCAATATATGGAACATTATATGCCAGAGTACAGGTATATTTACTCTCGACAATAGTAAAATCTTGCTATGATACAAAGGCCAAATATAGCTTTTATTTTAATAAACCACTTTCTAGATCTGCTCTTAGTTTTACCCAAATTGTCTTGGGTATCTATAAATAAATTTGGCATCGGTGTACATTATGATAGATGTCGTGTTTTTTGTTGTTTTTATTTTTCTTCCAATGGGGAATATAAAAAGAAAATTAAAAAAAATGTCTTTCATCGTAATCATTAAGATTTTTGATAAAAATTACATGAAAGATCATTTTTATTATTGTTTATCAATTTTAAATTTAATGTTTTTTAAATTTAATATTATTTCTATACATTTATCTTGGATCTTTAAATTTCATTTTTTAATTAATTGTTAATCATTTTGAAACCATTAAATAAAAAATGAGAAAAAAGTGTTTGTTTTCGCCAATATAGATTTGAAAATTTAATCGGATTTTGTATGTAACAAAAAGATGTGTTTTCTCCAAGCTTTAGATGCTGGAATGTTTTCAATTTCTTGTGCTTAAAATTAGCTATGTTATTATTAAAATACAGTAGTTTTTTGAGCACGTATTTGTGTAGTCTTATCTTTCAAACAATTTTTGTAAAAGTAAATTAATTTTTTTGATTTATTATTCGTTTGTAAACTATAACCCAATGAAAAAGAAGTAAACTTTACACGCGATTTGTTATCCTCGATTTAATAAACTTAAAGTAACATATATGCTAAAATCTTTATTTTCTTATTAAATCCAGTATCAAAAATAAATAAATCAGTTAGCCTTTTAAAAAATTAATAAAGTAGTGTTTTTAATAATCTTGAATAGTTAATTGACTTAATCTTATAAAAATTAACATTTTTTAGATAATCGGTTAATAAAGAAATTCAATAATATCAAATATATTTATATTTATGACTTTTTAAATACCATATTGTTTATCTATTAATATAGTTTTATTTTTGTAATTCTATACTACCACCTTTTTATGTTATCTTTATATTAATAATTCAATCGCTCATTTTATTTAATTTGATTAATTTTTTACTAAAATTTCGTATGACAAATTTTTTTAATAGTTCAGCTGTTTACAAAATTTAATATATATAAAAAGCTATAGAGTATGTATATTGACAACATAAATGATTGAACATTTTGCAATATTCAACTATAAATATATTGAAATGTTAATTTAATAATTAATATTGACCATAAAAATTTATATATGAAATGCTAACAGTAACAATATCTTAAATATTTTGATTATATACAATTGTTATTATACCAGCTGAAAGCTTTGCTTCTTCGTGACTTTTTTAACATTTTAACATATTCTACGTTGATTTTTTTAGTAAAAATATTTACCACTATTTGGTTCTTAATTAAAATAGTTTTCAATTAACCTTAGAAATATTAATTTAATCTCTTATACTAGTCTTAAGATTTTCAAATAAGCAATTAATTGCTTTATTTCGTTAACTTTTAAAAATATTATTTGTAAACAAAATTAAAAAAATTATTTCAAAAAGAGGTGTTATTTAAAAATTACTTGATCTATTACAACTAAAACATTTTGATACGTGTTTTCGCCATTAAAACAAAAATAGATCTTTTGACTATTTAAACTGTAATAATGAGTTAAGTTTAAAAAAAGTTTTAGTTAAGAAAAAATTATTTTTCTTATTTTTTTTGCTATAGGCATGCCATTTGAACTATTAAAGTAATACTTATTTTTACTGTAAAATATTTTTTATCAGAAATTTAAGACATCATTTATTTGCATTTAAAATTTTTATAAATAAAAATGTTTAATAATCTAACAATTTTAATATTTTTATTTTGCAAAGTGTTTAAACTTTTATGTTGTTAATATACATACTCAATGGCATTTTATACATATTAAATTTAATAAACAGTTGACATTATTACAAGCATTCGTTGCATAAAATTTTAATTAAATTAATCAAATTAAACTATTATAACTTTAAAAATAATGGTAACATAAAGAATGGTAATATATAATAACAAAAATAAATTTATATTAATAAATAAATAATATAGTATTTTAAAAAGTCCTAAATATAAATATAATTGATATTATTGAATTTCCTCATTTTTTTTAATCATTTTAAACTATTAAAAAAATTACTTCATTAATTTTTTAAAAGATAAACTAATTTATATTTTTTACTGCCTGATTTACTAAAAAAATAAAAACTTTAGGATATTTGTTACTTTAAGTTTACTGAATCAAAAAAAGTAAATGGCGTGTATGTTATAGAGTTTGTTTGAAAATTGATTACATTATGGAATTAAGACCATTGAATAATTTTTTAGCAAAAAATATCCCAATAAAATAAAATGGAATAATAAACAAAGACATGAGAAGACATAATCTTCGGCTTTTTATTAAAGTACTTTTTTGAGAGGCCAATTTTTTAAATACCAATATTTTTAATAATGAAATGATATATAAAAATTTTTTTGCAAAATATTCGCTGCAGCTTAATTTTATTGCAAAAGTCAGATACAAGTCTAGATTAAATAAAATAACAATACACTTACCAGAAATATTAATAGTTGAATTTATGTGCGAAATTTAAGTAATATCTAGTAATAATTTAGAAATAATAATTTTAAAAAATTCCTCTAATTAAGTTACAAAATATATTCACTTTTATTTGTGTTTGTTAGTTAAATAAAATTTATGATATGAATCCAAACTTTCATCAAAAAATGTATTGGTGAAAATATATGTAGTTGACCTTTTAAAGAACAATAACAATGAATAATATATTTTATATAAAATGAAAAAAGGGGCTAGGGTTTTGTTATATTTTTTAATGTTATGAAATGAATTTTTATATTTTACTTCTAATATCAATCAACATTTTATTAACACAAAATGTACCGCCGTTACCTCCAAAAACTTGGAAGATACACGATACGGGGAAGCCGTGTTGTTAGAAAGCCTCAATCAATAAAACATATTACAATTAAATCACATATTATTAATGGTGTCTCACATTATCATTGTGTTGATAGAGATTTCACTAATTATGGAGAAGCACTACAATATTGTCAACTTCTTTATAGATGTGAAGCAGAAAAACGCCACCAAGCCAGTTTTAATAGAAAACCACTTTCTGTAAAATGCAGGAACGCTATTTCAAGAATAAGTAGATCTCTGTCAAGAAAATCTCAAATGAAAACAACAACAAATTTACCTATAAGAAGAAACTCTACATCAAATTCTAACCAAAGTTTAGTTAGAAATGTAATCGGTAATTCACTCATAGAATTTTATCCGGACAAAAAAATTAATGTAAAAAGTTTTAGTTACATGACATGGAATAGAGTTTGGCATAGTTGTAATTATAAATGTTATTTTAGTCAGAATTACGGCCAGTTTAAAAATTTAGTAAGTCTAATTTCCATAATTTTTTTATCTATTGCATAGATTATGACAGAAATAAACACCTATAGATTAAACCACGGAGTGAGACAACTTATATCAAGTTCATACCTACAGGATATTGCCCAAAAATATGCTAATGACTATGCAAATAATCAAAAATTAAAAGTTAATCCATATGCTACGTATGGAGTATTACACGCCAGTGTACAAATAACATCAGCTTCATCTATAATAAGATCTTTCTATGATACAAAGCAGAAATACAGCTATTTTTTAAATAAACCAATGTCTAGAGTTGCTCTTTGTTTTACACAAATTATCTGGGCCTCTACAGAGAAGTTTGGCATTGGTGTACAACACCATAATACTAATCTCTATATTGTCCTTCTTTTTCACCCAAATGGTAATATAAAAGGAGAATTTAAAAAAAATATTTTCCATCGTATTCGTTAAGATTTTGGATAAAAATTACATGAAAGACCATTTTTATTATTGTTTATCAATTTTAAATTTAACGTTATTTAAAATTTAACATTATCTCTATACATTTATCTTGGAGCTTAAAATTCTACTTTTTAATTTATCGTGAATCACTTTGAAACCTGTAATAAAAAAAATTAGGAAAGAGATTTTGTCTTCGCAATACATCCTTTAAAATTTACCTATTTTTATAAGTAAATAGCCAAGAGATGTACTTTTCCCTAAATTCAAGTGTTTGAATGTTTCCAATTTTTTGATCAAAACTGCTATGTTATCCTTAAAATACAAAATTTCTGAACACATTTTTATAGCCTTGTTTTCAAATAACCATTGTAAAAATAAAAAAACATTTTTGGTTTATGACTCATTTAAAAGGTACTTCTCAGAAAAAAAAGAAATTTCATGCTTATATTAATTGACTTAAAATTAGTTGGACTATAAGTTTAAGACTGTTGATTATTTTTTTTAACAAAGATATTCTAATAGAATGGGTTGGAAAATTAAACAAAACCATTAGTACAAATAGTCTTCCTCCTTTTATTAAAAAAATGCTTTTGAGTAGCCAATTTTTTTTATACTAATATTTTTACTAATGATTAAATGTAGAAAATTTTTTCAATGTTTGTTCTGCCACCTAGACGCCTTGCTAAAATCATGTACACGGCTAATTTAATTAAAAAGGAAATTATATAATCGGCAGAAATATTTATGACTAGAATAGTAGGTGAAATTAAGAAGATTTCTATTAAAAGGTAATAAATTAGAAGTAGTATTTTCGAAACACGTCATCTAAATGAATTTAAAAAGATATGTTTTGCAAGTGATTATAAATTAGAAAAAGTTTAATTGTACCCAAAATAGACTTTATATGTATTCATTATGTCCTAAAATAGGGTTTGAATTTTAATAGTTCAACTATTTTTTTGGGTAAAATGAAACTTCCATCTCTTTTTTAAAGGGATATAGCTTAATCTTACTCCTTTATCAACTAAATTTTATGACATGAATCTAAATTTCATCTAAAAATTCATTGAAATATGTTTAATTATCCTTTTAAAGAACAATATCAATGCATAATATATTTTATATATATAAAAGGATAACAGGGTTGTATTTTAGTTAGATTGTTAAAAGTTAAAAATGAGACTTTACATTTTACTTCTGTTACTAATCAAAGTTTTATTATCATTCGATGCACCGGCTTTACCTCCAAAACAAGGAAGATATTTAATTAAAGGAAACTATATATTAAGAAAGCCTCAATCAATAACGTATTATAAAATCACATCGTATAAGCATAATGGTAAATCATTTTATATATGTGCTGATAAAACATTTCAAAATTATGGGAAAGCTCTAAAATATTGTCAATGTCTTAGTAGATATGAAGCAGAGAAACGTGGAAGGAACAGTTGGCGAACAAGATTATTTCTTAAGAAATGCAAAAACTTTCATAAAGGATTAAACGAAGTTCCTTCAAGAAAATCTCCAACAGTAGGAAAAAATTATTTTCCAGGAAGAGGAATCTTTATAAAAAATCCCAAAAAAGATTTGGATAAAAATGTAATTGGTAATGAAAAAAAAGAATTTTCAATCGCTAAAAAAATGAATACAAAAAGTTTTACTTTTTATATTTGGAAAAAAGTGTGGGTTGGGTGTAATGTTGTATGTTATCGTAGTAATCATTTCGGAAAATATAAAAGTTTAGTAAGTCTTCTTTTTGTATTTTTTTTATTTATTATATAGATTTTGGAAGAAATAAATAACTATAGATCAAACCATAGAGGGGATAAGCTTGTACCAAGTTTTCAACTTAATAATCTTGCACAAAACCTCGCCAATAACTACGCAAAGAAACAAAAATTATACATTGATCGATATGCAGGATATGGAGTATTATATGCCAATGTAAACATATCTTTAGCTACAATAATAATAAAATCTCTTTATGATACAAAGTCCAAATATAGCTTTTATTTTAATAGACCATTTTCTAGAGAAGCTCTTTGTTTTGCACAAATTGTCTGGACATCTACACAAAAAATTGGTATTGGTGTGCAACAATATAAAAATAATCTCTATGTTGTTTTGCTTTTCTATCCAAAAGTCAGCAATAAAAAAGAAGACTTTACAACAAATGTTTTTAAACGTGTACGTAAAACATTTTTATAGAATTTTAATGAAAAATTGTTGTCAGATTTTTGCATGAGACATTATTTATAAAAAAATGGGATGCTATTTATAAAACAATATTTTTAGTATTTAATTAAAACTAGCATCTAACACCACTTTTTTTAACTTTTGAAATCTCCAGCATCATTTTTCAATAGTTTATTAAGTAATCCTTTAAACTCTTGAGATCTTGTTACTGCCGTGTTAAGATTACAAGGTCATCCTATGTCTTTGTTCACTATTCCCGCAGCGTAACATTTTCCAAACAGGTCAAACATTTTATTAAACAATATTTTTGAGTGGGGACTTACATGAACAATTCTCGTTTCTCTCTCGTTTTCTAGGAATGAGCTCTAGAAATCAGGAAAGGGTCGTTGCATTATAATCACACTAACTAGAAGAACATACAAATCCGCTTTCACTTTAAAGTAAACCCTTTTTTGAATGAAGCACGAAGAAATTCTAGACCTTTAACCGCAGCTTCCAATTCCCTCTTTTGTGTACTCGTATTACCATGGACTTTTTTACTTTGAATTATTACCTGTGTACCATTTGTTGCAACAATTGCCCAATCTTTACTTGTGCAATTATTGGTGTTCGCTTCAGCTGCAATCTAATGCTTCAATCCAATCGTCTACGAAGTCTTTGGTAATTGCATCAACTTCGGATTGGTTAACACATCTATCTGGTAGATAGTTTGTTGGGTCATTGTCATCATTCAACGGCGCAGCAGCAGTAGTTGTACTTTCTGAATCAGATGATTCATGTGAATCCTGTGGTTTTTTCTCAACTTCATCACCATGTATATTCCACAATTGTTGTTTCTTGAATTCGCCTGTAACTGTTACAGTGGATAATATGATAAGTTTCTTCGTCCATGATTTTGAAACAACTTTGGTCAATTTTAGATACTAATTTACATTCTTTCCAATCATCATCGTCGTATTTGACTTTATATCAACCATTACTATTCAATGCAGTAACTTGGACTGTATACCTGTCATGGAGATTTACTGAAGTGTCACTTGTTTTATCTATTTCAAAACATTGACAATTCGTAAATTTGTCTACATCAATAGAAGAATTAATTTTTGCAATGGTTTGAGCCAGTGATAAATGTTGATTTAAACCATGTTGCACAGACTGAATACCTCTCTCAACTGACCCATTACTTAAACTTTATACGGGGATACTTCTAATGTGATAGATATTATGATATTTCAACAAATCGCAAATTCACTGGAGATCAAAGGCCGGTGATTGTCGCTGACTAAGATTAAGATAGTACCAACTTCTTCTATCTATTTCTCTACACATTTTATCATTTCTTTTGATGCGTAGGGCTTGATAAAGAAAGCTTTGGTTAATCGGCTGAAACTGTCATACATGACACAAATTTTTGATTTTCTATATACCATATTATCAATATGGATTCTTTCAGATAAAAACGTAGCCTTAGGCAGACTGCTTATTAATTTAATCAGATTTTTTTGAGCAGTTTGTCACTTCTTGCAGATGATCAAAAATTTCTCTATCTTTCTAGTATAGCTTTCCACAATGAACTTCATCGCAATCGTACGCCTCATGTAAAGTAAGGATCTATGAGAACCATGGAGGTTGAAAAGCAACTCACCATGAAATGTTAAAGGGATAAACAAACGTTGATCAAGAAACAATAAGCCTTGATCTCCATTAACAGTTTTAAATTTTTGCAGACAAATGGGCCATTTCTTTCTATCTTGATTCTTGAGAACCTCGTACGTATTATTATTTTTGTATCTATCAATGATTAACTTTGGATCAAGAATAATTTCACATTCAGCATCTTTGGTAGCGATTAAAAAGTGTGGAACATCTGAAATGGACTTAGAATTCTTCTTCTTTAACTTCCCATTGAATCTGAAAAGAAGTAATTTTGGCCATTTTACGAACAAAGGTGGAATCATTACTGATACATTCGTCAAATAAAGCAAAGAAATCAAACATTTTTTTAATATTAACAGATGATGTATAAACTACGATGTTATTATACAACAAATACTTTCTAATTCTTCCGCCGCTATTGAAACTGGCAACAGAAGTCGTAAAGCTAGTGAATAACGTTTTTGAGAGCCTTGGAGTACACGAGAGTTGAAATGTAATAAAAACGGTTTGCCGTCTTTCTTTTTAAAAAAACATCAAAACCAACAAATTTATTATCATGATCGACGTCAATAAACATATTAGTAATATTGTCTTCAATCATATATAATGAATGTGCTTGGTTTTAAGCTTGAACTAATTGTTGAAATTGCTTTTCTTTCAATTCAGTCCAACAAAATTTTTATTTTTCTTTGGATACAGTGATTTAGCTAGCTTGGCAAAATCGGGAATAAACAGTCTAGCATAGAACATTTTTGCTAAGGCACTACGCAGACTGGTTGAATCAGTTGGACTGTCTAGAATCAAACCTTTCATTTTGTTTGATGTTTGGATTATGCCATCAGACGAGATACAGAAACCAAGAAAGTCAATGAAGTTCACCATGATTTGACTTTTTTGGCGATTACACACAATATTATTTTTTTCTAAAACTTGAAATAATTGTGGTAACGCTGCTCTATTGCCAGATTCAGTTTTACTAATTACTATTATATCATCAAAATGCCAATACGTTTTTGCTATAGAATCAATGAGATCAGGTAGTACATTATTGAACAAAGCAGGTATAGAAGCAATACCAAATTCAGCTCTCAGTGTTTGGTAGAAACCAAATAGTATATTTATTGTCGCAAAATCCCGATTTTTACTATGAATTGTAAACTGCTTATATGCATTCTTCAAGTCAATAGAATAAAGGTAACGAACGTCTTTCTTTCTTTCTGAGTTGAAGAATATTCTTAAGTGATATATTATCTTGTGCTTCCGGAATGATGATAAACTTGTTGATTTGAGTATAATCTCCACATATGCGAATTTCACTGTTGCTTTCAGGTACTACCACAATTGAACTTGCATTTGAAACTTGCTTTAATGGTATTTTTTTCAAATAACCTAGCTTACATTCCTCTTCAGGTCGCTGATTTACCAAATTCTGTACATTTGGCTTAAGTTTTCGGAAAGGCATAACACAGGGTTTAAAATTTTCTGAAACATCAAATGGCATGGACAAATTTGGAACGCGGATTTGAGCACAATTTTCTAATTTTTTTTCTATACTCTCACAACCAATGAACCCTAATCGCTTAAGATTACCGAAGTTAATAATATCACATTCATGTTCCCAAACATAGAACTTACACGTGTGTTTAATGTTATCCAAAACTACAGGAATGACTAAAGCACCTAAACATGATATTATATTTGTCCCAACATCTTTAATCTCAACAGTATCTAGAAGATCAAGACTTGGTTCACCAATATTCTTCCATGATTTCATAGATAGATAATTGAAACCGCTGCACGAATCTAAGTACATTGATGTTGAAAGTTTAACATTGTCAATTAAAGCTTTAGTTGTCCATGTGAGATAGGTCAATTATTTTTTGGGTGTCTCATTTTTTTTTACAATCTTATTTTAATTTTTAATACTCTTACCCTGAACGGAACGATGATGGACAGATGTTTTGTTGAGAGTGTCCCAATTTTGAAGTGATTCTTTGCAAGGAACTTTCTTGTCCAGATGTTTGAAAAATGCTGCTGCTAGATCCTTAAGCATTCTCATAATACAATGAAACGTAGCTATTTGCTCTAAAAAAATTACTGTTGCAAAGATATTCGAAAAGTGTATCAACAAGTTTAGAGGTACGTTGTATATATAAATGTAATAAACGCGGGTCAATATGCCGAAAAGTGATTTAATGGAATTGGTTCTTCGCTTTTTCAAAAACTTCTTTCTTGGGTTCCTCCTCAGCTAGTTCATCCAAAAAATTGCAAATGGTCAACATTGCTTCTCTAATTTTAGGTTGAAGATCTTCAATAGCCTCTCTAACGTATTCCGATAATGCGTTGATAAGAACCTGAACATGCTGTTCTTTTGGAACATACGTACGAAGATGTTGTTTAACCTATTCTACAAAACTATAACGTGAAGTGGTTAAAAGCCAGGAGCGGCATGTTAGACTTTTGCATGGGACATAAGTTATTTTAAAATAGGATGCTACTTACAAAACAATAATTAAAATATTTTATTAAAAATAGCATCTAACAATTGTTTTGATTACTATTACCAATTTTTATTTCAACGTTATTTAAATTTAACATTTATGTTTAATAATATCTCCAAACGTTTTCCTAAATTTTAAAATTTATTTTATATTTGACCATTTATTATTTTGACGTCTATAAAAAAAATTTCTGTTCTCATCATACTTCTTTTAAAATTTAGCTGATTTTCAAATAACCAAAAGATGTATTTTTTAACTCAGAAAACTGAATAAATTTTATTTTCTAGCCAAAATTGGTCATGTTATCTTTATAAAGATCGTTTTTAAATTTTTTTACATTGTTTTTTTAATCAACTAACTTTTCTCAAAGTTTAAAAAGTTCACCACATATTATAAAAGCACAATTCCAGGATAGCGCGGAAGCTTTAAAATATTGAGATTGATAAATAATTGACCATGGGATGTACCAAAGAGTGATGATCATTCTAAAAAAATTTAAAAGATAAATACCCTTAATTTATTGATAAAATAATTACAAAAAATAGAAATTTTTTTTATGAATTTCGGTCTTACTTCAAAAAAACATAAAGATGTAGCAAAATTTATTGATTAATAGCGTGGCAAATAATGTTAATTTTAATTATCAAAATTTTCATTTTTTTTCATAATAATTCATTTTGCCTTTAGCATAATTTTATCTTAACTTTATCAAAATTTACGACTGAATATTCAACTCGCGTACGCTATCTCAACTTAGTTTGGAAAAAGTGTTTTCAAAGTTTTTGTTTATAATTAACCAAGTTATTTTTAAAGAGCTTATTATTTAAGTCACTTTTATGTGTAGTTTTATGTCGTAAATAACTGTTACAAACATTAACGGAGTCAAATAAATAATAAATCATTTGATAGACTAAAATTTTAAATACTGAAAAAATTTAATACTGCAATAATTAATTAATAATTGGTTAATTTAAAAAAAATTTGGTGATAATATATATGAAAATATTAGAAATAGAATATATTGAAAGATTGAACAAAGGCATTCAAAAATATAACATCCTGCCGGCTTTTTAAAAAAAAATATAATTTTTCTTTTGTAAATATTGACAAAAATATATTGGTTTTCTGCTCACACATAGTTAAAAACATAAATTCAAAAATGTATATTTGTTATTGCACGAATTTTTTATAAAGAGACTTAGATCGGTAATTTTTTGAATTTTAGTATATTACATTTAACATTATAAGATATTTAAAGTTATTTTAAAAGATAAACGCACATCATTACTCATTTGTGTGATACTGAAACATATTTCAAATCGTTATATTTTTTAGAAACAATCATTTTTCTTACACATTATTGTGTTTCAGCACGTTTAATTCATACCTTAAGATACACGTTATTATTATAATTTACTCATTTTAATATCATGCAAAATTCGTAAAATAAAATACGATACCTAGAAATTGTATAATTAGAGTAAAAATTATTGGTACTTTCAATTTTGATTGTCAATTACATCATTTTTCGATGAATTGAATTTTTTCCCATTTATACAACGTTGTCTTCTCATATCCATAATTTAATTTTGTGTTTTTCATCAAAATTTTAACATAATTTTTATTAAAATTTTAAAGATGTTACCTTCTGAATGTTAAGGATTACTTTTTAGCAAGACTAAAAATTAAATATAAAAGTTTTTTGTTTTAATACAGAAATTGATCAAATCTTTTTAAAAATAGTTTTCATGTGATAGAGGAATCTTGTTGTTATTATTGAATGACTGTCAATTGTAGGCCACCCCCTCCTTATATAAATACCTTGATATTTATATTATAATTCAGTCTTATATTTTTGCAACATGAATAGAGTGCACTAATAATATTTCGTTTATTTATATTAACTATAACTAGTTAACACAATCACTGAAAAGTAAAAATTGTTTCACAATAGCATGTAAAAAGAAGGATTAATTTAGTGTGATTTTTTAGAATCTTTACATCAAAATCTAAAGAAATGTTTATAATTTCAACATTGAAGTACTATTTGGTGATATCTTAAACTGTAAAAGTTTTTTTATTTTTATAGTGTTACTTATTATTAAATTTTCTTTTATAACATACTTTTGTGCATTCAACACCAATCCTAAGTAGAAAACGTGTGCAAAAATTTTATAATTAATAAGATTTAGCAAGGAGCATTTGTATATCTAATAGCATTAGGTATTCTTTATACATAATAAAGCATTATAAAAAACAATACATTAATTTAAAGTTTTACTGAAATAAGATTGATTGTCACTTTTTATTATTCTGGATGAATCACGTTAAAATTACTTATTATTTTATTGTTATTCTTAAAGTATTAATTATTTATTGTAAATTATTCTTAACAAATAAACTTCGCATAGAGATATTGAAAATGCTTTTTTATATTTGAATATAAAAACTATAAAAGTTTGAGAAATATTAATTGTTGGATTTATAAGGGTGAATCCAGATATTTCCAATAATTGATAGTAACTTAGAAGTAATATTTCTAAAACATATCTTCTATATGAGTTGAAAAAACATATCCATTTTCTGCAAATATTTGTTTTTAAAATAAGATTTATGATCGGAAATTCTGCTAAAATTTCGAAACAAATTTAATTACCCTTTTGATGAACAATAGTAAACCAGATTATATTTAAAAAAAATTGAAAATCATATAATATTTTAGTTAGTTGTATTATCAAAGGTTATAGAATGAAAAACTATATATTCTTTCTATTACCAATAAATATTTTATTATCAATGAATCCACCACCATTACCTGAGAAACGAAAAGGCTATACTATAACAAGGAATAGAGCTTATGCAAACCCTAGATTACATAATCGTTTTGGAATTGAATCATATATTGGTAGTATGGAGAAACTTTATATATGTGATGATAAATTGTTCTATAATTATGATGATGCAAAGAAATGTTGTCAAGTTGCTAATAAACGGAGAACATCGGGAGATATACAAATTAAATGTCAGGCAAGATATTTTCGTTCATATGATAGGAATGCTATTAAACGATTAAATAAAAAAAAATATATTTCGAATTCTCTTTCAGGATCTAAAATTTCTCTACCAGGGTCTACAAATTCTCTCTCAGGATCAAGTAGGTCTTCATCAAGAGAATCTTTAGCCAAGTCATATGGCGATTTGTCGTCACGCAAAAACTCAATGTCAGGGTCAAATACCAATTTATTACCTATTGGCAAGTTTATGTCAAAATCAAGTGGCGATC
Source organism: Strongyloides venezuelensis (assembly GCA_963280985.1). Taxonomy (NCBI): domain Eukaryota; kingdom Metazoa; phylum Nematoda; class Chromadorea; order Rhabditida; family Strongyloididae; genus Strongyloides; species Strongyloides venezuelensis. Next base: position 18,288,242 of record CAUJLX010000002.1, on the reverse strand, counting down.
TGTTATATGAAAGAGACTCTAAATCAAGATCAAGTTTCGAAATATCAAAAAGAAAAAATGATTTAACAAAATCATCTATTGATTTGTTAGAAAGAAGAAAGTCATTAACAAAGTCGAAAGAAAGTTTAAATAAAAATGAAATTAATGATAAGAATAAGAAAGGATCTTTGGACGAACATTCTTCTAAAAAAATTACTAGTTTTCAAATCTGGCATAGAGTATGGGAATCATGCTCATTTAGATGCTATTCTAAAAATCACTATGAAAGGTTAAGAATACTTGTAAGTTCTTTTTTTCATAAATTGTATATTAAAACACAGATGTTAAAAGAAATTAACACGTATAGATCAATTCATGGAGTAGAACATCTTGTAAGTACTCAACAACTGGTTGAACTTGCACAAGTACTTGCTGACAAATATGCAATGAGACAAACTTTAGAGATTCATAAACGTTTTGCATATGGAGTATTATATACTTATGTAAATGCATTTTCAGTTTCAGTAATTGTAAGAAATTGGTATGATACAAATACAAAATATAGCTTTAGATGGGGGAAATTAAAATCATCAGTCGCTAAAAATTTTGCACAACTTGTCTGGAAATCTACAAAACAAATTGGCATTGGCATACAAGATGAAGATGGTTTAGTATATGTTGTTTGTTTATTCTTTCCAAAAGGTAATGAAAAAGGAAACTATAAAAAGAATATTCTAAAAGCCAAATCTTAAATATATAAATAAAAACTACATAAAAGATCATTTTAATTATTAGTTTTAACTACTAAAATAGTTTTATTCAATTTGATACTGAAAATTTATGTTTAATAATATCTATTAGCATTATCTTAGATTTTAAGAACTTATTTTTTAAATATCCATGAATTATTTTGAAATAATATAGATAAATATTATAAAATTGTTTTGTTAATGTTTAAAATTGATTGATTTTTATATAATTACATAATTTTTCGATGAATCATTTTTCTTCAAATTTATACAACATTATCTTATTCTATCCATAACTGCGATTTTTAAATCTTGTCCAAATCTTAATACAACTTTTATAACATGTTTAAGGATATTGTCTTCTAAATATTAAAGAAATCTTTTAATGAAATTAAAATTAAGTTAAAGTTTTACTATTAAATGGCGTAGTAACCTAAAATATATGATAATAACTTATAAATAACACATGTACATATAAATTTAGATTAACTAATATTGTATAAATGTAAAAACTATTTAATTCATACGGTTAAAAATTCCTGATCAAATTCGCGTCAAGAGAAATTTTGAATTTATCCGACTATAACATTTAAATAAATTCTATAATCGTTAAAAAGATTTCAAGAATTTATTTTATAGAATAATTTATATTAGATAGAAGAACATTTTCGATACAATTAAATGAATGATAATTACTGGAAAGTTGAAATAATTATGCAAAAGTTTAAAAGGAAAATTATCAATCTATAGAGGGAAGTTCTCAAATATTTTCCTTTTACAATTTATAGGCGTGCGTATATTTTCAACATATTGATACAATTTAGTGTTACCAAAAGTTGTCCTGTTTTAAATATTACACATTAATCTCCAATAAAAGAATTTGCAATATGATTATGATATTGATTATTTTTCTATAGAAATGATTAAATATCCGACTATTTTTGATAAAAAAGTGTTCACAACAATAGAGCAATGTTAAAATTTATTAAAAAATGAAACAAAAATTCTTTAAATTTTTCTGTCATTATCAAAACTCCAAAAAATATTTTAAAGTATGGTGTAATAAACTATTACACATATAAATGTTTACCCAAAACACTATTTTTAATTTCCGTATTATTACTAAAAACTTTAAATACGTTATTTTCTTAATAGTTTAACTAACTAAAAATTCTCCATTATAATTGATTTCGAATGCGATAAACAAAAATACAAAATGCAAAACGCGTATACAAACTTTGTAATTGAAAATATTTTACTAGGCAGACTTCTATATTTAATAATAATTTACATTGATATAAAACATGATGAAAGCATTTAGAACATAAGGAAAGAATTGAAATTTTTAGCCAAATATTGATTTGTAATGGTTATCACTAGTTATCATTCTAAATAGATAACGTAAAGCTTGTTTGTTATATATTTGTTATTTTCAAAATATTCGTTATTCACTGTCAATTAAGTCTTTATAAGAAAAACTTCTATGGAGCTATAAAAAATAATTTTCTTAACTTTAAATAGAAAAAAAAACATAAAAAAATAGAATTTTAATAATAAGATTTGTAAATGAGAAACAGGAGATCCCTAACAATGTATAATAATTTAAATTTAATCTTTTTTAAATTTTTTACCAATATTTATATGTTAACAAAATTTACGATTGTAATTCTCAGTAATTCAAAACTAATATTTACCTAATTCATTAGAGAAAAATAATAAACAGATTGTATTTATATAAAATAAAAATCACGTAATATTTTAGTTACTTATATTATCAATGGTTATAGAATGATAATTTATATATCACTTCTATTACCAATAAATATTTTATTATCGATTAATTCACCACCATCATCTCCTCGACGTAGGAGTAATAGTGAAGTAAGAAGTCCACCACCACTACCTTTGAAACGTCATAGCTATTATATAAACCCAGAAAACAAACTTATAGTAGTTCCATCAAGAGGTCGTCATAGAGTTAAATCATATTATATTAGTGGCAGACAACTTTTTGAATGTGATGATAAATTGTTTCCTAGTTTTAAAAGTGCATCGGAATATTGTCTACTTGCTAATAGTTTTGAAGAATTCGATTTTAAACAAAACCGTCATCGCCCAAAATCATCTAACTCTTTTCGTGGAAAACATCTTTCACGATCAAACACTAATATACATTATGGAAAAAAAATTATTTCAAGGTCTAGAAATTCTCTATCAGGATCGAGCAGATCTTTATCAAGACAATCTTTAACTGATTCAAGAAACCATTTATCACTAAGAAGGGATTCTGTATTTGAATCAAATACGGATTTATTATCGGATAAAAATTCTATTTCAGGATCGAGAAACAGCTTATCAGGAAGAAGAAGCTCTTTATCGAGGTCAAGAGAAAGTTTAAACGGTAATGTAATTGATAATAAAATAAAATGAAGAGTCTTTGGACAAATATAAGAAAAAAAAACCCGAAAGTCATCTAATTTGGCAAAGAGTGTGGAATGATTGCAATATTCACTGCTTATCAGCAAATCATTACAATATGCTTAAACAACGAGTAAGTTATATTTTTATAAATTCTATTTTCTTAATCACTAAGAGTTTATTAGAAATAAATATGTACAGATTGCATCATAAGGCAAAAATCCTTGAAATGAGTACACCGTTATCTCACATTGCACAGGTACTTGCTGAAAAATATGCAATAAAACAAGAATTAGACATTAATTCATACCCTGATTATGGAATATTATACTGTAAATCAAGAATTGCATCAGCTTCAGCAATTGTTAAACAATTTTATGAAACAAATGCAAAATATAACTATGTTTTGAATCGAGCAAGTTCAAAAGCTGCTTATAGTTTTGCACAAATTGTCTGGAGATCTACAGAAGAACTTGGCGTTGGCGTAAAAGAAGATGATGGTTATCTCTATGTCGTTTATATTTTCTTTCCAAAAGGAAATAAAAAAGGAAAATATAAAAAAAATGTTCACAGATGGATTAAACATTTTAATAAAGATTAAATATAATCACTTTACTTATATATTAACAATTATTAATATAATCTTATTTATGTTTAATATTCAAGGTTATGCCTAATGTTATTTTTAACTTTATCTTGAATTTTAAAAATTTTTTTCTCAATGTCCAGAAATAATTTTGAATTATATAACTAAATATACAATATTGTTTGTGAATATTGATTAAAATGAATGGGTTTTTAACTAGTTGTATAATTTTATGATAAATAATTTTTTTGAAATTTATATAAAATTGAAATTTTATATCCATAATTTCAATTTTTGAATTTCACTGAAATCTTAATACAATTTGAATCTACAAGTTCAAATATATTATCTTCTAAATATTAAAAAACAATCTTTTAGTAATATTAAACTATAATAAATAATCTATAATCGTTAGATAGAATTCTAAAATTTATTTTAAAAAATAATTTCTATTAGATAGTAGAACTTTTCTGATACAATTATATGAATAATAATCACTAGAAAGTTGAAATATTTAAACAAGCATTTAAAGAAAGAATTATCAATTTATGCATTAAGGTTCTTTAATACTTTCTCTTTACAATTTATAGACGTACATATATTTCTCACATAGAAATATCATTTAATGTTATCAAAAGTTGTTCTGTTGTAATTAATATACAAGAATTTCCTGTTCAAAAGTTTCTAAAGGAATCACGATATTGATTTTTTTAGAAATGATTGAAAATCTGGTCTTTTTTTGGTAAAAAGTGTTTGCTACAATGATGTTTTCATTTTACAAAATAGTTTTACATTGGTTATCATATTTAAGTACTAGTTTGATTCTTTTATGTATAATTTATGAAATTATAGATAACAGAAAAACTAAATTAAAGATTTTATTAAATAATTAAAAAATTTAAATAGAAATAAAAAGACTATTAATTATCCTATTAAGGATGTCTGAAACTGTTCTTCTTCTCTAAACTTATCTTTAATCTTCTCTGCAATTATTTATATATTTGACACAAGCAAAGATGCATGTTTCTTCATTTTTGTGGAAGAATTTTATGTTGTGTGGGTGGTAATTTGATCATCATTAATAGATGCTTTCATTATGAGCTGTCGTGTTTCATTCATGAGTAGTCATATGAGCTGTTACTGTTTAATATTATTAAAGAAGTGATACATTGCATAAATATTTACTTATTGTTATGTTCCTGATATAATTGTTTTGATTTCTGTTCTCTTTATTCCACTTCTCAGATTATCTCATATTCTTTGTTTCCACAATTATATTTTACCAGTAGTTTTTAATTTTTGAATCAAACCATAATAAGGAATATTATTTTTGTGTGTTTTCATAGTGTTTTTACGTCATTTAATTTGTTTTACATAAAAGAATACCATATTATTACTGAAAATACATAGAAATACATTAAAGTGATGTAAGAATTTATTAAAAAATTATACAAAATACATTCTTTAAATTTTTCTGTCATTATCAAAAATCCAGTAAATACTTTAAAGTATAATATAATACTACATCATATGTAAAGTTTTATCATAACACTAAGTCACATTTCTATATAAATACAAGAACTATAAAAATTAAGTTTTTGTAGTTTATATTATTTATTAACCAAAAATTTCTCTACTATAATGGATGTTAAATACATCTAATACTAATAAAAAATGGAGAACGTGTTTTAAAAAGATTGTAAGTAAAAAGATTTAGCTAGCCTCACTTGTATATCTAGTAGCAATAGCTATCTTTGAAACACTTTTATAGAAGCATCTAAGTACAGAATACATGACTTAAAATTTTAATTTAGTACATTTATTTATTATGATCTTTAAATTTTATTATCTGAATGATTGACGTAAGAATTATCCAATATATCTTTGTTATACTTGATATAATTATTCTACATTGTTAATTAAAATAAAAAACTTCGTATGGAGTTATCAAAAACGATTTTTTTATTTTTAAATGAAAAAAGCATTAGAAGCATTAATAGTTTGTTTTGTTAGTGAGAAATAGGAGACCTACAACAATAGATAACAATTTATTTATATATATGTATAAATTTTTTTGAAACTACATTATTACATGAAATGAAAAAGACATTCATCTTTTATTATTGGTATTTTTTATTAAAATTTATGATCTGAAGCCTCAATAAGCATTAAAAGTAATGTTTACCTACCCTTTATATGATCAATAATAAAAACAAAGTATTTTATATAAAATGAATACCAATTAATATTTTAGTTAATGATATTGCTATAATTTATAAGATGAAGTTCTTTATATTATTTCTAATGATAATAAAGATTTTATTTACAATAAATCCGCCACCATTACCTGTGAAAACTAGAAACTATGTTAATAGAGAAATCCCACCACCAATACCTTTGAAACGTCACAGCTACGTTATAACAAATCACAACAACATTCCAAAAGTTCAATTTACTACATCGTCATAGTGTTGTAACCTATTTTGTTCAAGGAAAACAACTGTATGAATGTGATAACAGATTGTTTCATAATTATAACGAGGCATTCAAATATTGCCAGATTGCTAATGAATTTGAAGCATCTAAATTAAGAAAAAACAGTTGGCAATCAAAATCTCCTCCATTCCATAGAAAATCTCTTTCACGATCAAATAGTGATCTAACAGATAAAATAAACTCTAATTCAAGACTTAGTTATGTTTCAATGGATGGAAAAAATTCTTTTCTAGAAGACAGAAGAAACTCTAAATCAAGACATAGTTACGTTTCAATGCATGGGAGACAATTCTTTATCAGGATCAAGAAATTCTCTATCAGGTATAAACAGGAGTTCATCACTTAAATCTCTATCAGAACAAAAAAGTCTTTCATCACTAAGAAGAAATGGTGTATCCGTGTCAAATGAAGATTTATCATCAATAAGAAATTCTATATCCGGATCAAATAGCAATTTATCGCCAAGAAGAGATTCAATATTCGGATCATTTGATGATCTACAACAGCGAAAAAATTCTATAACAGGATCGATAACTGACTTATCAAGAAGAAAAAATTCTTTATCAAGGTCAAGAGAAAGTTTAAATGCTGGTGCAATTGCTAATGAAATAAGAAAAGAGTATTTAGGTAAAAAAACAAAAAAACCTTGGAAGTCACGAGATTTGGCTTAAAGTATGGAAAGATTGCAGTTTTCAATGCTACTCGACAAATTATTTTGATGTGTATAAAAATAAAGTAAGTTTATTTTTCATAAGTTGTTTTTTTAATTACTTAGGCTTTATTGGAATTAAACTTGTACAGGATAAAACATAAGGCAAACATCCTTCAAATGAATTCGCGATTGGCTTATTTAGCACAAGATCTCGCTGAAGATTATTTAGTAAGAAGAAAACTAAATATTAAAAAACACGATAATTATGGAATTTTATATAGCAAAGTAAAAGTAACGCTAGCTACAACAGTATTGAAAACATGGTATGAATCAAAAGCCAAGTATAACTTTTTCTTAAATAAACCAAATTCTGACGCTGCCCTTAGTTTTGCACAACTTGTCTGGAGAAGTACAACGCAAATAGGCATTGGTGTACAACTTGACGATGATGAAATCATTATTGTTTACGTTTTTTATCCAAAAGGTAATATAAATGGAGAATATAGAAAAAATGTTCACAAATGGATTAATTAATCAGTTCGTAGTTCGTATAAAGACTACAATAACAGTCATTTTTTATTTTTATTATCAGTTAACAATATACACTTATTTAAGCTTAATATTTAAAATTTACATCTAATATTATTTCTAAACATTGTCTTGGGTTTTAAAAATATTATACATGAACACAAATATTTTTGAAATAATATAAATAAAATTGCTTTGTAAATATTGATAGAAATCGATCTGCTTTTAACCCATTACATAATTTTGTGATGAATTTTTGTAAAACATTATTTTCTTTTATCACAATTTCAATTTTTAAATTTCTTTAAATTTTAATTTATATGTTTATAGACATTATATGTTGAATGTTAAAAAACAATCATTTATTAAGATTTAAAAAAATATTAAAAAACTTTTTATACTTTTTAATTTATCTAAGAATATACTAGGTAAAACAATTTTCATAGAAAAATAATCTTGTTGATACAATCGAACGACTAATAATCATTTGAATGTTGTAAAAAAATTAACAATAATTTGAAGCAAGAATTATCAATTTATAGAAAAAAATTTCCGCTTTACAGTTTATCGGCGTGCATATAATTCCTACAAAGAAGTACCATTTGATTTTAACAACTGCCGTTTTTTTGTAAAGTAGTATACATTAATTTCTTATGCAGGAGTTTATTAAGAGATTATGATGCAAATATTTTATGAGAAATGTTTATAAAATCGTTTTTCTGTGAGGTAGTGTTCAGCAGTAATGTATCTCGAATTGAAAATACAGTTGAGAAATATAAAAATGAAATTCTTTTATCAACTATAATTAATCTCAAAATTTTGTAATCAAATTTTATTATTATATTATACTATATTAATATTTTGTATATTTTAGAAAGAGAAAGTAACATATTAAGATTTAGAAGACAACGCAATAATTACTAGTAAGAAAATAATTTAAGGGTAAAAAGTAAGTAGAATTTTAAATAATTAAGGTGATTATTGTAGTTGGCCAATTTTATCACAATTTTACTATAATTTTATTGTAATTTGTGTTTGGAAAAAATAAATAGAAGTCGATTTAAAGTTCCTTGTATATCCAATATTTTTTAAAAATAATACTGTTCATTACAATATTATTATCATTTTATTAAATATTTTTTCATTAGTAATAAAAATTTTTTTAGTTATTTACTGAAATGGATAAAAGATTAATAATTATAATAAATGTTAATATAAAATTATTTAACTAGCGATAGTCCGAAATGATTACTTCGCCGTACATACAATACCTAAATAGTTTCTATTGCTAGTTGTCATCAAAACATTCATCAAACAATAATCCTTTATTCATTAATTATTATATTAAAACACCTTTTATGCCAGTTTTCTAATTTATAGACACAACACAAAAAGTAAGATTATTATTTTTATTTAATTCCAAGATATTTAAATATTATTTCATATGATTTTTTAAATAGTATATACCACTGCTACTAGAAATATATAGAAATGCATTATGTTGATAAGGACATTTTTTTAAAATATGGCAAAAAATAGCTTCTTATTTTTTCCCGTCGTTACAAGAAATTCAAAAATTTTTTAAAATATTATATAGTGGACTACTTTAGATATAATGGTACACCTAAACAATATTTCAAATTCCGATAATAATACCAAAAAATATTAAAACGCTATTATCTTATAGTATTACTAACTAAGAATTCATAATTACAGTTGAATTCAAATGTGTTTAACATGAGTAAAAAATGAGGAGCGTGTATACAAATTTATAATTAGAAAGATTTAGCTATGTGTACTTGTATATCTAATATCAATGGCCTTTGTTAAAACATATATAGAAGTATTTGGAAAACAATTCATGAACTAAAATTTTTACTCAAAGACATTGATTCATATTGATCGTTACTTTTCCTTAATCTGAATAAGGATATTTAGAAATTACATTTACAAATGCAAACAATAATTTCTGTGTAATCAAAAAGCATATACAAAAATTAAAAACAATGATTATTCAATAGAGAAATTTTTTTTGTATACTAAACATAGAAATACTAAAATACCAAACGTAACATTTTTGGCTAAAAAAAAATCACCTATTTAAAATGTATATTTAGCACAAATTATTTAAATTACAAAATGATAACGTGAAATAAATTTGATTTCGTGTTAATAATAAAATATTTATCTACAACAAAAAATTTTAATTAAAAATTAATTTACTTACATTTTGATTATTTTGTGAATGAAGATACACAAATAAACTGTCAATTATTAAAACGTTTGCAATAAACTCCTCTATTAATATTTTTTGACATATAGAAGTAACAAATGTATTGCAACTTTTTTTTATATTAGAATCAAAAAATAACAGTTTTTAAAGATTATAAAATAATTTCGCTTCTTATATTCCAAGAATAGATAAATTGATCAACACATTTTTGTATACCATTGACGGGAGAATTTAATTGTACATGTAGTTGTAAAAACAATATACTTTAAATATTTCAGTATAACAACTTTTTCTTAAAAAACTCTTCAAATAACATTTTTAGAGTTCACTTTAAATGAAGATATCATTTTTTGATTATTTATCCATACTATTCTATGAATAATTTTGCTAAAACTATTCCATGTCTATTTTTTATTCATTTTATTTAATTCTTAATGTTCTAGTTTCAACAACTTAAAAATATGTACTAAGGTCTTTTTTTGTACTGCTGAGTTGTAAATTCTTGATAACATTTGCAAAATATTTTTCAATAGAGATAATTGTTCTTATTAAAATAATTTGCTTGTTGACTTTAGAAATCGTTTTTAAATAGGTTTAATTGATCAAAGTTCCTAAAAATTTAACTTTTATATGAACTGTTTACTTTAATTTATATGTTTTTAAGTGATAGATACTTATCAATATCACATAAATGTAAAAAGCTTGTTTTAAGTACATTTTTTAGTTAGGACTATATGAATTTCTTCTATGACTTTATTTTTCAAAAATGATTGGAAAGAAACTTATCAATTTTTAAATTTATCAAAATAGAAACTTGTTAAATTTCAGATTTATTATCAGTGTCAAATCAATCATTTGCTTTGAAGAAAAGTAACCATAAAGTAAAGATGAAATATAGTGTAGTTTTACATAACTTATGCGTAGTAAATTTGAAGAAGTAAATTTACTAATATGATAACATTTAAAAGGATTTTTAAAATTAACTTATTTACAATTCTTCTTAATATAACAATTCTTATAAGTAAATAAATCAATGTGCTACATTTTTTTGTATGAAATCTTTTTTATATAATCTAAATGATTATCCAGATACCATCTTTGCTGCGAAAAGAAAATATTTTAAACTATATAAAATGAGTCATTTTTGAACTTTTACAAACTTCAAAAAACATATTTATGTAAAATGTTTAGTAACAAACATATATTATTAGAATTTTCTTTTGTTCGAATGTATATTTCCATTAATAAATAAATAAATTTTTTAGAAAATATTGTTTAAAAAAAGTTATTAAAATACATTTATCTGTAATTTTAATAATTGTTTTGAAAAATGTTTTAACAATGTAGTTCTTAGATTTTTGTTAATATATCACTTAAAATTTCTTATTTTATATTTGTAACCCTCAAAATTTTATCCTTTATTGGCAGTTATTTGAAAGCAAAAAACTTATTGTAGGGTTATCAGAAATGATTTTCCAATTTTTAACAAAAAATTTAAATTACTAGAAATATTCAAAGTTATATTTGTAAGCTAAAAAAGAAGATCTCAAACAATGAATTATAATTTATGTTTAATATTTCTGAAACTTTTTTACTAAATAAATTTAAAAAATTTACTCTTTTATTGTTAATATTTTTTTGTTAATTAAATTTACGATTGAAGTCTCTTTAAACTTTAAATTAATATTTACTTACTACATTAGAGAGCAATAATAAAACAAATTTAACATATATAAAATGAAAACCAGGTAATATTTTGGTTAGTTATATTATTATACTTCATAAAATGAAGTTTTATATAATATTTCTAATACTAATAAATACTTTATTAGCAATAAATCCGCCACCATTACCTGTAAAAACTAAAAACTATGCTAGCGTAGAAATCCCACCACCATTACCTATGAAACGTCACAGCTACTTTATAACAGATAATAACAAGGTTTTAAAAGCTCAATCAAAAGTTCGCCATAGTGTTGTAACTTATTATGTTCAAGGAAAACAACTGTATGAATGTGATGACAAATTGTTTTATAATTATAAAGATGCATTCAAATTATTGTCAGATTGCTAATGAATTTGAAGCACATAAAGTTGGGAAAAAGCAATTGGGACTTAAGATCTCCTTTATTGCGTAGAAAATCTCTTTCACGATCAAATAGTGATTTAACAGATAAAAGAATCTCTAATTCAAGACTTAGTTATGTTTCAATGGATGGGAAAAAATTCTTTTCTAGAAGATAGAAGAAACTCTAATTCAAGACATAGTTACGTTTCAATGCATGGGAGAAATTCTTTATCAGGATCAAGAAATTTCTCTATCAGGTATATACAGAAGTTCATCACTTAAATCTCTATCAGAACAAAATAATCTTTTAAAACAAAGAAGAAATGGTGTATCCTGGTCAAATGAAGATTTATCATCAATAAGAAATTCTATATCCGGATCAAATAGCAATTTATCACCAAGAAGAGATTCTGTGTTTGGATCAATTGATGATTTACTACGGCGAAGAAATTCTTTAACAGGATCGATAAATGATTTATCAAGAAGAAAAAGTTCTTTATCAAGGTCAAGAGAAAGTTTAAATGCTGGTGCAATTGGTAATGAAATAAGAAAAGAGTATTTAGACAAAAAAACGAAAAAAAAACCTGGAAGTCACGAGATTTGGCTTAAAGTATGGAAAGATTGCAGTTTTCAATGCTACTCGGCAAATTATTTTGATATGTATAAAAATAAAGTAAGTTTATTTTTCGTAAGTTGTTTTTTTAATTACTTAGGCTTTATTGGAATTAAACTTGTACAGGATAAAACATAAAGCAAACATCCTTCAAATGAATTCACGATTGGCTTATTTAGCACAAGATCTCGCTGAAGAATATTTAGTAAGACGAAAATTAGATATTAAAAAATATTATATTTATGGAATATTATATAACAAAGTAAAAGTAACGCTAGCTACAACGGTACTGAAAACATGGTATGAATCAAAAGCCAAGTATAACTTTTTGTTAAATAAACCAAGTTCTGACGCTGCTCTTAGTTTTGCACAACTTGTCTGGAGAAGTACAGCGCAAATAGGCATTGGTGTACAACATGACGATGATGAAATCATTTTTGTTTACGTTTTCTATCCAAAAGGTAATATAAATGGAGAATATAGAAAAAATGTTCACAAATGGATTAATTAATCATTTTGTATAAAGACTACAATAACGGTCATTTTATATTTTAATTATCAGTTAACAATATACACTTATTTAAACTTAATATTTAAGATTTATATCTAATATTATGTCTAAACATTGTCTTGGGTTTTAAAAATTTTCTTTTATACATGAACACAAATTTTTTTGAAATAATTATAAATAAAATATAAAATTGCTTTGTAAATATTGATAGAAATCGATCTGATTTTAACCAATTACATAATTTTGTGATGAATTTTTGTAAAACATTATTTTCTTTTATCATAATTTCAATTTTTAAATTTCTTTAAATTTTAATGGAATGTTAATTTATATGTTTAAAGACTTTATCTGTTGAATATTAAAGAACAATCCTTTATTAAGATTTAAAAAAATTTATTTAAAAATCTTTATATTTATTATAATTTATCTAAGAATATACTAGGTAAAACAATTTTCATAGTACAATAATCTTGTTTATACTATCGAACGACTAATAATCATTTGAATGTTGTAAAATAATTAACAATAATTTGAAGCAAAAATTAATCAATTTATAGAAGAAAGTTCTCAAATATTTTTGCTTTACAGTTTACCGGCGTGCATAAAATTTTCACAAAGAAGTACCATTTGATTTTACTAACTATTGTTTTTTTTGTAAAGTAGTATACATGAATTTCTTATGCAGAAGTTTATTAAGAGATTATGATGCATATATTTTATGAGAAATAATTATAAAGTCGTTTTTCTGTGAGGTAGTGTTTACTACAATATTATTATCAGTTTATCAAATAATTTTACATTAGTAATAAAAATTTTATTAGTTATTCACTGAAATGGATAAAAGATTAATAATTATGAGAAAAGTTAATATAAAATTATTAAATTAGAGATTATCCGAAATGATTACTTCGGCGCACATGCAATACCTAAATAGTTTTTCTTGCTAGTTATCATCAAAACACTCATCAAAACATTCATCAAACAAAAATCCTTTACTTATTAATTATTATATTAAAAAAAAGGATTATAATTTTCTCGTAAAGAGAAAGAGACGAAACATGAAACTATATTTTTTGATGACTCTTAATCCCAAATATTTTATGAATTTTATCACACAATTAACATATTATTTAGAGTGTAACTTATTAATAATTTTGATATATTTATTTAATATTATATAATTTAATTATAGAGAGTTTAAATAAGTTAGCTAGGCGCATCTCAAGAATTTATACACTTGAGAAACATGTACTTAAATATGAGTAAGTTAGATTTTATATCATTAATTATTGTATTAATTTATTCCCTATTAGGTGGCCACTATTATTTAAGAGAAAAAAAGTTTGTAATTTGTAATATCTTCTTACTGTTCTTACTATCCAAACAAAAATAATATTTTGCTAAAACACCTTTTATGTCAGTTTTCTAATTTATGGACACAACACAAAAAGTAAGATTATTATTTTTATTTAATTCCAAGATATTTAAATATTATTTCATATGATTTTTTAAATAGTATATACCACTGCTACTAGAAATATATAGAAATGCATTATGTTGATAAGGACATTTTTTTAAAATATGGCAAAAAATAGCTTCTTAATTTTTCCCGTCGTTACAAGAAATTCAAAAAATATTTTTAAAATATTATATAGTGGACTACTTTAGATATAATGGTACACCTAAACAATATTTCAAATTCCGATAATATTACCAAAAAATATTAAAACGCTATTATCTTATAGTATTACTAACTAAGAATTCATAATTACAGTTGAATTCAAATGTGTTTAACATGAGTAAAAAATGAGGAGCGTGTATACAAATTTATAATTAGAAAGATTTAGCTAGGTGTACTTGTATATCTAATATCAATGGCCTTTGTTAAAACATATATAGAAGTATTTGGAAAACAATTCATGAACTAAAATTTTTACTTAAAGACATTGATTCATATTGATCGTTACTTTTCCTTAATCTGAATAAGGATATTTAGAAATTACATTTACAAATGCAAACAATAATTTCTGTGTAATCAAAAAGCATATACAAAAATTAAAAACAATGATTATTCAATAGAGAAATTTTTTTTGTATACTAAACATAGAAATACTAAAATACCAAACGTAACATTTTTGGCTAAAAAAATCACCTATTTAAAATGTATATTTAGCACAAATTATTTAAATTACAAAATGATAACGTGAAATAAATTTGATTTCGTGTTAATAATAAAATATTTATCTACAACAAAAAATTTTAATTAAAAATTAATTTACTTACATTTTGATTATTTTGTGAATGAAGATACATAAATAAACTGTCAATATATTAAAACGTTTCCAATAAACTTCTCTATTAATATTTTTTGACATATAGAAGTAACAAATGTATTGCAACTTTTTTTTATATTAGAATTAAAAAATAACAGTTTTTTAAAGATTATAAAATAATTTCACTTCTTATATTCCAAGAATAGATAAATTGATCAACACATTTTTGTATACCATTGACGGGAGAATTTAATTGCTCATGTAGTTGTAAAAACAATATACTTTAAATATTTCAGTATAACAACTTTTTCTTAAAAACTCTTCAAATAACATTTTAAGAGTTCACTTTAATTGAAGATATGAATTAATAATTATTTATCCATACTATTTTATGAATAATTTTGCTAAAACTATTCCATGTCTATTTTTTATTCATTTTATTTAATTTTAAATGTTCTAGTTTCAACATTTTAAAAATATGTACTAAGATCTTTTTTATACTGCTGAGTTGTAAATTCTTGATAACATTTGCAAAATATTTTTCAATAGAGATAATGGTTCTTATTATAATAATTTGCTTGTTGACTGTAGAAATCGTTTTTAAATAGGTTTAATTGATCATAGCTCTCAAAATATTAATTTTTATGAATTGTTTACTTTAATTTATATGTTTTTAAGTGATAGATACTTATCAACAACACTTAATTGTGAAAAGTTTGTTTTAAGCACATTTTTTAGTTAGAATTATATGAATTTCTTCTATTAATTTATTTTTTAAAAATGTTTGGAGAGCAGTAAAACGTCTCGAATAGAAAATAGAGTTAAGAAATAGAAAACTTGAGTAAAAAATTTCAGTTTTTATAAATGAATTCTTAAAACGATTCTTTCAAGAGATTTGGAAAATCGTCTTAACCCAAAGATAAATTTAATATTTCATAATATTTAATAGAGTCATTTTTTATTGTTATTATTATGATTTCTATATTATTAACTAATTATCTATGTGTTTCAGCTGGGGTGTAAAAGAGATATAGAACTGAAGTGTTTGTATTGGGAATTTGAGGCCCAAAAGATTAGAGTTTGTGTTATAGTAAGTTTTATTTGTGAGTTTAATAACAATTTTACATCCTAGGTGGCCACTATACTACACTATATTATACTATACTATATTATAAAGTAACTATAGTTGTGCTTGTGGTTAGATTTAAGTGATAATAAAGTTGTGTTATTTAAATTTTGGATTTTCGGGGATATCTTTCCTCTGACGTATACCCTCCACCGATCAAATTATTTTAAAAAATTTTACTCTTGAAATTTTTTTATCAAGTGTAATTAATCAAAATTCTGTAATAAAATTTTATAATTATATTATACAATATTAATATTTTGTATACTTTAGAAAGAAAAAGTAACATATAAAGATTTAAAAACAAACACAATAGTAAAAATTTTTAATTTTGACAGCCAGCCTACTGTGAGAAATAAAGTGACCCAATTTAGAAAAAACATAAAACAATATACAATTACAGAAATAAATAAAAATTTACCCTGTGAATACAACTTCATGATTTCACAAGTTACAACAATAGTATTACTTAATATACAATATATATTATTTAATCTAAAATTGTATCAAATAAGTCCTAAAATTTTTATCAAGTTGCATGTATATATTTTAGTTTATATATACCGATAATATGATGAAATAAGCTAGGGTTAGATATAAAGAGAAATAAACAAACAAGCGATCAACGATCACATCAAATAAGATTACATATAAAAAAATATAAGATATATTTTTACTCAATAATTATTAGTAAGAAAATAATTTAAGGGTAAAAAGTAAGTAGAGTTTTAACTAATTAAGATAATTATTGTAGTTGGTCAAATTTGCTATCATTTTATTGTAATTTGTGTTTGGAAAAAATAAATAGAGGTTGATTTGAAGTTCTTTGTGTATCCAATATTTTTAAAAATAATACTGGAGAGAAAACTTATCATTTTTTGAATTTTTAATTTTATCAAGATAGAAACTTATTAAATTTCAGATATATTATTAGTATCAAATCAATCATTTGCTTTGAAGAAAAGTAACCATAAAATAAAGATGAAATATAGTGTAGTTTTACACAACTTATGCGTAGTAAATTAAAAGACGTAAATTTACTAATATGAAAACATATAAAAGGGTTATTAAAATTAACTTATTTACAGTTCTTCTTAATATAACAATTCTTATAAGTAAAGAAATCAATGTGCTATATTTTTTTGTATGAGATCTTTTTATATAATCTGAATGATTATTCAGATACCATCTTTGCTGCGAAAAGAAAATATTCTAAACTATATAAAATGAGTCATTTTTGAACTTTTACAAATTTCAAAAAACATATTTATGTAAAATGTTTAGTAACAAATATATATTATTAGAATTTTCTTTTGTTCAAATGTATATTTCCGTTTATAAATTAATAAATTTTTTAGAAAATATTGTTTAAAAAAAGTTATTAAAATACATTTACTGTAATTTTAATAATTGTTTTGAAAAATGTTTTAACAATGTAGTTCTTAGATTTTTGTTAATATATCACTTAAAATTTCTTATTTTATATGTGTAACCCTCAAAATTTTATCCTTTATTGGCAGTTATTTGAAAGCAAAAAAACTTATTGTATGGTTATCAGAAATGATTTTTCAATTTTTAACAAAAAATATAAATTACTAGAAATATTTAAAGTTAAATTTGTAAGTTAAAAAAGAAGATCTCAAACAATGAATTATAATTTATGTTTAATATTTCTGAAACTTTTTTACTAAATAAATTTAAAAAATTTACCCTTTTATTGTTAATATTTTTTTTGTCAATTAAATTTACGATTAAAGCCTCTTTAAACTTCAAATTAATATTTGCTTACTACATTAAAGAGTAAAAGTAAAACAAATTTAACATACATAAAATGAAAACGAGGCAATATTTTGATTAGTTATATTATTATACTTCATAAAATGAAGTTTTATATAATATTTCTAATACTAATAAATACTTTATTAGCAATAAATCCGCCACCATTACCTGTCAAAACTAAAAATTATGCTAATGTAGGAATCCCACCACCATTACCTATGAAACGTAACAGCTACGTTATAACAGATCACAACAACGTTTTAAAAGTTCAATCACAATTTCGTCATAGTGTTGTAACTTATAAAGTTGGAGGCAAGCAACTCTTTGAATGTGATGACAAATTGCTTCTTAATTATAAAGACGCATTCAAATATTGTCAGATTGCTAATGAATTTGAAGAATCCAAATTTGGAAAAAACCATCGGAATTCAAGACGATCTCATTCATTTCGTAGAAATTCTCTTATACGATCAAATAGTGATTTAACAGATATAAGAAACTCTAATTCAAGACTAAGTGACTTGTCAATGGGTAGGAAAGATTCTTTATCAGGATCTAGAAATGTTCTATTGGGATTAAGCAAATCTTCGTCCAGTCAATCTCTAAAGGAATTGAAAAAACATTTATCGTTAAGAAAATCTAGCGTATCAGGATCAAATAACAATATATGGGTAAGAAGAAATTCTGTATCCGAGACAACTAGCAATTTATCGTCGAGAAGAGATTCTCTATTTGGGTCAAATAAAAGTTTAATCTTAAGAAAAAATTCTATAACAGGATCGACAGGCAGCTTGTCAAAAAACAGAAAAAGCTCTTTATCGAGATCAAGGGAAAGTTTAAATGGTAATTCACTTGATAAAGAAGAAAATAAAAAACATTTAGACAAATATACGGATAAAAAACCGAAAAGTCACCAGATTTGGCTAAGAGTATGGAGTCGTTGTGATGTTAAATGTTATTCTAAACAATATTACGAAAAATTTAAATCACTTGTAAGTTATATTTTTTTAAATTATATTATCAATACCACAGGTTTTCACGGAAATAAACTTATATAGACAACTTCACAAGGCAATCCCCCTCGTATTAAATGCAAAACTTGAAATAATTGCACAAGAACTTGTTGACAAATATTCATGGGAAAAAAAATTGGACATTGATAATTATTATTATTATGGAGTATTATATGGTAATTCAAGAATTGCATCTGCTTCAAAAATCATTAAAAGCTGGTATGATACAAATGATAAATATAACTTTCTTTTGGGTAAAAAAATTTCTCCAGCAGCTCTTAGTTTTACACAAATAGTCTGGGCAAGTACAACTCAACTTGGTATTGGTGTACAACATGAAGATGGTCATATCTTTATTGTTTGTATTTTCTATCCAAAAGGTAATATAAAAAAAGAGTATAGAAAAAATGTTCACAAATGGATAAATTAAACATTTTGGATAAAGTTTTTAAAAAATTATTATAATTATTTATTATCAATTATTAAATAAGATCTTATTTAAACTTAATGGATAAGATTAATGTTTAATATTATCTTTAAACATTATCTTGAATTTTAAGAATCAATTTTTATATAACCACAAATAATTTTGAAATTATCTAAATAAATATACAAGATTGCATTATAAATATGACATAAACATAATAAATACTTTTAAAATTTTATGTACTCTTTTAAAAAATTACAAGGATTATATAAAATATAATAAGATACTAATTTTAATAACATTTAAAATTTATATTCAAAATATATCAATTACTTAATTCAAATTTCGTTTATATCAAAATATTGATTGACATCGATTAGTTTTTAATCAATTATATAATCTTGCGAGAGATAATTTTTTTAACATTTATACAACATTATCTTCTTCTTTCCATGATTTCAATTTTAAGTTTCATCTAAAACATATTGTAATTTTAGTTTACATTTTTTAAAATGTTATCTTCTGAATATAAAAAAATAATCTTTAAGCAAAATTAAAATTAAACATGAAAAAAGCTTTTTTACTCGTTTGAAAGAATTTGAAAATAAATAAGACAAAATAATTTTTTAACATAAATAAGATATATTCATATCTTAAGTAGAAGTTCTGAATTTTGTAATTTTAGAATAAGCTTTAATAAATCTATGCCAAGGTTTTTATTCATTCTTTTTATACATTTTAAAATGTTAGTTATCTAAGATATATATTTGGAGATCTTATATCTATATTGTTAAAAATCTGACTACTTGTATTGTGTAAATATAATATTGTCTTATATTATATATTGTTTGTGTCTCTCTCAAGGTGGCCACAAAAGTACTTTTACTTATGGTTAATGAATAAAATTTATTCAATTCTGAGTTTTGTTCTAATAGAAATTGACACCAGCAACAACTTATTTAAATTTTTACTAATAGATAAATTTTGTTAGCACTATCGAATAACTGATAATTAATAGAAAGCTGCAAGCTTTTTAACATAAATTTGAAGAAAGAATTTCTAATTTATAGAAAAAATTTCTGTAATATTTTCTCATCAATGTTTATAGGCGTGTATCTAATTTCTACATTAGAGTACCATTTGATGATACCAAAAGTTGTCTTGTTGTAAATAATACGCATAAGTTTTCTTTACAGATATTTTCAATGAGATTATAATGCTGATATTTTTTAAAAATGATAAAAAAAATCCGCCTTTTTGTAAAAAAATATTTGCTACAATTATATTACCATTTTATAAAATATTTCTATATTAATTATTATATTTAATCATATTTTTAATCCTTCTATTGTAGCATTAATTTATAGAATTTAAGACAACAGATAAATTACATCATAAATTTCATTAGACGATTTAAATATTACAATATAAATAACTAGTCAATTAATTACTCAATCAAGGTTATATAGAACTATTTCTTTTCTCTAAAACTGAATTTCAATTTCTTCCGAAACCTTATATGCTTTTTGGAATATACAAAAAATGCATGTTTTTTTTTCCAGAGTAGATTCTTATGACGTATAAAATAGAATTGATCACCATTAATAAATATGTTCTTGATGAGTTATTACATGAGTTGTTACCATTTTATATTATTAAAAAAATGAAATATTTTTGAATATTTATTTATTGTCACACTTTCGTAAATTTGTTATTCGTTTCTGTTCTTTGTTTCTCTTTCCTAGATTAACTCATTTTATCTAGTCCCGATATTTTTTTTTGGAGTTTTTTATTTTTGAATCCAACACGAAAATTGGAACTATTAATTTTATGGTATTTTTACGTCACTTAATTTTTTGCTCTTAAATAGAATAGTATATGATTATTAAAATATACAGAAGTACATTTTTTTAATGTAAAAATTTATAAAAATAACATGAAACACTTTCATAAATTTCACTGTCATTGTTAAAAGTCAAAAATATTTTTTAAGCATGTAAAATGGACTATTTTACGAAAAAACGTACTCTAAGACATTATTTAAAATTCATGTTTTAACGCCAAAACTATACATACTCTTTTTTAATCGTTTTACTAAACAAGAATGCTTTTTTACAAGAAATTTTAAATACATTTAATAGCAATTTAAAATATAAACGTGTATACAAATTTTGTAATTGTAAAGATTTAGATATGTACGGTTGTTTTTAATGTTAATATGTATTGATGAAGTATTTGTATAGAATCTTATGAAGACACAATACATGAATTAAAATTTTAATCAAATACACTTATTAATATTGATCGTCACTTTTTATTATTTTGAATGGATCGTATATAAATTATCTATTTTTTATTGCTTATTATGCCTCAAAAAAACTTTATATGAAGTTATCAGAAATGACTTTTTAATTTTTAATGAAAAAAACATATATCATTTGAAATATTAAAAGTTGGATGTTTAAGTAAGAAACATAGGAACTAAACAAAGGATAATAATTTATATTTAATAATTCTAAAACTTGTTTCCTGAAAAAAACACAAAATGTATCCATCCTCTATTGATAATGTTATTTTTTTATTTAAGATTTATGATCTAAATTTTTACTAAAATTTTAAAAAATATTTACTTAGCCTTTTTAAGAACAATAAAAACAGACTATATTTATATAAAATAAAAAACGATTAATAATTTCGTTAGTTGTATAATTATAAATTATAATATGAAGCTTTGTATATTATTTCTAATACCAATCAATATTTTATTATCACAAAAACCACCACCATTACCCCCAAACAGCAACACTATGGGAACGGAGAAATTCCGCCACGATTACCTTCAAAACGTTTCAGCTACGCTTTGCCAGAACAAAATCAAGCTTCACGACGTCATTCAATAGTTCATTATACAGTTGAATTACATACAGCTATTGGAGGACATGTATTCTATATGTGTAACGGTGTAACGTTTTCAAATCAGTTGCAAGCAAATAAATATTGTCTAATGCTTAACAATTATGAGCTTAAGAAAGCTAAACAAAACCAGCAACATCGCACGTCATTTATTAGAACTCATAGAAATTCTCTTTCACGATCAAATAGCGATTTAACGGGTAGGAAAAATTCTATATCAGGATTAAGCAGGTCTTCATCAAAACAATCTCTAATAGGGCCAAGCAATTCTTTATCGTCTAGAAGACATTCTATATCTGGGTCAAATAGGGATTTATCATGGCAAACAAAGTCTGTATCAGGATTAAGCAGGTCTTCATCAAAACAATCTCTAATAGGGTCAAGCAATTCTTTACCGTCTAGAAGACATTCTATATCTGGGTCAAATAGGGATTTATCATGGCGAACAAAGTCTATATCAGGATCGATAGACGACTTATCAGGAAGAAAAAACTCTTTTTTAAAAAGAACAGGGTCCCTATCAAATTCAAGAGGAAGTTTAAGTAAAAATACAATTGGTAATAAAAAAATTGAAGAGTCTTTAGGCAAATATACGAATATAAAAGCCAAAAGTTACATGATTTGGGCAGACGTGTGGAAAAGTTGCAAATTTAGATGCTATTCTGCAAATTTCTACGATGTGTATAAAGAACGAGTAAGTTTTGTTTTTATAAGTTTTATTTTTTAATTATATAGGCTTTGTTAGAAATTAACAGGTACAGAATAAATCATAAAGTAAGCTTTCTTGGAACAAGTCCACAATTATCTGTCCTTGCGCAAGAACTTGCTGAAGAATTTTTAATAACAAAAAAAGTAGATGTTAGTCAATATAGTGCGTATGGAATATTATATCATAAAGCAACCATATTTTCAGCTACCATGATAATAAAAAATTGGTATGATACAATAGCTAAATATAACTTTTATTTTAATAAACCAAGTTCTATAGCTGCAAATAGTTTTGCGCAAATTGTTTGGGCAGATACAACTAAACTTGGCATTGGTATACAACATGATAATGATGATATCTATGTCGTTTGTGTTTTCTATCCAAAAGGCAATAAAAAAGGGGAATATAAAAAAAATGTTCATAAATGCATAAGTTAGGCACTATGAATAGTGACTATATAAATATAAATTTAATTATCTATCATTAATTCTTAATATTATTTTATTTAAACTTAATATTTAAGATTGATGCTCAATATTACCTCTAAAAACTATATTAGATTTTAAAATCTCATTATTTTAAATGATTATGAATGATTTTGAAATTATATAAATAAATATTACAAAATTGTATTATAAATATTGATCGAAATTGATGAACTTTAATCGATCATATCAATTCGTGATAAATTAATTTTTTTTTAATTTATCCAATACTATCTTTTTATATACATTATTTAAATTAGTTTAGAATTCCGAAACGAGACAGAGCGGAGCGAATATTAAAAAAATTGTATAATGCTTCGGAGCGGATGCGGGTCAGATCTCGATATATCCGCGGATAGTAAAATTGCCGCAGAAGTAAACTACTGTGCAGTTTAAAAAAGTATAAAGTTTGTATATTAACAGTAAATTATTGTGATGTTCTTAACATGATTTTTTGATCGTAAAGCCTCAAATATAGTGAAGATTTTATAAACAGTAAAATTTTTTAAAAAATTAAATTATACTTTCTTATGTATGTTCAAAAATATAATTTAAACATTTTTGTTGTTTCTTTATAAATTTTTTTTATTAGTTAATTTTAAAAGATTCTAAAATATATTAAACTTTACATATAACAAATATTAAAACGCTGTATTATTATATATTTATGCAACAACATTTTAAGGTATTTAAATTTCAAGTATCCGCGAATACATACGGATCGATCTGCAAGTATTTTAAAAAATCGATCTACAGATACTTATACGGATCGGGACGGATAGTAAAATTTCAGATCCTGATCCGCCCCGGATAGTCAATTATTCAGTATGTAATATCCGGAGCATTATTCACTCCCAGTGATGTACTAATTTAAATCCTTAAGTTTCATTTAATTTCTAATACAGTTTTGATTTACATGCTTCAAAATAATTATCTCATATATATTAAAGAAGAATTTTTTGGCAAAATAAAATGAAACAAAAAAGCCTTATAATCGTTGAAAAGAATTAGAGAATATATTTATTAAAATAATTTTCATTTAAAAGAATAATTTTGTTATTACAATTAATTAAATGATAATGACAAAAAAGTTTAAATATTTAAACAAAATTTGACGCAAAAATTATCGATTCATAGAGAGAGCTTTTCAAATGTTTTTTTTGACTGTTTATCCACGTGAATACATCTCCCACAGAGAAGTAATCTTTGATGTTACAAAAAGTTATTTTGTTATGAATACTATAAATGAATTTCTTATACATGAGTTTATATGAAAATTATGATATTGATTTTTTTTTTAAATGATTAAAAATTTAGCCTGTTTGTAAGAAAATTGTTTACTACAATATTATTATCATTTAATAAAATAGTTTTATACGATAGTTTTTGAATTTCTGAACACAACAAAAAAATTAAGAGTATTAATTCTATTTAGTGTCACTTTTTTTTATTTTATATATATTTTAGATAGAATCGTTCATCGTTAATAAAAATATATAGAAATTAATTATAGTAAAGTGAAAATTTATTAAAAAGTTAAATAAAACAGGTTCTAAAATTTTCTTGTCATTGCCAAAATCTAAAAATTATTTTAATATATAATAAAGTGGACTACTTTACATACAAATGCACATCAAAAGGCTATTTCAAAAAACCTGTATTTATACAAAAAACTACATAAAAGATGTTTTATGAAAGTTTTACTTAACAAAATTTCTCTTTTATAAGTGAATTTGAATGCATACAACAGAATTACAAAGTGAAAAACGTTTATAAAAATTTTATAATTGGAAATATTTGTCTAAGCATATTTGTTTATCTAATATCAAAAGTTATTTTTGAAACACTTTCGTACAAGCATCTTAAAACAGAATATATAGATTAAAATTTTAGTAAAATAATACTGATTTATATTGATAGTTACTTTTCATTATCTAAATGGATTAAGTAAATCTTACTTATAATATACTTTTTACTCTCAAAATTTTCAATATTTCTTTGTGATTATTTCTCAACAAGTAAACATCATATGTAGCTATTAAAAATGACTTTTTAATTTATCAAAATAAAGCACGAAGGATTAGAAGTAATATTAGTTGAATTTATAAGTGTGAAACAAGAGATCTCTAACAATGATTAATAATTCATATTTAATATTTCTGAATTTTGTTTATTAAAAAAAATTACAAACATATCCATCTTTATTTTTAGGTAATATCTGTTTTCCAACTGGGATTTATGATCTGAAGCCTCAATAAACTTTAAAAAATATTTGCTTACTCTTCAAAAGAGCGATAAATAAAACAGATTATATTTCTATATAAAAAAATTAGTTAATATTTCAGCTAGTTATATTATTATTAATTATGAAATGATATTATACACATTATTTTAAGTACAAATCAATATTTTACTATCACAGAAACCACCAACATCACATGCGAAAAATAGAAAATATGTTAGAGTGGATCAATATCTAATATCCCCTTGGGAAAAGCAGGACCTAGTCAATGGAAAATTTCCGCCCGAATTACCTCCAAAACGCAACAAATATATGAGAGAGGGACCATGTAAAGTTGTAAGAGTTCATTATAAAGTTTATAAGGTTAAGTTGTATCATGGTACAGTTCAATCGATACTCTTTAAGTGTAACGGCAATATTTTTCCAAATAAAATTCTAGCAGATAAATATTGTGAAACTCTTAATAAACATTGGAAAGCTAAATGTAACCGAAGTTATCTAAGACAGACTAGTAGAAATTCTCTTATACGATCAAATAGTGATCTAACAGATAGAAGAAATTCTATTTCAGAAACTAGTGGTTTCTCAAGGGGAAGAAATTCTATATCAGGGTCATTAAAACGTTTATCAAAGAGCAGACGAGACTTTTCACCCGGAAAAAGAAGAAGCTCTTTATCAGAAAGTGAAAAAGATTCTTTATCAAAGTCATTAGAAACTCTTCACATTAGCAAGGATTAGAATTGATGTTACAGAAAAGGTACAGATAATAAGTGTAGGTTATCTTTATTATAGCTTTACAAAGTGCTATACTACAAATTTAAAAATATGACTTTTTATGTTAATTTCTTAGAAACCGTAGGGTGTACATAAAATCTATACAGTCAAAGTACATAAAAAATTAAGTAACTTATATCAATTTCATATAAAAAATGCATAAGTAAAAATTTTATTTATTGATAGCAAGCTAGACAGGTAGAAAGCGATTAAAATAAAAATATATATATTTATGGCCTGGAAATGGCAATTAAATAATGAGGTTATTAATTACTTGCTATTTTTTACTTATTAAATATTTAAACTTAGGCCTTTTTAGAACGCATTCAAAATTATAATACTAATAGTTTAATTCTTAAAAGTAAAAAATAATAATAAATTATGATTACAATTATAATGCAACAATTTGAATTTTTAAATAATGTGAAAAACAGTGATTGTTTTTCCTTACATAAAGATTAAAGTAATTGCCAAGACCCTTAGATTGTCTTGAGTCTAGTGAGAGGAAGTAGTGTCTATATTTTCAGCCATTTTCCCTGGACCCCTCCTTCTCTTATTCGTCAATTTGCACAGACTTCTCAAATATGGTCTCTTAATTTTGATAAGAATTTAGGTTAAAATTATTTATTTAAAGAAAAAAACTAAAATTACAAAATTAATTATAACAAGAGTAATTAAAGGATAATATGTTGAAGTGATATATAATAAAATTACTTATTATAAATTTCATTTTTGATATCGTATTATCAGAACAATCTGTTCAAGACCCTATCAATAATCTTCTCGAACTTTCTAGAATTTTTTTCATTTTTTAAATATAATCGTGGTTAGAATATCACTCATATTTTAATTATGTTCAAAAATTGAAGCATTAAGCAAACATAACATGTTTTGAAATCAAGTTGATAACAATGTTTGTGAATAAGTGAAATGTTTATCCTTAATAACCGTTATTTATTAGTATTTGTAACCTAACTTAGATTCTCATAATAATTAAAAAAAATTAAATATTTAAAAAAAGACAAATTATCAGAGACATTTATTTTGTTTTTTACGCCACTGGTTAAATTTGGATTATATGACTTTATTCAATAATAATCTACTAACCATAGTCAAAATTTAAAGTTGCTCTTTTCTTCTACTGATTATTTTTTGGTTAAACTGAAAATCATATTTTGAAGAATAGCAATACCGTGTGATCTTTTAAACTACACATGGTAACTTTAAATATATAAAAATTTAAAAAAAGTTAAGGCACACTTGTCTCTTAAATATTATCTCAGTTTGTACCTTTATATTATAGTCTTATATAAGGCATTTCTTATAAATGAACTTTTACAGGTATGTGAATTTTTCTTACAAGTAACG
The DNA here is from genome assembly GCA_963280985.1 of Strongyloides venezuelensis. Taxonomy (NCBI): domain Eukaryota; kingdom Metazoa; phylum Nematoda; class Chromadorea; order Rhabditida; family Strongyloididae; genus Strongyloides; species Strongyloides venezuelensis. Next base: position 18,260,300 of record CAUJLX010000002.1, on the reverse strand, counting down.
TTATAGCTGTAAGTCGATAAATTTTTTACATTAACTATGTATTAATTAATGTAATATCTATAGACATTATTTTTTTAAGTACTTTGGAGCTTGCTTTATCTATTTATTAGTTAAATTACCTTTTTAGATTAAATTTTTTCATTAGTACTAAAAAACAGTTCACAGATTACTATGCAACTATTTTTTACCTTATTGTTAATATTTAAAAATATCGTGTGAATTTTCTTAAAACTTAATTGGATGTTTAAAATAAAAGTTGCTGTTGAATATAGAATATATTCATATTTCATATATATTATTTATTATATAAAAATACCATTATATTAAATAAATGGAATTCTATCCTAATGAGTGTTTATTCGAATTTACTGTCACTATGTGACAACAGTTGCAATAATTTTTTTATAATTTAAATATTTTTTTATTTTAGTTAAAAACTATTTCAACAGAATAAAAAACAACACTAAAAACAGAGCATAGTATAAGTATTTACAAATTTGTTGCTGATATTTCTACATTTTTTTAATCGTTATAATATTGAAATCTATGGAACTTTAAGGAGCATTCAAAAAGTAAGTTTATTTTATGTTCTTACTACATTATATTAATTTTTAAAATCCCAAAATTACTTTAGCTATAGAAATATCTACTAATCAAATAATTGTGTATTTTCATCATTGTAAAGTTTAATTAGATAAAAATAAAAACGTTAATAGTGATTAACAATCTAGAGCGAAAAAATTAGTAGATAATACCAGGATTATACTGAAAAAACATAGTTTTAAGCATATTGTAACTGTTGGTGGATAATTAGCGAAAATACATAATTAAAATTATAAGGGAATGACAAATACTTGGACACAGATATCACTATATTATATAATAAATAATTATATTTTATGATTATTCGTTCTGCTTTATATGTTTTTGATATCCGATTTGTTTTATTCTTTTTCTTGAAAATGTAAATATTCATTACAAAAATGAATTATTCTCCTATTTAGACTAGTTTTCAACACCAAATTCTTTGAATTTTTGTGAAAGATCACTACGAGCATAATGTGTTAATGTTTAGACTTACATCGGATTTTGTTTTTGTTATTAAATAAAAGATAATAAGAGAAATATTTATTTTATTAGTAATGTTGATGCTACAAGCAGAGAGATATAGAAAAGTTATAATTGGATCAAATTAATTTGGATCTTGATAAAAATTAACAAATTATAAATAATCATACAGGAGAAGAACAAAATTCTAATATTAATAACAATGAAGAGATTAAATTTACTATATAAACTTAAAGAAAAAATTTATTTCTCATTTTAAGATGACTTTAATTTAAAAAATGTTTTTTTATATTTTATTAACTGTTATATTATATAGTAGAGAGTCAACCCAATAAAACTATTTACTGTTGCTCTATTTTTTTTACATATAATACTACGTGGTTACTAAAAATATGTATAAATACATTATAGTGATGTGGAAATTTATTATAAATATTACATAAAACATTTGTTTTAATTTTCTTGCTATAGTAAAATTTTTTATAATTTGTTTGGTGGAGGGTTCACGTAGTTAGAAAGAATATTTATTTAAATTTAAACAACAAATTCAAATAGTGGCCACCTAGGATGTAAAGTTATATATATTTACTAATAGAACTTACTATAATATAAATTCTAATCTTTTGGGCCTTAAATTCCCAATACAGATATTTCAGTTCTATATCCTTTTTCTTTTACACCCCAGCTGAAACACCTACATAATTAGTAAATATTATAGAAATTATAATTATAATAATAAATGATTCTATTAATATTTTAATTAGTACTTTATCTTCGGATTAAGTCGATTTTCCAAATCTCTTGAAGGAATCGTTTTGAGAATTCTTTTATTTAAACTAAGGTTTTTTACTCTATGAACAAAAATTCAAAAGCATATTTTAAATATAATAAAATAGACTACTTCACTTACAAATGTACACCAAAATTTTATTTTAAATTCATTTAATACAATACAAAATGAAAAATTTTGTAAATAAAAATATTTGGCTATACGTAGTTGTATATATAATAATAATTTGTATATTTGAAACACTTTCACAGAAGAATGTGAATACAGAATGCATGAATAAAAATTTCATTCAAAAAGCATTTTTTTATATCGACTATAATTTTCAGAATGGATTATGAAAAGTTTATCTACTATGTTTTTGTTATTCCCAAAATATTTTTTTTATTAGAAATTATGTCTCAACAATAAGTCCATATGGAGCAATCAAAATGACTCTTTAATTTTTAATGAAAAAAACAATCACTAAAATATTAATAGTTGGAATCATAAGTCAGAAACCGGAGACTCCCAACAATTGATAATAACGCGTATTAAATATTTCTGAAATCTGTTTTCTAAATGCGATAAAAAATTTTCTCATTTTTTTTATAATTGTTTTTTAACTAAAATTTGTGATTTGAGTACTCAATAGAACTAAAATAATATTTACTCACCCTTTCAATAAACATTTATAAAAACAGATAATGTTCATATAAGTTGAAAATTATTGAAATTTTAGTTAGTTACATTGTTGTAAGTTATAAAATGATAATCTATATATTATTTATAATACCAATCAATATTTTATTATCAATGAATCCGCCATCATTACCTCCGAAAACTAAAAACTACAATGGTTTACCAAATTATCTATCACAGCATTCTCATAGCTTAAATTATGGTTATAAGGAAGATCCGTTCCAATCACATCCGAAACGATACGGCTTTGTTGCGAACGGGTATAATGATGTTTTAAAAGATTAATCAAAATTTTTTATATTGTTGAGATATATAAACCTACAGTAGGATCGAAATTGTTTTATAAGTGTAATGGTGTAACGTTCTCAAATCAACTGCAAGCAGATAAATATTGTGATTTGCTTAATAAAGAGAAGTTTTTAAAATCTAGATATACACATTGTCATGGCAAGTCAATTACTAGAAATCATAGAAATTCTCTTTCACGATCTATGAGCGATTTAACAGATAAAAGAAATTCTATTAAAAGAACTAATAGCTTATCAAGGAGAAGAAAATATTCACCGTCAAGAAGAAATGGTGTTGTATTTGGATCAAATGATAATTTACTATTGGAAAAGCAATTATAAATCAAGATCAACAAGTAACTTATCAGGAAGAAGAAGAAGTTCCTCATCAAGAAGAAGAAGCTCTTCGTCAAAAAGAAGAAGTTCTTCATCAAGAAGTTCTTTATCAAAGTCATTAGAAAATCTTCACATTAGCTCGGATTCGGACTGATGTTACAACTGAGATACAGATAATAACTAAATGTTAGCTATACAGAGTACTATACTACGAATTTAAAATATTTGTTTATTTGCATTAATTTCATATAAAACGTAAGCTGTATACAAAATTTATAATGTACAGATAAGAAAAAATCAAGTAAATTATATTATTTTTATTTTAAAAATGCATAAGTAAAGTTTTATTTATTTATAATAGACCAGAATGGTAGAAAAAGATAAAAATAAAAATAGATATTCAGCCTGGAAGTTACAATTAAAAATAAAAATAGTAGGGTTTTTAATTACTTACTATACCTATCATATATATTTTTTCAACTGAAACACTTTTTGAATCATACTTTATTAAAATAATACAAATAGATTAATCTCCTATATAGGAAGTATATAAATAATAATAAATTATAACTATAATTATATTACAATAAATTTAAAATTTTTAAATAATGGAAAAACAATGATTGTTTTCTTTATTAACGATGAATTATTCTTATGGAATTTTCCACAACATTTTACTTATACACATTTGTGATTGAAACATTATTCATATTTAAACTATGTTAAAAACAAGGAATTATTAAAAACCATAATTTGTTTGTGAATTCGTTTTGAATAATTATTGTCTTTTAAATAAATGCAATTTTCTTTCTTAATAACTTTTATTTTATTATTATTTGTAACCCAACTTAATAATAATTATAGAAAATTAAATATTAAAAAAATTATCGACAATATTTATTAAGTTTTTAACGCTACTGATTAAATTAAGATTAATTTATTTTTTTAAATAATAATCTACTAATAATAGTCAATTTGTAACTTAATTAAGAATTTCTCTTTTCTCTCACTTATTATTCCTTTGTTGTACTAGAAATCATATTTTGCAATGTAGTTATCACGTGTGAATTTTTTATATTAAACAAGATATCATTCAGATATATTCCAAAAAAAGTTAAGACATTTTTGTCTCTCAAATATTATCTCTGTTTGTATCTTTATCATTTAGTCCTATATAAAGCACTTTTCAAATTAACTTTTACTAACCCGTTCATTTATCTTACATATACTATAATAGATGTAAATCGATAAATTTTTTAACATCAATTATGTATTAGAAGGATTGTAATTTTCTTGTAAAATAAAAAGAGACCAAATACCCGCAAGTAATTAAAATGAGTTAGCTAAAGTGATTGTAAGATACCTAAAAAGAGTGACATTACAATCACATACATATATATATTTCAAAATAACTTTATTTTGTTTATTTACAAACCACCTAAAGATATTGAAATATGTAATCATATTTTGATAACTTCTAACCCCAAATATTTTCTCAATTTTACCACATAATTAATTATCATTTATTGTATAATATCAATATATTTTTGTATACCTATTTAACATTATATAATTTAATTGTAGAACAGTTAATAAGATAGCTAAGCACATCTCACGAATTTATTAACTTGAGAATACACGTATTTAAATATAAGTAAGTTAGATTTTTCATATTATTAATTATTGTATTAATTTTTTCATCTATTTGGGAGCCATTAATATTTAAGTATAATAAAAGTTTGTTATATCTTCTTTTTGTTATTTTTATTATCCAACGAAAAATAATATGTTGCTAATTAATAAATGCAATATTTATAAACCTTATTTTCTTAAGTACTTTTGAGGTTGTTGTGTTTTTAAAAAATAAACTTAGTAAACTTTATTTATTGGTATGTGTGCCTATAAGAAAACAAGAAGATTAACAATATCTTAATAATATTATGATAACAATATATTAATATGATTAAAATTTAAATTAAATTAAATTAAATTGACAGTATATTTAGTTTTTCATTCTTTTTGAATTATATGTACCTTTCATATACTGTTTACTGCTTACTTTATTTATTTATTAGTTAATTTATCTTTCTAGGTTAAATTTTCTCATTAGTACTAAAAAACAGTTCACAGAGATTACTATGCAAGTATTTTTTACCTTGTTGTTAATATTTTAAAATATCGCACGAACTTTTTTAAAACTTGGTTGGATGTTTAAAATATAAGTTGCAATATTTTTTTTATAATTTAAATACTTTGGTTTCAGGTAAAATTTATTTTGACAATACAAGAAGCAATATTGAAAACAGAGCATAGTATAAGTACTCGCAAATTTGTTGCTGATATTTCTACATTTTTTAAATCATAATAATATTGAAATCTATGGAATTTTAAGGAGCATTCAAAAAGTAAGTTTATTTTATGTTCTTACTACATTATATTCATTTTTTAAATCCCAAAATTATTTTAGCTATAGAAATATCTACTAATTAAATAATTGTGTATTTTCATCATTGTAAAGTTTAATTTGATAAAAATAAAAACGTTAATAGAGATTAACAATCTAGAGCGAAAAAATTAGTAGCTAATACCAGGACTATATTGAAACAACATAGTTTTATGCATATTGTAACTGTTGATGGATAATTGATGAAAATACGTAATTAAAATAGCTTATTAAAATTATAAGGAAATAACAAATACTTGGACACAGATATCACTATATTATATAATAAAATAAATATACTTTATGATTATTCGTCCTGCTTTATATGTTTTTGATATCCGATTTTTTTATTCTTTTTCTTGAAAATGTAAATATTCATTACAAAAGTGAATTATTCTCCTTGTTTATACTTGTTTTTAACACCAAATTCTTTGAATTTTTGTAGAAGATCACTACGAGCATAATGTGTTAATGTTTAGACTTACATCGGATTTTAGTTTTGTTATTAAATAAAAAATAATGAGAGAAATATTTATTTTATTAGTAATGTTGATGCTACAAGCAGAAGATATAGAAAGTTATAATTAGATCAAATTAATTTGGATCCTGATAAAAATTAACCAATTATAAAAAAAATATGTAGATGAAGACATTGTGATAATATTAATGATAATGAAAAGATTAAGTTTACTATAAAAACTTAAATAAAAAGTTTCTCTTCATTTTAAGATAACTTTTTTTTATAAAAAGTTGTATTATATATATTTAATTGATTGTTCAAACTATGTTTTTTAGTGTTAATTTGCTCGCTCTAATGTTTTAATCCGTGCCGTAGCGATGTTTTTCTAAACTAGTAAAAAGCTCATTTGTACCTAGTAAATGTTCATGAAACTCTTACAATACAATGTTTGTAATGTGCAGACATAGATTATTAAAAAAATTTTTTATATTTTTAAAAATGGGAAAAGCTATTTAAAATCCATATATTTCGGAATTTTATAAATAAACTTTATACGAATCCTTTGTATTCTGAAAGCTCTTGATTTCCTCTACAAGAATATATTCATAACAAATCAAAGTTTCTATCTAGTTTTTAGATAATTAGATTTAAAGATAATTACCTATAATTTTTAAATATTTTTGATAATAAAAGCCAATTATTTAAATTTATTAATACATACAAATTGTACTAAAATATAATACATTTTATACTTTATTTAAAATAATAAATTTACTGAAAAATATTATGTATATATATGATTATTTTGATCAATATGTTTTAAGTAGTTATGTGTAGAGAAAAACTTTTAAAACCTTTAACTATGAAACTTTATAAGCTAATATTTATATATTACAATTATATCAACTTTTAACTATATATATTTTTATCATTCCTATCCAAAAAAGACATTTTATTCTATGACTTGGATAAATCTCAAAGGTGCTATACTATATCACAGAAACGTATAATAATATTAATATTTTCCATGTAAAATACAATTTTTAGCACTTTAGAAAGTTTTTCAATGTTAAAATCAAAGTATTACGTTATTTTATAAAAGTGAAAGTTAACTTTTTTTTTCAATATAAATTAATCATTAAAGGAATTTTTCATTACTTTTAACTTACTAACATAGTCTATAATATAAATTAGTAGAATTTTTAAATTCCTGTAATTTAAAAAATTGGCTTTTAATGTCAAAAATATGGGGAAATTATGGGTAATTATCTTTAAATCTAATTATCTAAAAACTGGGTAGAATCTTTGATATGTTATGGTATATTCTTGCACAGAAATTCAGAAGCTTTCGAACATATAGGTTTCGCACAATATTTATAAAATTTCGAAATATAAGGCTTCAAAAATTTTCTCCTTTTTGTGAAAATTTAAAAATTTTATTTCTTTAATGTACTTATATACAGTACGAACATTTTATTGTAAGAGTTTCATAAACTTTTACTAGCTACAAATAGATTTTTAAATTAGTTTAGAAAAACGCACTACGGTATGAGTTAAAGTATTCAACCGAGGAAACAAAATAGCGTGTGTTATATATTATAATAGAGAGTCAACCCAATAAAATTACTACTGTTACTTTATTTTTTTAGATATAACCGCATATCGTTCCTAGTAATATGTACAAGTACATTATAATGATGTGAAAAATTATGTAAAAGTTTTAAAAAAACAATTTCTTAAATTTTCTTGCTATCAACGTGTTATGATAATGACATATTTATTTAAATATAAAATAATATTATACAAGTTTAGTCATCATTTGTTGCAGTTATTATGGTGCAACCGAAAACACACCTTTATTGGTTATTTTCTTCCTTTATATACATTCTTCTGGTTATTGATAATCGTTCATAGATTGGTTCTTTAGTTTCTGTCTGATCTTTCTTCATTTTGATCTTTCTGCTTAAAAGTACCAGACATCACTACACATATTTATTATACGAAAGAGGCGGAACCTCTAAATAAATCTACAATTAATACAAAACAATATAGCATTCACCCATTAACAATATGTTAAATAATAACATGCGGTTTTCTCTAGAATTTCGGGAAAGTATGACCTCTAAAAATTCAACATATTCTGGTCGTAAAATCTCAAAAACGTGAAATTACTCTTCTATCAAATGTGACTGCATAATTCTTACAAAAAGAAGCCATTAAAGAACATTAATGAGGTCATCGTTTTTCTAATTACATGCGAATTTATTGGTTGTATTCCAGATTGTAAACAAATTAATTTGATCCACGTAGCTAGTGTACTTTTGGTGGCTGAAAAATGATCACCAGCATTTTTAGAAACAGAAACTTTTCATTATAGCTATTTCTAAATTGTTTTGTAAGACCGATATATTGTTTAAGAGTAAATACAGGACATGAGCAAGTATCATCGAATGCTTTGTTTCAAATAAAAGTAATCAACTAGTTTTTGTTGGAAGGCCGAGATTTACACGTACATAATTCTCTATAAACTCGAGATTTCTAATCCGAATTGTGTCAAACTTTGATATCCGGCCTCCAGTACATAACATTAAAAGAAATAGTGTTTTTCACTCATACACATAAAAGACATCATTAGGGCTTAACTGAATGCAGATATTGTAATATTGATTGTAAGTCAAATAATTGTACGTGTTTCGAAGATACCTTTATTATTTTCTTAATATCCTTTAACAAATATGAGATAGTCTTTTCTTCATTAGGGAAGTAAGAATCCTCAATAAGCTTTTAGAATGTACGCACTGCTGTTGTATTTGACATAATAAAAGAGATGGTATATTATTTATTTTCTAGATGTTGTATAAAATTACGCATTAAACAATAATTTTCTGCTTTTTTGTTCACTAAAGGTGGGAGTAAATATGTAAATTTAAATATTTTGAAAATTTTTAAATGCTAAATTATAGTGATTATAAGTATTTTTAGTGATTGAATTGAACAAATAATTTATTATCATATCATCATAGCCCTTTCCTGAGAGCATCAATATTATCGCATCAAATAAAAAGCATACTTTTTTCTTTCACCAATAGGTGATGATTCTTGGGCAGATATCTGTAGGTCAACATTTTTTCTAAAATTACTTCCAATGATTTCACCATTTAGTAGTCTTAAAATATTAAAATAATTTTTATTTAATAATACTAGTAGATAAAAACGACTTTAATTATAGAGTCCGTTATGTAATACATGAATCACTTTATTAACAATAACCGGTGGAGGGAAAGCAAAAACATTAATATCAAATTTACACCGATCCTCATTGAAAGCATTTAATGAAAAAGAAAAAGTAATAAAAATTTCTTCACAAGCAAGTAGATCATGCTAAATATTATATTTAGATATTTAATGGTGACGTAAAGCTGCCCCTACACAAATATCATTAAGATTTATCAACATTTTTAAAGAAAAATTCCCCAGATTTTCCTTTGTTGCGATGTTAAAACTTTATTAGATCTTGGAAAGATGATAAGATGTATTTCACTTGTTGATGGTTAAACATATTTTTAGTGGTGTCTTGTTTATCTAAACTTTGAAGGACTACCATAAAATCGGTATATAACCTAATCTTAGTATCATCATTACCTTTGAACAAAGTGACTATTTTTAATCCTATATATATGGCAACGAGTTCTTTTGCATTTATCACAAAGATAGATCATGTTCTCGAAAAAACTCAGTAAATGTTGAGTCTCTATAGTTTTTAATAACATGTAGCACGATATTCCATGCCAACCTGACTAGCATCTGTAAACATATCAATTGATTGTGCATATTCAGGTTTTGGTGCCATAGATCGACCTGTATTTTTTAAAAATAACTAAGCAAGTAATCTAATTTTATTTTTAGACTTATCAGTAATATTAACATATCTATTGTAATTCATTGTACTCATCAATGCATTCGTAGGAGCATGCTAGAAGATTTTAAATGTAGAAGCAAATTCTCTATGCAAGGAAGACAAAACGTTACGCACCCAAGAAAAGATGCAAATCTTTTAGCTGTTATACGATAATAGTTTAAAAATTCTATCGCCACGGTATAGTAGCGGATAGCTCGATTGTGCTTTAAAAAAAATCTATACTTTTCATGATCGATATTAAAATTCAAGATAGTCGAGGGATTTTGTAGGGTTGTTACACTCTTTACATAGTTTATTGTATGCCCAAATTTAGTCATTAGTGCGCAAAAATACTCCTCACATGTTCGATTATCACTATTTTTTGCCCTTCACATTTAAATGTCGTCCAGATATCTTAATGGAACTACATCTGGAAATTCTTTTCGCATGTGTTGCATTATGATGCTGCTCAGTCTAGTGAAAATAAAAGTGTTAGAACTTATTTCCACGATTAAACAAGTATATACATAATACTCACCCTTGAAACAAAAAGAAGGATAACTCTGATGCTGTGCACAGATAAAGAATTATATAATATGCCTGCTTTCGGTTAAATGTAATTAATAAAAATTTTTACCAGTTAATTTAGATATCATTTGTATATCTTTCATTTATAAGTGCTCTACTGTTAAGTATCTATTTAGCTTACGACAGTCTTATATGAGGCGGTAACTTTTCTTTTTTGAATTAAGAAAATAGGACTTTTTAAACTTTACATCACCTACTGGGATCTCCCTAATTATGTCTTGCTGCAGTATTTCTACTATGAAAGACACTAGGAAAGATATTTCTTCCTTCCTCACTACATAATCTCTACTATCAATATGTTTTGGTGAAAGAATGTTGTCCTTAAATGGTAACTTAAGCTCTACGACAATACTAAGGACAAAAAAGCCGGTTGTTAATGTTTTCCAACCCTCTTAGTTTAAGTGGAAAAACTTTATCTTTAAAGCGTAACCTTTATGATTATCCTGATTTTGTTGGTTCTCGTTGTTACGACGAGGAGTAACTTTTGCGTTGAAGAATCATTTTTTACGTTTAGGAATGAAAGACAAGTTGTCTTCCAAAGATTTATGAAGGCTCATAGTTGTTTTTATATATTGTAGCAATAGGTTAAGTCCTCTCAAGCCATTTAATTCAACGAAATTCAGTAGCAGTTTGTCTACTTAAGATATTAGCTACACAGTGTACATTTCTTTGTTTTAAACAATGAGAAAATATTTAAACAACGGAAATCGCGTATGTGGGCATTGACGTTAGCATTAAAGGCATCACCAACTTGAACTCTTTCCATGATTTTATTGTCCTCGATCTTTGAAGCGATATTGGCAAAATGATCCGCTAGCTGTAGTACCAATTCATGTATGGTTATCAATTATCTTTTATTAGTACGATGCTGAGAACTTCCCAGAAAAGTCCCAATAAAGAAACGGCTCATGAGTGTTGTGGAAAATGTCAATGAGAGGTCGTTAGCACCACCATCCTCTTTCACTAATACAGCACCATACTTCTCATTTAAGGTCTGGATTACATTCTTAGTCATACCTCCTATATGTATCCACGTTTTCATTACAGAAGCAGTGACAGAATTAATTGGGTATTGTTTTGCTGTGTGTAGTATGAGATTCCCAAACGGCTAATGTGTTAGCTTTCAGTTATTGATTACATCCGGTTAACGAGGGTATCTCTTCAACATCTAGGAACATCAAAATTTAATACCTCATCATTAGGAAAAACGACGTTCTTAACGAGATTATCCTTATGAATTCATATTTTAAAATATTCAAAGATATAAATTATGTCTATATAAACTTCTATTGCTACGCAGCAAATATATATTATATGTGTATATTAGAGCAATAGTCAAATTTATTATCCAAAGAGAACGGATCTCTTAGATGCTTAACATCTAATTATGTATCAAATTACTTTTTAAGTAGTAGTAGAACTTCAAAAACCTTTATTTGATAATTCTAAGTAAGATAAATAATAGCTTTGGGTTATTTCAACCACTGTACGATAATGGTTGCAACAAGATAAGAAAATTAAAATACGTAGGTTAATTTTCGAGGCAACAAAAAAGTGAATAATAGTAAAAATAAGGGAAAAAAGGGAACAAAAATAGACAATTCGTGTGAAATAAGAGATATTTTAAGACAAAGAACGGATTAGGCTAAAATATAATATGGATAAAACATCGTTATAGGACTTCGCAATGTGAAGTATAATAAAATGGTCTACTTTACATACAAATATAAACCAAAATACTGTTTTAAACTACTATATTTATATCAATAACTAAAAAAGTAAAATTGTTTTGCAGTTTTCTTATCTAAGAATTTTCTATATTAAGAGATATCGAATACATTTAATAATAATACAAAATCAGAAATGTGTAAATAAATTTTAAAATTTATAATATTTGGCTAGGTGGACTTGTATTTTTTATATCATTGAGTGTTGATAAAGCATTTGCATACGAGCATCTGCCAACACAATATATGAATCAAACTTTTTAGTCAAATATAATTGATTAATATTGATTATTACTTTTTATTAATTTGAATGAATTGCGTATAACTTACCTATTTTATACTTGTTATTTTCATATTATTTATTCTTTTTAAATAATCATAACTTAAAAAAATATCGCTTTTAGTAATCAAAAATGATTTTTTAATTTTTAATAAAAAAACAACAAGGCATTCTAAGTATAAAAAGTTGGTTTTGTAAATAAGAAACGAGAGATCTCCAACAATAGATAATAATTTATATTTAATTTTTTTGGAAAATGTTTGCTAAATGAAATGAAAAATTTATTAATTTTATATTGCTAATATCTGTTTTTTAATTTTTGTTTATGATCTAAATCCTGATTCAATTTCAAAAAAATATTTACTTATCCTTCAAATGAACCATATAAAAAACATATTATTTTTATATAAAATGAAAATCACGCAGTATTTTTGTCAGTTATATTTATTATTACGTACAAATTAAAATATTATATATAATTTCTACTATCAATTAATGTTTTATTGCCACAGAATCCACCAACATTATCTCCGAAATTTAGAAGTAATAGTAAAAAAGGAAATCTGCCAGCACTTCTATTGAAACGTTATGAATATGTTATACCAGATGATTACAAATTTATGAAACCTTAATCAACAGTTCATTATACTATTAACTTATACACTTCTAGAGTAGGAATGACATTCTTTGATTATAATGGTGTAACGTTCTCTTATAAGGCGCAGGCAGAACAATATTTTAATTTGCTTCATAAACTTGAACTTTCAAAAGTTAAACAAAAATATTGGGATAGCACGTCAACTAAGTTAAAGCATAGAAAATCTCTTTTGCGATCAAATAGTTATATATCAGTAAAAAAAATACCTATTTTAAGACATAGTGGTTCTCTGACGGAAAGAAAACATTCTTTTTCAGAATCAAGAAATTCTCTATTAGAATTAAGCAGATCTTCATCAAGTCAATCTTTAACACAACCAAATAATCATTTATCACTAAGAAGGAAATGGTGTATCCGGGTCGAATAACGCTTTATGGCCAAGAAGACATTCCGTATCTGGATCAACTAAAGATTTTTTATCAGGAAGAAATTCTGTTTTTGGATCAAGTAACGATTTATCATCAGGAAAAAATTATATATCAATATCGACAGGCGACTCATCTGGAAGAAGAAAATCTTTATCAATGTCAAGAGAAAGTCTAAACAATATAGTAATTGGTAATGAAATAAATGAAGAACTTTTTGATAATAAAATTTAAAAAAAAAACTAAAAGTTACCAGATTTGGTAAAAAGTGTGAAAAATTTTCAATTTTGAATGTATTTCTGATAATTATTACGATGGGTATAAACAACATATAAGTTTTATTTTTAGAAATTATATTTTCTATTCACATAGGCTTTATTTGAAATGAACATGTACAAATTAGATCATAAAGTAAATATTCTTAAATTTAGTGCAAAATAAGCTAAAATCGCGCAAGAACTCGTCAAAAAGTATCTAATAACACAAACATTAGATGTTAAATTATACTCTAATTATGAAATATTAGATAGTAAATTAGCATTTATAAAAAGCTTTTATAAAACAAAAACCAAATATAGTTTTAATTTTAACAAACTAAATTCTAAAGCTGCTTGTAGTTTTGTACAAATTGTCTGGACATCTACAACACAACTTGGTATTGGTGTACAACATGACAGTGATTGTCTTTTTGTTGTTTTTGTTTACTATCTATAAGACAATAAGAAAAAAAAACATGGAAAAAATGTTTACTAATAGAAAGGCTAAACATTTTGTATAAAATTTTTAAAAACTATTCTAATTATTTATTATTAATTTTATTTCATAATCTTATTGAAACTTAATATTTAATATTTATGTTTATCATTATCTCTAAACATTATTTTGTATTTTAAAAATTTGATTTATAAATGACTATGAATAATTTTAAATTATATAAATAAATATACTAAATTGTAAATATTTATTGAAACCAATCAATTTTTAACCAGTAAGATTACTTTTTAATGAATTATTTTTCTTCAAATTTGCATAACATTATCCTTTTATATGTTATCCATAACTTTAATTAATATGTTTTTCTCAAACCTTAAAACAATTTTGATTTTCAAGTTTAAAGACGTTATTTTTTGATTATTAAAGAAGTAAACATTGTACCAAAAAGAGATAATAAGACTACAATAAATACGGAAATTTTAATAAAATTAATCATTTACCGTAATTTGATTGATTTGTCTATCCAAAAATTACTAAAATTGTTTATTTTAGGGGTTTATTTTTAAGAAAGAGCTTGAATATTTTATTAAAGTATATGTTAAAAATTAAGTTAAAGATTATTGATTAATTTTATGTCTAATATCTTGTTAATTTGAAATTTTGTAATCGCTATTTAAAGATCAAAGAAAAATTTTACTAAAACAATCTTTTGCAAGATTACAATGAAATATAAAACTTTATATTCCTGATAAAGAATTTGAAAATATATTTAATAGAATAATTTCCATTAAATAGAAAAACCTTGTTGATATTATTGTATCGCTGATAATTACATAAAAATTAAAATATTAAAACAGGAGTTGGATGAAAATTATCAATCTATACATGACAGTTCTCAAATATTTTTTCTTCATAGTTTATAGGAGTGCAAACATTTCTCCCACTAAAATACCACGTTATGTTACAAAAAGTTGTTCTGTTGTAAATAGTATACATAAAT
The DNA here is from genome assembly GCA_963280985.1 of Strongyloides venezuelensis. Lineage (NCBI taxonomy): Eukaryota > Metazoa > Nematoda > Chromadorea > Rhabditida > Strongyloididae > Strongyloides > Strongyloides venezuelensis. The sequence continues at coordinate 18,245,008 of CAUJLX010000002.1, read as the reverse complement.
ATCCTATATAGGATTAAAAAATAAATTAAAATTGCAGATTCTTTTTAAAGAATGATAAAATATCCGCCTTTATGTGAGAAAGTGTTTGCAATAATATTATTATCATTTTTACGAAATAGTTATACATTAGTTATTATATGTGAGCAATGCTTATGATAGTTTATAATATTTTGGTCTAACACGAAAATTAGGAGTACTTTTTTTTATATACTTTTTCATTGACTCGTAGATGTATGTGTGGAACGAAAAATTCAACGTTAGCATTTTTGACCCTCTAGATTTCAGAATGAAATTCTGAAATTTTGCAGGGGGGTAAATTTCAACATGAACTACCATAATTTAAAAAGAAAATATCGAAAAAATTTTTCAAAGTTGACATAAGTGAGATCAAAGTGTCAAAAATAGTGATTTTTTTCGATTTAATGGCCGGAAGCAATTAAACAATAAATTTAACACAAAAATACATAAGAATTTAATATTCATGTGTGTCATTATTATGTGTTAAATAAATCTGTTTACAATATAAGTAAAAAATCGTGTTTTTTTGGTATCACTAGAAGGGTATTCGTGACAATAAAATTAAGAAGAATAATTTTAGAAAAAATTAAAACTTTTTGGGTTTAAAATCTTTAGACATTAACTTTTAATATTTTTAATGTATATTTTTAAAAACTTAAACCCGTTTAAGAAAAGATTTTTGTAAATTATTTTCTTTTTTATTGTTGTAAATTTACAATTTTTAAATTTGTTTTGCTTTTTTAAAAAATTTAATATTAATTTTGTTAAATAGTTAGCTTTCATTAATTATAACAAGTTTAAGATAAAAGTGTATTTATTTTATAAAAAGTATGGTATTTATACATTACATAAAGAGATTACAAGCGAATGGTTTTTAATTATTATACATATGAAACAGATTTTTAGTAATTTAAAAATTATTAAATTTCATGATTGAAAAAATGTACCTGTGAACTGTTAATTTGATCGTTTTATAATAAAACATTTTTCATCGTAAAGCTTGTAGATAATTAATTTACTGCCACGACAAATCATGAAAATAAGTAACAGTAGCACAAATCTTATTTTTTTGTAAAAATATACTTTTATATTGAGATTCATTCTGCGCACTCAAAAGGATGAAAATAAATTTTGATTTTTGTATTATCAGCTTACCTGACAATATAAAAATATCGCCCTCCTAGGCATTTAAATACTTAACTGTTTGTAATTGAACAATAGTTGTAGTAGATATTTCTTTTAAATTATTTACATTTTGTTCTTTATTTGTTAAAAATTAAACAATTTTTTTGCAGATACTTGTTCATAAATGTAATTTATAAAATATTTCTAATTTTTATTATTTTTATACGAAAAGCTCTTATTATTTAATATGTAGTGATGTTTTTTGTAGTCTTTGATAAATGTTTAAATGCTTAGGAGAGCGATATTTTTATATTGCTAGGTCAAGTGATAATACAAAAATCGAAATTATTTTCATTTTTTTGAGTGTGCCAAATTTATTTTTATATATTTGAGTGCGCAGAATGAATTTCAATATAAAAGTTTATTTGTACCAAAAGCTAATTTTTTTGATACTGTTCTTTATTTTATTTTCATAGTATTTTTATGTTATTTGATTTATTTTTCCTAAAATAAAATACCATATCGTTAATACAAGTATATATATATACAATTCAGTTTTATAAAAATTTATAAAATTTACAAAAGACAGATTTTAAAACTTTCTTATTATTTAAAAATTTCAAAAAGTATTTTAAAATATAATAAAATGATCTTTTTAACATAAAAATATAAGTTAAAACATAAATCTATATCCAATTATTTATATAAAAACATTGTTGTTACAGTGCAATCAATTAAAAATTCTTAATTACAATTGATTTAGAATACATTTAATGTCAGTACAAAGTAGAGAACACAAAGTTTATAATTAGAAAGATTTCGAAGAGCTATCTTGTTATTAAACATCAATAGGTATTGGTGAAACATTTATACGGAAATATCTGGAAGCATAATATATAAACTAAAATTTTTAGTTAATCAAAATTGATTTATATTAATTGTTACTTTTTGCTATTCTGAATAGACTACATAAAACATATTTACTACATCCTTATTATCCTTAAAATATTTATTTTTTATTGCAAATTTTGACAGCGAAAAACTTGTTATAAAGTTATCAAAAATGATTTTTTTAATTTTTAATGCAAAAAAAACACTAGAAATATTAATAGTTAGATTTGTAAAAATATAAATAAAAGATCTCAAATATTGCATAGTATTTAATAATTCTGAAACTTAATTGTTAAATTAAATAAAAAAATTCACTTTTTTTGGTTAATATCTGTTTTTTAACTAAAATTTATGATCAGATCCTCATTCAATTTTAAAAAACATTTATCTACCCTTTTAATGAGCAATAATACAACAACTATATTTATATAATTGAAGCCAAAGTAACATTTCAGTTAGTTATATTTTTATAACTAATAAAATGAAGTTGCATATATTATTACTAATGCAAATAAATATTTTGTTATCAATGGATAAACCGCCATTACCTCCAAAAGCTAAAAGCTATGTTGATATAAGAAAATCACCACCATCACATTTGAAATATAAAAACAATGATAAAGAAGAAATTCCACCACCATTACCTTTGAAACGTCGCGGTTCTGCTAAAAAAGGAAGTCTGCCACAACTACCTTTGAAACGTCACGGTTCTGCTAAAAAAGGAAGTCCGCCACAATTACCTTTGAAACGTCACGGTTCTGCAATAAAAGGAAGTCTGCCACTATTACCTTTAAAACGTTACGGCTCTGCTAAAAAAGGAAGTCTGCCATTATTACCTTCGAAGCGTAACAGTTATGAATATCAAGGGAATAAAATAGTTATAAAACCTCGAATAGCATATCACCATAAAATTAAATCATATTCTGTCAGAGGAATTGAATTCTTTGAGTGTAATCATATAACTTTCGTTAATCGTGAGCAAGCAAAACAATATTGTGATAGCCTTAATGCTCCTAAGGGTTCGAAACTTGAACAAAATCCTTGGAAACACACTCCAAACATTGGAATCAATAGAAATTCCGCTTCACGATCAAATAGTTATTCATTATTTAGAAAAAAATCTATTGCCATACCTACTGATCTTCCAAAGAAAAGAAAACATTTCTTTTCAGAATCAAATATTTCACAATCACGATTAAGCAAGTCTTCATCAAGACATTCTCTAACGGAATCAAATAATGATTTATCATCAAGACGAGATTCTGTATTCGGGTCAAATACAGATTTATCATCACGAAGAGATTTTATGTCAGAATCAATAAGCAGTTTATCAGGAAGAGAAAGCTCAATATCAAATTCAAGAGACAGACTAAATAGTATCTTTATTTATGATAAAAGAAATAAAGGGTATCATGGCAAATTTACGAAAAATAAAAAACGAAGTCATTTGATTTGGCTAAAAGCGTGGCAACTTTGCACTCTTAAATGTTATTCAGCAAATAATTTTAAAATTTATAAACAACGAGTAAGTTTTATTTCTTTTAATTATATTATTTATAGCACAGTTTTTCAATGAAATCAATATGTATAGATCATTACACAAAGTAACTTCCCTTGAATTAAGTGAAGATCTAAGTGAACTTGCAAAGGATCTTGCTGACGAATATGCAGCAAAAATAAAATTGGATGTTAATAAATATTCCAAATATGGAATATTATACGATAGATCGAGAGTTGAAGCAGCATCAACAATTTTAAAACATTGGTATGATAAAAATGAAAAATACAGCTTTTTTTGGAGTAAACCAAACTCTAAATCTGCTTTTAGTTTTACACAAATTGTCTGGAAAAGTACAACTGAATTAGGTATTGGTGTAAAAGTTGATAACGGTTATCTCTTCGTTGTTTGTGTTTTCTATCCAAAAGGCAACAAAAAGGGAGAATATAAAAAAAATGTTCACAAATGGATAAGTTAAACATTTTGGATAAAAACTAAAAAAATCATTTTAACTATTCATTATCAATTAAAAATATAATCATATTTAAACTTAATATTTAAGATTTATGTTTAATATTACCTCTAAAAATTATCTTCGATTTTAAAAATTTATTTTGAAGTGACCATGAATAATTTTGAAATGATATCAATAAATATATAAAATTGATTTGTAGATCTTAATTCAAATCGATCGATTTTTAAACGATTATATAATCTTGCGACGAAAAACTTTTTTCAAATTTATACAACGTTATTTTTTATATCTGCAATTTCAGTTTTTAAGTTTTTTTCAAATCTAATACAATTTTGATTTACATGTTTAGAGATATTATTGTATGAATATTGAAAAAATTCTTTTGATAGTATTTAAATTAAATATTCAAACTTCTTAGTTGTGAGAAAGAATTTGAGAATGTTTAAAAAAATTTTCATAAGATAGAATAACTTTGTTGATACTACTAACTTACTAATAATCACTAAAAAAGTTGTGAAATTACAAGCATGGATTTAAAGAGAAAATTATCAATTTATATATAAAGATTTTCAAATATTTTCCGTTTATTGTTTATAGGCGTCAATACAACTCCTACACAGCCGTACTGTTTGATGCTATCAAAATTTGTCATGGTGTTAAATAGTTCACATGAATTTCTTCTACAGGAGTTTGCAATGAGATTATGATGTTTATTTTTTACAATGATTAAAAATTTGGCTTTTTTTTGTGTGAAATTATTTACTACAATATTATTATTATTTTATGAAATAGTTTTACATTAATTGTTGTATTTAAGTAAGTTTTATCTCAGGTTTTAAATTTTTAGACTCAGCCAAAAATTAAGAGTATAATTTTTAATACACTTTTATGTTACTTAACTTATTCTTCTTAAATAAAATAGTATACAGTAACTTAAAATTTATAGAAATACATTATTGTAGTGTAAAAACGTATTAAAAAAATAACATAAAACATCTTCTTAAATTTTTTTTATTACCAAAAATCTAAAAAAAAATTTTAAAGCATGTAAAATGGATTAAATAAATTACGTAGAATATTTCACAAGATATTATTTCGAATTGACATATTAAGGTCAAAACTATAAATATTCCTTTTTAATCATTTTACAAACCATGGATTTTCAATTACAGAATATTTCGAATTCATCTGATAACAATACGAAATAGAAAACGTGTGAAAAAATTTTTTAACTGGAAAAATTTATCTAAACAAACTTGTATATCTAATAACATTAAGTATTGATTAATCACTTGGATAAAAGCTTTCGAAAACATAATACGCGATTTAAAAAATATTAAGTCAAATAACCTTGATTTAAATTGATCTCGTTTTACTTTATTCTAAATAGATGACATAAAACTTACTTATTTTGTATTTGTTATTCTCAAAATTTACTTCATTAATGGTAAATATGTCTCAACAAAAAATCTTTTTATACAGTTTATCAAAAATGATTTTTTAATTTTTATTGAGAAAAGGATTTAACAGCATTAGAAGAATTGGAAATTGAATTTATAAGCGAGAAAAGAAGATCTCTAACAATTGATAATATTTTAATTTCTAAAACATGTTTGTTTAATGAAATGAAAAACATATTCATTTTTTATTAATAATGTGCTTTTTAACCAACTAAGATGTATGATCGGAAGCTTCAATAAACATTAAAATAATATTTACTTACTCTCTAAAAGGACAGTAGTTAAAAAAGGTTTTGTTTATATAAAATTAAAACAAATTGATGTTTCAGTTAGTTATATTATCATAAATTATAAAATGAAGTTCTATATATTATTTCTAATACCAATAATTGTTTTATTATCAATGAATCCACCATCATTACCTGAGGAAAATATGAGCAACGTTAAAGCAAAAAAATTATCACTAATGCATTTGAGACGTAATGGTTGTATTAGAAAAAAACCAACTCCACCACCATTACCTCCGAGACGCTACGGTTCTGTTAAAAAAGAAATTCTTCCTCAATTACCTTTAAAACATTTCAGATATGATAGAAATGGCCATAAGGTTATTATAGAATCTAAATCAAAATGTTATTATACAGTTAAAACATATGTCGTCAGAGGAGTGAAATTCTATGAGTGTAACTGTTTAACGTTCTTAAATCAAGCGGAAGCAAAACAATATTGTCAAATTATTAATAACAATAAGGGATTAAACAAAGAAAAATATCTTTGGGAAAACACGCCAATCATTGGAAGTTCTAAAAAATCTATTTCACGATCAAATAGTGATTTAACGCATAGAAAAAATTCTATTTCCGAACATACTGATTTTTTGGTGAAAAGGAAAAATTCTTTTTCAGGATTAAGAAATTCTATATCGAAATCAAGAAGCAATTAATAAAACATATTAATATGTTTTTATTAATTTGATTTTTAAATCCTCGAAATAAGTTGGATGAACATTAAAATTGATGCTAGTTATATGTGTCATGAAATATAGATTATTTAAGCTAAAGATAGTGAAAAAAATTTTATTTGTAGAAATTGTTTGTAAATGCATAGATAATTAAGTTATGTTCGACTTTACGTTTTTTATATTCTATTGTTGACTATTTATTGTAACCTGTAACATTTGAGATAATCCGTACAATGTAAGTTTTTATTAAATAATTATTGTAATATTTATGTTCTTTTATAATTTTTAGTTTTTTTTTAAATATTCTTAAATCGCCAGATAGTTTAATATTAAATTTTTTGTCGTCAACGTTATAAAAATGAAAGCCTTCCAAAACTTAAATTTTTTTGCTAATTTTCAGTAAGGAAAATCTGTTTTTAAAAAATCAAAAGAAAGTTTAATTAATAATGCAAATGGTAATAAAAAAAATCCAACGAATTTTGGGATAACATACGAATAAAAAACCCAAAATTCACCGGATTTAGTTAAGAGTATGGAATGGTTTCAGTGTTGCATACTATTTAAAAGATTATTACGATGTGTATAAACGACAAACAAGTATTAATTTATAAATAATATTACCAAAAGCACATGTTTTCGAAGAAATTAAGTTATATAGACATCTACATAGACAATCCCCCTTTTATTAAATCAAAAACTAGACATTGATATATACTCTTATTACGCAACATCATATGATAATTCAAGAAATGCATCAACTTCAACAATTGTTAAAAATTGTTATGATACAAGTGTGAAAATATAACTTTTTTGGTTAAAAACATTTTCTATTTGCTCTTAGTTTTATACGATTTGTATAGGCAAAAAACATACAAATTTGTCACTAGTTTAGAAGATGATAATGGTTATGACTTTGTTGTTTTTCTTTTTCTGCTCAAAAGGCAAATCAAGAGGGAAAATATAAAAAAATGTTCACAAACGGACAAGTAAAATAATTTAGATAAAGATTAAAAAACCATTTAAATTATTTTAATATTAATTTTTAATGTAATCTTATTTAAACTTAATATTGAAATTTATGCTTTTTTTATATATTTTAAATATTATCTTGGATTTTAAAAATTATTTTTTTTAAATAACAATGGACTATTTAGAAATTTTATTGATAAATAAGTAAAATTTATTTGCGAATATTCATTAAAATTAATCAATTGTTTAATTGAGCAGCTATATAATATTGTAATGAATCAATTTTCCTCATATTTATACAATTTTTTCTTCTTATGTACATAATTTTAAGTTTCATCCAAAACTGAATACAATTTGAATTATTTTTTTTAAAAATATTATCTTCTAAATACTGAAGAATAGTCTTTTAGAAAAGCTAAGATAAATTATAATAGAACCGTTTAATTTTTGGAAACAATTTGAGAATTTATATGATAAAATAATTTTTATAAAAATGAAAGAATCTTGTTAATAATAACGAGCAACTGATAATCACTGAAAAGTTGTAGAATTATTATATTAAATTGAAGCGAAAATTGTCCATTTATAGAAAGGGGTTTTCAAATATTATCTTTTCGCTGTTTATAGGCGGGCATATAATTTCCACATAGTAATACCGTTTGATGTTACAAAAAATTGTCACAATATAAATAGTTTATACAAATTTGCTAAATAAAATTTTGCAAAAAATTATGCTTTTTTTTTAAAAACGATTAAAAATCTAGTGTTTTGTGAGAAAGTGCTCAGTACAATTTATTATCATTTTAATTTATTAAATAGTTTTACATTAGTTATCGTATTATTAAAAGTTTTTGGTTTCTGAACCCAGCACAAAAATTAAGATTATTATTTTTATAACAACAAGTTATTGTTTTTTAGAAGAATAACATATGATTTCTAAAATTGCATAAAAATATATTATAGTAATACTAAAATCTATTAAAAATTGACATAAACAGCTTCTTAGATTTTTCTGTTTTTATCAAATATCTAAAAAATATTTTAAATTGTAATAAATTAAACAACTTCGTACACAAATGCTTCAAAAAAAACTGTTTAAAATTTCGGTGTTAATACTAAAAACTATCAATATGCTGTTTTTCATACCTTTATTAAACAAAAATTCTTTATAGTGATTGATTTCAATTTCATTTTATAGCAAAATAAAATTAAGAACGTGTGAATAAATTTTAAAATTCAAAAGATTTGGTCAGATGTATTTGCATTCCTAACGTCAATGGGTATTAATGAAAGCTTGTAAAGAAGCATTTAAAAACAGAATAAATGGATTAAAGTTTTTAGTCAAATAACATTGATTTGTACTGATTCATAGTTTTTATTATCTGAATATTTACTTAAAACTTCCTATTATTTTATTTTCTATCTTCAAAATATTAACTTTTTATTATAAATTATGAAAACAAAAAACTTCATATGAAGTTATCAAAAATGATTTTTTTAATTTTTAATGTGAAAAAAGCATTAGAAGAATTAATAGTTGGATTTGTAAATGAGAAACAATAGGTCTCAAACAGTGGATAAAAAAATATATTTAAAACTTGTTCGCTAAATGAAATGAAAAAATTTGTTTTTCTTCTTTTTGTTTATATTTGTTTGTTAGTTAAATTTATGTTTGAAATCTTCATTAGATTTTAAATTAATATTTACTTACTCTATTAGAGAACAATAATAAAACAAATTATATTTGTATAAAATGAAAACTAATTAATAGTTTAGTTAGTTATATTATTACATGTCATAATAATGAAGTCCTATATATTATTTTTAATGTCATTCAATATTTTATTATCAATGGATCCCCCACCATTACCTAAGAAAACTAGAAGCTATAGTAATGTGGGAAATCCACCACCACTGCCTCTGAAAGCTAAAAACAATGTTATAAATAGTATTCCACCAATATTACCTTTGAAAAGTCACAGCTATAATAAATATGGTCGTAGAGTAATTGCGAGCCCTCAATCAACAGCTGTGCATAAAGTTAGATCATATTCTGCTAGAGGCATGAAATTATTTGAGTGTAATCGTATAACATTCTATAATCAAGAGGAAGCAAAAGCATATTGTCAAACTCTTAATAACTTTAGGGGATCGATGGCTGGAAATTATCATTGGCAATACACGCCAAATATTGGAAGTTATAGGAATTCTCTTTCACGATCAAAAAGTGATTTAACAAATAGGAAAAAATCTATTTTGGAATCTCATAACTTTGTGAAAGGAAGGAAACATTCTTCTTCTGGATCAAGAAATTCTCTATCAGGATTAAGCAGATCTTCATCAAGTCAGTCTATAACACACTCATTTGACCGTTTATCGTTAAAAAAAAATAGTGTATCTGGATCAAAAAGCAGTCTATCGTCAATGAGAAGTTCTGTATCGGGGTCAAGTAACGATTTATCAACAAGAAGAAATTCATTATCACGATCGATAAGCAACTTATCGGGAAGAAGAAGAAGTTCTTCATCAGAAAGAAGAAACTCTCAATCAAGTTCAAAAGAAAGTTTAATTAATAATGCAGTTGGTAATAAAATAGATGAAGATCTTTTGGCAAAAAAACAAGAAGAAAACCCAAAAGTCACATGATTTGGCTAAATGTGTGGAATGATTGTAATATTATGTGTTATTCTAAAAATCAATTCGAAGTGTATAAAGGATTAGTAGGTTTTATTTTGATAAATTTTATTTTTAAATTAAATAGGTCTCATTAGAAATTAACATGTATAGACTAATACACAGGGTAAACCGTCTTAAATTAAAATCACAATTAAGTGTAATTGCACAAGAACTTACTGAAATATATGCAGTAAAACAAAAAATAGACTCAGATTTATACCCTAATTATGGAATATTATATGGTAAATCAAGTATTGCGTCAGCTTCAACAATCGTAAAAAGCTGGTATGAAACAAGTAGGAAATATAACTTTTTGTTAAGTAAACCAAGCTCTACATTTGCTCTTAGTTTTACACAAATTGTCTGGGGAAGTACAACTGAATTTGGAATTGGTGTAAAAGATGATAATGGTTATCTCTTTCTTGTTTGTGTTTTCTATCCTAAAGGCAATCAAAAAGGAAAGTTCAGAAAAAATGTTCACAGATTGACAAGTAAAAAATTTTTTGATAAAGATTAAAAAACCATTTTAATTATTTATTATCAATTATTAATATAATCTTATTTAAACTTAATATTTAAGATTTATGTTTAATATTACCTCTAAACATTATCTTGGATTTTAAAAATTTATTTTCTAGATGACCATGAATAATTTTGAAATTATATCAATGAATATATAAAATTGTTTTGTAAATATTGATCGAAATTTATTAGTTTTTAACCATAAATTTCATTTTGAGACGAATCATTTTTTCAAATTTATACAGCATTCTTCTGATGTATAAAATTTTAAATTTCTCTACATGTCTTAATACTATTTTGATTTATATGTTTAAAATTTTTATCTTCCGAATATTCAAAAACAATCTTTTAGCAAAGTTTTAAAAATATTAAAAAAAATTTGTACTTGTTAGAAAGAACTTGAGAATATAATTTGTAAAATAATTTTTATATGACAGTAGAACCTTGTTGAATCTATCGAATAACTGTAAACACTAGAAATGTATAAAATTATTAACAAATTTTAAAACGAGAAGTACCCATTTATACCGGCAGATTCTCAAATATTTTATATATTCATTTTGTAGGCGTGTGTATATTAATCACGTGAGAGTACCATTTGATGTTATCAAAAGTTGTCCTTTCGTAAATAGTACACATAAAATTCATATACAAGAGATTAGAAATAAATTAATATATTAATTTTATTAAAAATGATTAAAAATCTAGTTTTTTTATGAAAATATTTTCACTATAATACTATTATTATTTTATAGAATATTTGATACTTATTATAATACTTAAGCACATTCTATGACAGTTTCTAATTTTCAAACCCAATTCAAAGATGTTGAAGTAATATTTTTATGGCATTTTTACGTCATTTAATTCATCTTTTTTTAATATAATGGCATATTGCTAATAAAATTATATATAAATACATTTTACTTATGTGAAAATCTATAAAAATGCACAAAACAAATTTCAAAATTTTCTGTTATCACCAAAAATCCAATAAATACTTTTTAGGTATAGACAAATTGACATTAATAGTATAAAAATGTAACCAAAAACATTATCAAATTCTCTTACTATCTTAAATATCATAAATAAAATTTTTTATAGTTTTATTAATCATATATTCTCCACAATAAGCGATTTCGAATGCATTTCACACCTACACAAAAGAAAGAATATTTGTAAAAATTTTGTAATTGGAAAGATTTATCTAGACGACATTGTACAACAAATAACAATGGTATTGGTTAAACACTTGAATAGAATCTTCTGAAAATAAAATACACGATTTGGAATATTTATTCAAATAACTTTGACTTATCTTGAGCGTCGTTTTTCTTTATTCTGAATAGATGACATAAAACTTGCTTATTTTGTATTTGTTATCTTCCAAATTTAATTCATTACTGTTAATTATGACTCAACAAAAATTTTTTTATGCAGTTATTAAAAATGTTTTGTCTTTAAATTTTAATTGAAAAAACATAAAAATACTAAAAGTATTAATAGTTATATTTATAAGCGAAAAAAAGAGATCTCCAACAATGAATGATAGTTTGTAGTTAAATTTCTGGAAATTGTTTGTTAAATGAAATTAAAAACGTTTTCATCTTATGTTGTTCATATTTATATTTTATTTAAAATTTATGATCTGAAGCCTCATAAAATATTACAATAATATTTAATTACTCCCTAAAAGAACAATAACATATTATATTTGTATAAAATGAAAGCCATTTAATATTTTTGTTAGTTATATTATTATCACTTGTAAAATGAAGTTCTATATACTATTTCTAGTGTCAATGAATATTTTATTGTCTCTTAATTCTCTTCCATTATCTCCGAAACGTAACAGCTTTGCTGAAGTAGGGAAATCTCCACCACCGTACTTTGAATATCGTAACCCCGCTACTTGGAAACGTCGTGGCTCTGTTAGAAGAAAACCAACTCCGCCACCAATACCTCCAAGACATGAAAGCCCTGTTAAAAAAAATATTCCACCACTATTACCTTTGAAGCGCTACAGATATAATAATGAAGGCCAGAAAGTAATTGGAAAATATCAATCAAAAGAGTATTATACTGTCAAATCATACACTGCTGGAGGCATGATACTTTATGAATGTAACCATATAACGTTTTTAAATCAAGTAGAAGCACAACGATATTGTCGAATCATTAATAACAATAAGGAATCGAACAATAGAAAATATCTTTGGAAATACACCCCAATTATTCCAAATCGTAGAAACTCTTTCTCGCAACCAAATAGTGGTTTAATGTATAGAAATAACTCTATTTCAGGACCTAATAATTTTCCAATAAGAAGGACAAATTCTTTACTAGAGTTAAGTCGTCCTTTACCAGGACTAAGTAGATCTGTATCAAAACAAGCTCTAACGAAATCAAATAACGATCTACCGTCATAAAAGAAATTTGTATCTAGACCAACTAGGGGTTTTTTATTAGGAAAAAAGATATATTTCAAAATAAATATATGACTAGTAGAATATATTTGAATATTTTTGATAATTTGATTTACAATTCCCATTTATATGATGGATTAACCTAAGATTGATGGTAATTATATATGGATCAAAAATTGATCATATAAGCATAAGATAGTGAAAACAAATTTATTCCAGAAATTGTTATCAAATGTCCAGATAATCGATTTATATTCAATTTTAGGTTTTACTGTATATTATTGTAGGACTATTTGTTGTAATTTGTGAAATTTGAAATAATTTACATAGGGTAGGTTTGTGCTAAGTAAATATTAAAATATTCATATCTTTACAGAATTTTTAGTTTTTTTAATATTCTTAAATCGTCAAATTAACGTTAAATTTTTTGGTGTTTATTTCATTTTTAATGGAAACTATCCAAAAACATAAATTTTTGCTGATTTATCAGGAAGAAAAAGATAATTATAAAAATCAAGAGGAAAGTTTAAATAATAATACTATTGATTATGAAATAAGTGAAGTTTGTTTATACAAATGTGCAGATAAAAAAAACAAAAGCCATTAGATTTGGTTAGGAATGTGGAGTCATCACTGTGTTGAATGCTATTCATCAAATTATTACGATGTTTATAAATGACAAGTAAGTTTTATTTTTACTAATTGTTTAACAAATAGCATAGATTTGCGAAGAAATTAAATTATACAGACTTCTACATGGAGCAATCATCTTTTGATTAGGTCCAAAATAGATATATTTGCACAATAACTTACTGAAAAATGTGCCGTCAGTCAAAAACTGACGTTGAAGTATATTCTAATTACTGAATATTATATGGTAACTCAAAAATTGCATCAGCTTCAACAATAAGAAAAAATTAATATGATTCCAATAAAAAATTTAACATTTTTTCAGTAAAGAAACTCTAAATCTGTTTTTACTTCAAATAAATTGTATTGGCAAAAAACTTATAAATCTGGCACTGGTGTAGAAGATGAGAATAGTTATTTTTTTATTGTTTGTTTTTTCTATCCAAAAGGCAATCAAAAAGGAGAGTATAGAACAAATGTTCGCATATAAAAAAGTATAAAATTATATAAAAAAATTTAAAAAATCATTTTAACTATTTATTATCAATTATTAATATAATCTTATTTAAACTTAATATTAAAGATTTATGCTTAATATTATCTCTAAACATTATCTTGAATTTAAAAAAATACTTTTTTATGTAACCATGAATTATTTTGAAGTTATATTAATAAATATGTAAAATTTATTAACAAATATTGGTTGAAATTGATTTGTTTTCAACAAATTATAGTATTTTGCGATGAAACATTTTTTTTTCAAATTTGCTCAAAATTAACTTTTTATTTCCATAATATCAATTTTATGGTTTTATCTAAATCTTGATATAATTTTGATTTACATGTTCAAAATTGTTAACTTTTGAATAATCAAGAACAACCTTTTAGAAAAGTTTGAAAAATATTAAAAAAAAACTTTATAGTCGTTAGAAAGAATTTGAGAATAAATAAATAAATAATATTTTTCATAAGATATAAGAACCTTGTTGAAATATTAAATGACTAGTAATCAAAAGAAAATTTTAAAATTACTGGTATGAATTTGAAGAGAGAATTATCAATTTATAGAGAGAGATTCCAAATATTTTCTTTTATTGTTTATAAGCGTTCATATAACTCCCCCATAGTCGTACCTTTTGATGTTACCCTAAGTTGTGATAGTGTAAATAATACGTATGATTTTATAATACAAAAATTTACAAAGAGGCTATGATGCTGATTCTTTTTAAAAAACGATTAAAAATCTAATCTTTTTGTGAGAAAGCGTTCACTACAATATTATTTTATTTTATTAGATAGTTTTACATTAATTATTGTATTTATGTACGTTTTATGGCAGTATTTAAATTCCTAAAACCAACACGACGATTTAGAGTATATATAACATTTTCATATCAGTTACTTTACTGTTTTTAGAAGAATAACATATGATTTCTAAAATTGCATAAAAATATATTATAGTAATATTAAAATCTATTAAAAATTGGCATAAACAGCTCCTTAGACTTTTTTGTTTTTATCAAATATCCAAAAATTATTTTAAATTGTAATAAAATGAACAACTTCGTGCCAAATTTTTCACAAAAACACTGTTTAAAATTTCGGTGTTAATACTAAAAACTATCAATATGCTGTTTTTCATACCTTTACTAAACAACAATTCTTTATAATGATTGATTTCGATTTCATTTTATAGCAAAATAAAATTATGAACGTGAGAACAAATTTTAAAGTTCAAAAGATTTTGGCCAGATGTATTTGCATTCCTAACGTCAATGGGTATTAATGAAGGCTTGTAAAGAAGCATTTAAAAACAGAATAAATGTATTCAAACTTTTGGTCAAATAACATTGATTTGTACTGATTCATAGTTTTCACCATATAAATGAATTCCGAAATACTTCATATTATATATTTTTAATTTTCAGAATATTCGTTTTTTATTGTAAATTATAACAACAAAAAACTTCGTATGAAGTATTAAAAATTATTTTTTAATTTTTAATGTGAAAAAAAGCATTAAAAGAATTAATAGTTGAATTTGTAAATGTGAAACAAGAGGTCTAAAACAGTGGATAAAAAATTATATTTGATATTTAAAACTTGTTTGCTAAATGAAATGAAAAAGTTTATTTTTCTTTTTTCTTGTTTATATTGTTTGTTAGTTAAATTTACGTTTGAAATCTTCATTAGATTTTAAATTAATATTTACTTACTCCATTAGAGAACAATAATAAAACAAATTATATTTGTATAAAATGAAAACTAATTAATAGTTTAGTTAGTTATATTATTACATGTCATAATAATGGAGTTCTATATATTATCTATAATGCTATTCAATACTTTATTATCTATGCTTCCCCCACCACTACCTAAGAAAACTAAAATCTATGGTGAAATAGGAACTCCACCACCATTGCCACCGAGAGATCAAACCTCTGTTAAAAAAAATACATTCCACCACCATTACCTTTAAAACGTTTCAGATATAATAAAAAAGGCCATAAAATATATGGAAAATATCAATCAAAAGAGTATCATAGAGTTAGATCATACATTTTCAGAGGAATGATACTTTATGAGTGTAACCATATAACGTTTTTAAATCAAATGGAAGCAAAACGATATTGTCGAATCATTAATAACAATAAGAGATCGAGCAATAGAAAATATCTTTGGGAAAACACGCCAATTATTGCAAATTCTAGAAACTCTTTCTCACAATCAAACAATGATTTAACAAATAGGAAAAAATCTATTTCAGGATCTGATAATTTTTTAACGAGAAGGAAAACTTCTTTATCAGTATCAAGAAATTCACTATCGGGATTAAGAAAGTCTTCATCAAACCAATCTCTAAATAAATCAAAAAGCAACTTACTTTCAAGAAAGAAAGATGTATCCAGGTCAAATAACAATTTATCATCAAGAATAAATTCTATGTCAGCTTCGATAAGTGACTTATTTGGAAGAAAATCTTCATCAAGACGATCTCAAACTAACTCAAAAGACGACTTACTTTCAAGAAATAAAGATATATCCAGGTTAAATAACAGTTTATCACTAAGAAAAAATGCTATATCAGTTTCAATAGGTAACTTATTAGGAAGAAGCTCTTTATCAGAAAGAAAAAACTTTTTATCAAGGTTAAAGAAAAATTTTAATATTAGTGTAATTTATTACAGAATAAGTGAAATGATTCATATCAAAACTATGAAAAATAAACCAAAAGATCACATGATATGGCTAAAAGTGTGGAAAGGTTGTAATGTTAATTGTTATTCCAAAGATCATAACGATGTGTATAAAGGCCTAGTAAGTTCTATTTTTATAAAGTGCATTCTTAATTACATAGGCTTCATTAGAAATTAACATGTATAGATTTTTACACAGGGTAAAACACCTTAAATTAAGTTCATATTTAGGTGTAATTGCACAAGAACTTGCTGAAGAATATGCAATAAGGCAAAAAGTAGACTTAAATTTATACCCTAGTTATGGAATATTATATGATAAATCAAGTATTGCGTCAGCTTCAACAATCGTAAAAAGCTGGTATGAAACAAGTAGGAAATATAACTTTATGTTCGGAATACCAACGTCTAAATCTGCCCTTAGTTTTACACAAATTGTCTGGAAAAGTACAACTGAGTTAGGCATTGGTGTAAAAGTTGATAATGGTAATCTTTTCTTGTTTGTGTTTTCTATCCAAAAGGCAATCAAAAAGGAAAGTTTAAAAGAAATGTTTACAAATTGACAAATAAAAATTTTTAGATAAAGATTAAAAACCATTTTAATTATTTAATATCAATTATTAACATAATCATATTTAAATTTATTATTTAAGATTTATGTTTAATATTATCTCTAAATACTATCTTGGATTTTAAAAATTTACTTTGAAGTGATCATGAATAATTTTGAAATTATATAATCGAATATATAAAATTGATTTGTATACAAAATTGAAATTGATTCATTTGTGACCAATTATTTTTTCCGAATTAATATAATATTATTATCTGAAGGTAAAAGAATACCTTTTGTTAAGAATAAAATAAAATATAAAAATTTTCTAGTTATAAAAATTTCAAAAAATTTTCGGTTAAAATAATTTTCATACGATAAAATCTTTTTGATACTTTGAATGACTGGTAATCACTAGAATGTTGGAATAATTAGTTAAACAAAAATAAGAAAGAAGTATTAGTTCATACAGGATTATTCTCAAATACTCCTTATTATAGTGATGCATTTTTCGCTTAAAAATATTACTCTATGCTTAATAATATTTGCTCCAAGACAAAAAGTGCGCTTAAGTTTTCTTAAATGTGTTCTGAAACTGTATCAATAAATAATACTCGTTTGCAATTGATACGGGCGATTAAAATATATCAATACTATTTGGATCGTAATTACCACTACATATTATTTTTTTACCGTATATATTGTTAAAAAAGACTTAACTGATGACTAAACTGGCATTAAAATAAGGATTTATATAATCCATTCTTATAGGAAGATTGATATTAGGTAAACTTTTAATGAGACAATTCTGAAGAACTATTTTTTAATATTTTTAATATAGAAATGTATATATATATTTTATTATGGAACAATCTTCAGTAGCTACTCGCAATATGATTAATCAACTGTTGCTACTAAAGAATTGCTATAAACATGAAAAGTAAATCAACTAAAAGAGATGTTTTTAGTTAAGTAAAGCAAAAATAACAAAATATCAGATTGTCAAAAATAATAAAAAAAAAGTAAAGGGATTGTGCTTTTTAAAGAACAAAACTTACTTGTAAACCAGAATAAATAGTAAAATTTCTATCAAAATAATTTTACTTATGATATAAAATAATATACAGAAAAATTTAATTGTACAAGTCAAAACTAACTTTAATAACATAGAACATAAAAAAAATGTTGAATGATATTTTTTTCTGCGATGGATGGTTAAAATAATGTTTGTTGTGTCAACGTGGCGTAATTGTAGTAATTCAAATAAACAAAAAAGTAAAAATGTCAATGTTAAATATTTATATTATACTATTGTATTAGTTTTGTAGGATTCTAGATACTTGATCATTCCAGATCATACATTCTTATTTATATTATACCATCAAAATTGATCTTATTAGACATACTACTTGTATTTATAGACCTGATAACTCAATTATCGTAAGAATTTCGGGTTCAATATTTTCTTTATTATAGATATTTTTGTATTTTACTGGTTAAAAAGTGAACTTATAATGACCTATTAAATTTAACATTAAAATTACAAAAAAAATAAATTAACACCCACCTTTGTACAGAGATTTGATAAATTTTCAAACAAATTAGTAATTAATATTTAATAACCTTTTGTAGTATTACCACAATGTTTAATTATAGTTATCTCTACTTAGATAATTCAGAAATTTACTACAATTTCTCTGAAGAAATATCATTTATTGAATTTTTTTTAAAATCATTAAAAATTTCAACTTATTAAATCGTGTGACATATTATTTTATATTTAAAAAATATTTTACTTCAAAATAATATAAACTTCTTTTTTAATAATTGATGTAATTACTTCCCTACAAATGATATCTAAACATTACACATATTAAAGTTTAATTTGATTTTTACTTAAAACTTTATTATTAAAAAAAATTTAAAAGTTAATTTCAATGCATAACATATAATAATATTTTTTTGTTTTTAAAACTTTGATTTCTAAAATATGAATAATATATATAAATACAAAAATTGTTTACATTTATCAAAAGTGCAGTTTATATATCTAATTTCCCTTTTTAAAAAAAGATAATAAAGAAAACTCATAACATTTATCTAATTTTTTGAATAGTAAATATTAATTTCCATTGAAAATATCTTTCAAAAAAATTTAACAGAGGAAAAAGATTGATAAAATAATTTATAAAGCATTAAAATAATAAAGAATATACAAGAGTTAACAAAATTCTTTATTTTTTATTATATAAATTATGTTAAATAATTTATTGATAAAGCTCATTATAATCCTATAAAAGTAAACATACAATTTTTTCAACTGCAAGTATAATTTCTATTAAAGCGATAAAAGCTTACCAAATAAATAAATTATCGTTTAACACAAATTTTCAATAAGGTACATAGTTGGGGTGACGTTTTTGATTTATTCTATATTAAATTAATAAAAATTTCTATCATCTATACAGAAGTTTATTAAAAATGTCGTATACCAACAATAATGGTATTGATGCATCAAGCGATATCAATACTGCATTCTTCTTCCAGGTATAAAAGGAATTAATCATTTTTATCAATACCTTTGTTTAGATGTTTCATCATGATGATATAGAAAGAAATGAAGATGACGATGGTATCGAAATGGAGGTAATAATATAATTTATACTTCTGACCATTTTTAAGATCCCCATAATTCTTGGAAAACCACCCGATGATTTGTATCGTGTTCAATTTCCTAAACATAATTTACCATTACATAAATGTGATGCTAAACATAAAAGAACTGTTGGTACACTAGAAGTTAATTTTGATCCAATGGATTTGTACGAATTTGTTGACTTTAACGATAGAGAAACAATCATTTATAGAGGTGTAAAGTATAAAAATCACAAGGTAATGAATCATGCTATAAGTTGCTTCAAGAATGGAAATATGTTTATTTTACCTTTAGATGGGATATATGAGATGAAAAGAGTGATAAGGGATGATGAACAATTAAATGCTAAAGCCGTAGAAAGTACATTAGTAGATGAAAAAAAGGAACTTAATCCTGTAAGAGTAAAATTTGCTAAAACTGAAACAGAAGCACAAAAAAGAAGGAAAGAAGAAAGTTCACTATACAAACAGCAACTGGCCGATAGAGATCCATGGATAATTTTAAATATTAAGAAAACAGATAAATCATATATTTTACCATCAGCTTTTAATTGTAAACAACTTCCAGTAATGAAATTAAAGAAGAAAGAAATTGTTCTAAATTCAAAAGCAGTTGAAGTTGATGCTGAAGCATTGGCAAAAAGTGGAAAAAATATATTAAATTTGCAGTTGGAAGACCTAAGTTTTCAAGACCGTATTAAGCTCTTATTTTTAAAAGCATCCGTTATAAAACATTCAGAGCTTAAAAAATTAGCATTTTTTGACAAAGAAAATACAACTGAGGAAATGTTCATTGAAATCATAAGAAAATATGCAACATTATGCTGTGGTGTTTGGGTAATACGTGGAGATTTTATTTACTCATTAGAATATATGAAGAAACCAAGACATGGGACAAAACCATGTTCAAATGCAATTGCAAAATCCCTTAAACTTCATTTAGATATTCATAACTTTGGGTTGTGTATGCTTCAGGCAAAAAAACGCCTTACACGTGGTTTAATTAAAGATTTGTTCAATGTTTCTATTGATGTTGCAGAAAATATACTATCAGTATACGCTATAAAAGGCAACAAAACATGGAAATTGAAAATCGAGGATGATGCAAAGCTTTTTAGATGATCAAAAATTTAGATGGATAATTGAGGAAGAAGATAATTATCTTTGCCAATGGTTTGAAGATAAATTAAGTGTTGAGAGACCTGAAGTACTGATGAAATTAACAAATATTTATTTATAATAATAGGAATTTAATGTAATTTTATATTCTAATCTTTTTATGCTATTTATAAAAGTTTCATTATATTTATTTCAACATTGATTTACTTTCTTTATAGTAAAAAATAACTAATAAATAACAATGCTAACTTTTTTTATGACCCCAATCAAATAAATTATAAATATATATTATATTTTCAATTCTACTTTTTTCCACATGAATCAGATTTGTAATGAGTTTCTTTTATTTCTGTTATATTCGAAAATTGATGTATCATGGTTCCTTAACAATATAGAAAGTATTTATCTAATAGATTAGGCATAAAATTTTGAAAAAAAAATTTATGATTCATATAAATTATACTAATAAAATTATAAATAATCTCAAATTACCCATATATTCCTTTGTTTTTATCATGTAAATATAAGCCATCTAAATTAAGTTAACTTAGTTATTTAAAGAAATTTATATATCCATCATTGAAATACAACTCAATAACCAAAATTTGGTCCTCAAAACCTATTTAAATAAAGAAATTTTTGCTAGAATAAAAAAGATGATATTAATAATAAGGAAATGAAATAATTTTATTTTTGTTGCTTTTATGAAAATAAAAATAAAGTAGAGTAGAGTAAATATTAAAAAAATAACCCAAATTTTATTACAAAAATATATGTATCTGAAATAAAATTTCTTTACTATTTATCATTTTCTTTGGAAAATTTTCCTTTTTATTACTTAACGTTAGTATGAATCAATTTCAAGAAATTTTTAATACACTCTGCTTTTTTAACAGTCGGATTTTTTAATTGACATGATTAAATTATTTTATGATCTTTTTTTATCAATTTTTGATAAAATTTATAGAATATTTTAAAGATAACCATTGTTGTTGGTTGCTTTGAGTATGAAAAATATATTTTACTATTTTCATAATTTGTTGACTTTACAACATTTGTTCCGCCTTAGTTTATCTTATGAAATATGTTTCTTAAATGACTAATGAATATTTTTACTATTAAAAAATCAGTTGTTTTTGTGTTATAGTATACTTGCTTAAATAATACTTCACTTTTTGAATGTTTGTTGATTCAATTGATCACTTTATAAAATGGATATTCTCCCCATGTAATTGTATAAATTATATTTCAAAATTATTTTTTCTTAATATGTGATTTCTCTAGACATTTTTCCAGTATTACCCTTATTATTTATTAATGAAAATTAATTATTGTATCCCTCTTTGAAATGTTAGTAATTATGAAAGATAAAGAGAAATCTCAAGGTTTTTAAATGATTAATAATATTATCAGGATATAAAGTATTTGATTTTTCAGTATTTAACACCATTTATATTTTACAAATGGGTAAAACTTGTATAAACTTTCTCTATCAAAATTAATTTTAATAAACCTAAAATGTTTTTAAAACTAAAAGTTTGTTTCTACATAAGATATTATATTAAAAATAGGATGTATTCATATTTATGTTCATTACTGACATTTAACTAATCAGTTTGTTGATATATCAATTAATCAACAATATTTATACTAAAATTATCCTTGTCTATACCTTTACAAAATATATCGAAAAAAAGGTTTATAATTAATTTTTGTGTAAATCATTTAAAATATTTATTCAAATATATTTTTATGAAAAAAATTGTATATCATTGTATAAAAATTTAATATAGCACCATTTACTAAAATATTATTTTATCGTTCCCTTAAAAATAATATTTTTTCTTTAAATATAGCTTCTAGTTCAGAATATTTTTTTAAAGTTAAACTAACAGAGACATAAATATAAATGAAGCAGTTATTTGTATGTATCAATTCAATAAACTGAACAAATAAATAGATGATTGATAAAGTGAGAATTTTGGTGATAAAGATGTTTTTAAAGTACAGTTAAAATTGCGTCTGTTAATAAAACTTATCTATGAAATGGCATATTACTATAATAGTGATGTGATAAAGCATAATTTCTTGACTGATTAACATTTTATAAAACATACTTTAAGAATTCACGTTAAACATAAATTACAATAACATTGATATCATTAATTAACATATTTATATAATAAAAATATAATTCTCTTTATATCAATAGCAACTATTATCGTTATAAAATAAATTAGGTAAATTATATTTTAAAATCTTCTCTTTTGTGAATAGATTATATAGATTTCATCGCTTTTAGGGTTTATAATATTTTATAATTATATAATAATCATGTATTTGTAATATTTACATACAATATTAAACTTTGTAAGACCACTTCTTACAATATGATTGTTTAACGACTAATGAAAAATAAATAAAAATTGTTGAGACAAATTTACACAATGTAACAGACATTCAAAAGTCTTGTCATCTTGATATTATTAATTTTTATGTGTGAACACTAAAAATTCTAAAACATTCATTGTTATAATTTTATTAAAATTTTTAACTTACAGTTAGATACTTAAAATAACATTATGAAACAGTTTTTATTGTTATAAAAAAATTAATAATATTATATTTTATGTCAATGATATATAGATATTTAACAACATATCCGAAATTACATTTTAATTTATTTTTATTTTAATACAAACAAGGTGATTATTAAATTAATAATTAGCGATGTGTCGTATCATACCAATTACTTTGCAATATTTCAAAGAATTAATTCATGTTTTCAGTAAATTAATAAGATATACAGATTATTCAATTTGATTAGATATAGTTGTTTTTTTATCTGATTAGTTTTAAAAAAATCATCCTCTAGGTGATTTTATTCAGGTCTCTATACCTACAATTAATATGATTCTTCTTTAAATTCTAAAATTAAATATAAAGTAACAAGACCATACATTTTATAGACCATTATTTAAATTTGCATTTTAACAATTATAGAAGCCATTCCAACATATATTAATGCTTCTCCTACCTAAAAATTAGTACACATAATATGTTTCTAATAAAATTACGAAGATTATATGGTCGTTTCCCAAGAACATTAATTTTATTTATTTGTTTTACTATTATCACCACAATTTTATTACTTTCTATATTTGTTTCAAAAGATGATAACCCTTACTCAATATTGGAATATTCAAAAATAGATGCGAAAAATATAAAAGTTCATTTAACAAACTCAACATTAACAAAATTGGATCAAGACAAATGTATAATTCCTAAACTTACTCTTTGGTCCAAACAAATTAGAAAATTTTATGAGGAAAAAGATATTATAGATTGTGGAAAACCTACCAAGGAATGGATTTTATTCAAAGATCAACAGCTTGTTATTAATGAAGATAGTTATGCTAGTAAAAATGATTTTTATTGTACAATTACAAGCATTATTTTGGTTGATGATTATAATATAAAGAAAAATGTAAAAACAATTGAAAAGTTTCCTTTTACTGATTTCGAGAGTGATTTCTTTCATCTTCATTGTTACTCTAAGATTGATTATAATAAATGGTAAGAACATCTTATTAAACATAATAATACATTTTTTAGGAATAAATATTTCATGAGAGCTATTGTCAATAAAAAAACCATTCAAAAAATGAAAAAAAGAAGTGAGGATAGTTTGAATGTTCATATAATAAGTTATGATTCATTATCTCAAATGGCTTTCAGAAGACTCTTACCAAAAACAACTAAATATTTTGAAGAGGTAATGGAAGGGGTAGTTTTAAACGGATACAATATTGTTGGAGATGGTACACCACAAGCATTTATCCCTATTCTAACAGGAAAAACAGAAATTGAACTTCCAGTAACAAGGAAATCTGAAAAAAATCCAAAATATGTTGATGAAGCATATGATTTTATATGGAATACATTTTCCAAAAATAATTATGTTACAATGTACGGAGAAGACTGTTTTAATATAGGAACTTTTCAATACAGATTAATGGGCTTTAAAAATAAACCAACAACACACTATACGAGACCAAGTTTCCAATACACTGAATCACTATTTGGAAATGATTGTTTTGGAGAGACACCCCAACATAGAGAATGGTTAGATTACTCTACAAGTACAATTGAAGCTTATAATCAGCTTAATATATCACGTTTCACTATTCTTCATCATAGTGCCATGACTCATGATTCTACGACAAAAGGTGCAAACGGTGACGAAGATCTATACAACAATCTTAGGTATAACTTTGAAAAGATGAATTTCGAGAATGATATCGTAATACTAATGGCTGATCATGGACATAGATTTGCTAAATTTAGGCAAACACATCAAGGACAATTAGAAGAACGACTACCATTCATTGGTATATCATTACCAAAAAAATTTAGAAACACTGATAAAGGAAAGTTATTTTATAAAAATTTAAAAAATAATCAAAATGTTTTGACCACACCTTTTGATTTCCATGAATCATTTTTCGACATTTTATCACCACCAGACATCTCAATATTAAATAAAGAACAAGATACTACAACAAGAGGCCTGTCATTTTTTAGACCTATTAATAATGAACGAACTTGTTTCCAGGTAAATAACAAATAAGTTTAACATTTTCCCATTTAAAATTTATTTTTTTACAGGCAGATATAGAGACACATTGGTGCACCTGCCTACAATGGACAAATGTTTGGAATAAACCATTATATCAATCAGCAATTAATGAAACAGCAAAAATATTCGTCAATGAAGTCAATAAACTCCTTAAGCCGGAGATTTCATTATGCTCTCCAATAAAACTTGATTCTATATTAGAATCAAAATGGCTTATTCCTAATTCAAATATGATTCATTATAAAGGTGCACTGGATAAAGATGGTTTCATTCCAGATACCTCAGGTAAAACAATTATTTCGAAAGCTCTATTAAAAGTTAAATTATTAACACAACCTAATAGTGCTATCTTTGAATTGACTGTCCCATTTAACTTTGATAACATTGAAATGAAAATAAATATGTGGACTATTAGCCATATTAATAAGTACGGTAATGATCCACATTGCATTATAGATAGGATTTTTAAATTAGCTCCATACTGTGTTTGTTGGGATAAGGTTATTACAAATCACAAAAATATGTAAATTATTAATTTTTTTTGTAAACAATGTATTTTTAATTTTATTATGCTCTAATGAGTTTGAAAAATTAACAAATTTTTTATTATGCAGAAAAGTTTAAAGATTTCGGGAATGAAAAATTCATTTAAAATATGAAGAATATTTTATATTATAAATTATTAATTTCTAATAGATTATTACCAAACATAAATAATTAATATGACATATTAAAGTGTTATGTCTATGGGAACTGAGGAATTTGATTCAAACAAGAGATAAAAAATATCCATAATACATGTAAACAAAAAAAGATAAACAAAAATAGGAAAATTTTATATGAGAGAAATATCAATGTAATTGTAATAAATTATTTTTAAATCTAAAAGAAATGTATAAATCTATAATCACAAATAAAATTAAACGAAAAATAACCACTTTAATAATAAACTTCTTAACACCTTTTTTCAACTTTTTAATAAATCTAATACCAATATACTTTATGATACAACAAAAGAATAACAATAAGGGCTTGCATTGAAAGTGTTAAAAGAAATCATCACATTACCTATATCAACGTCGTTATAAAAAAATATTTCAATTACTTATTTAAATAGATTAACAATGATGACAAATGCTAAAAGTGTATAAAAGAGATATTTTTTTTAGTATAATCATTTATTTAATTTCATCCTATTTGCTTGTGCATAAATGAATCCCATTATTATTATTATTGCAATTTTATTCCTTGTTGGTATTTTACTATTCTATCATATAAAGTCCCGTAGAAAATTTAAAGATTTTCCATCACCACGTTCTTATCCAATTATTGGACATATTGCTCTTCTTCGCCCTAATGTTACAGAAAGACTAGATCAACTTATGGGAACATGTTTACTGTATTCGGAATATCCTAGAATGACTTTACTTTGGCTCGGACCTGTACCAGTAGTTATGTTATATTGTGCCGAAGCTATTGAAGCAGTATTTACAGGAAGTAAACATCTACAGAAAGGAAAATTGTACAAATTTCTTGAACAATGGTTGGGTTTAGGTTTATTAACAACGTAAGCAAAAAGTTGACTTTGTATTTATATATAAATTTTTTTCTAGCTCTCCAAGTACTTGGAAAGGACGTCGTAGACAATTGACCCCAACATTTCATTATGATATTCTCAAGAATTTTGTTTATGTATTCAACTACCAAGCGGAGATATTTGTAAAAAACTTAAAGGAAGGTTTTAAAAACTCAAAAGAAATTGTTGTTGACATCGGTCATCTCTTGAGTTTATGTACTTTAGATATTATCTGTGAAACTTCTATGGGTCAATCTGTAAATGCACAAAAATACTCGGATTCTGAATATGTCAAAGCTGTTCACGAAATTAACGATATTATTCAAAAAAGACAACTGAATCCATTAATGTGGAATGATACAATTTTTAAACTTACTAAAGAAGGCAAGGCACATGACAAAGATATCAAAATACTTCATGATTTTAGAAGTAATGTTATTGCAAAAAGAATAAAACAAATCGAATTGGATGGTGGTTTGAATGTTAATCAAAAATGTAACTTTTTAGATTTGTTGCTCGAAATGAGAAGTAATGGAGAATTGACTTTGGAGCAGATTGAATGTGAGGTAAGTTAAATAGTCATTAAATTGTAAAGTTAATTATTAGGTTGATACATTTATGTTTGAAGGCCATGACACCACTGCAACTGCTTTAATGTGGTTCCTACAAATTGTAGGTTGCCTTCCGGAAGTCCAACAACGCATATCAGAGATGAACTGTATTCTGTTTTGGGATATGAATTTACGGAAGTCTCATATGATCAATTAGGACAATTAAAATATTTAGAATGTTGTATAAAAGAGTCTCTACGTCTATTTCCTTCTGTACCGATGTTTCTTAGAAAACTCGATCATGATGAGGATGTCTTTGGAAAATATCACATTCCTGCTGGTACTGAAATTGTAATTAATGCCTATTTAACGCATAGAGATCCTAAATATTGGCCAGAACCTGAGAAATTTAGACCGGAGCGATTTATGCCTCCAGAATCAAACCATAGACACCCGTATTCATTTATTCCATTTTCTGTTGGTAGTAGAAATTGTATTGGACAAAGATTTGCCCTTCTTGAAGAAAAGAGTATCCTTGCGCATGTTTTGACAAATTTTAAAGTAACTAGCGTAAAACGAATGGATGAAATTAGGTGCAAAAGTGAACTTATACTAAGACCTCTAGAACCAATACTAATTAAATTAGAACCTTTATCATAGTAGTAAAATGTTAAATAATAAATTTATTAATTGTTATTTTTTTTAATATTAACCATCTAATTATAAGTCTGTTAAATATTAGTAATTATAGCTTTCAAATATCTATTTTAATTAACAAGATGAAAATATTTTCTAAAAATATAGTAAAAGTATTTTGTTTCATTTAACGTACTATGTATATATAAATTTATCCCTACAAATATTATTTTACACATAAATAAAAAAACTTTTATATTTTTGTTAACAATCAATTTTATTCCTGAAAAACATTTATATAAATTAATTAAATTTCAAAATTATATTACACATAAATAAAAGTATTAAATAAATTTTATTTCAATATTTAATTCACTCGTTGGCGATGTTTAAAAGTATTTGTACGATAAAAATTTAATATATTCCTTATTGTCCCATAGTTTCATAAATTGTTGTAGACAGATAGAAACCATTACATACAAATTGTGAAAAATATAATAATTGAACAAAACCTTCAATTACTTGACTTGAAGACATGAGCAATGCTGTTTCTGGATACACTATATTTAACAGTCTTAGTACCATCGATGGTGTATTACATATAAGATTAATTGCTGAAATGATTATAGACCGCAAAAATATATAATTTCGTTTCTTATTATAATTATCACTACGAATTATAAATGTTTCCTAAAAAATATACTGAATACAAGGAAATTGAAGAATTAATAAATACCTTTACGCTATTGTCAGACTTTTTTTTCTCAGCCCATCCTACACATGAAGCTTTTCGAATTCTCATTTCTAGTGAATACACAGAAGATAAAGCCAACTGTTCCCTATCACCCCACGCCTTTGATGGGGAATCTAAATAAACTTTAAAAAACACATATCCATCTAAAATTAGTCTAATTGCTGATGGCATAATAAACATAACAATAATATCAGCAACCAAGAAAAAATCATTAACACCTGGAGCTATTTCCTCATCATCGAGACAAGCTTTAAATGATTGAACATACTTAACAGTTTTTAAGATCCAACACTCAAAAATTAAACAAGAAGTTGAAATAATAATAAGCGCTAATAGTGGTTCTCTCCATATGAGGCGATATTTAATTGGGCGTAAAACAGCCATAAATCTCATAACCGCTAATACCAACCAACACCAGACAGAAGATGCTGAAGTTACATGGATTAAGTAAATGTCTATTTTGCAAAAATATGTTAAAAAGAGTTCAAATGTCTCATGGAATTCAGCACCAAAATCTTGTTGTAGATAGAAATGGAAAAAAGACTTGTGAGAGTTGACTGAATAAACAAATAAAATCACATATCGTCATTAATGTCAATGGAAGAGCACTGGAAGTATGGAATTTTTGTGATGAAAACTTAAAAATTTTGTATAATCTTAGGAGAACATAACCATTTAGAATGATTCCAAAGATGGGAACTATAGAATTTAACAAATTTATTAATTTCCCAATAAAAAATCCAATGTTTTTCAGAAGACATAGCTAAAAAACAAATTAAAATTTGATATTTTAGAAATTTAATCTCAATATGTAATTTTGGTAAAATAATTTTTGAAAGATATAATAAAATTAATAATGTATATATTTAAAAATTTCCTCAAATTATTTTCTCTAACAAGAATGTATAAAAAAGAGATTCATAATTAAGGGAGTAAAAATGGTATAAAAAAATAATATTTTCTTAAAAACTATATTTAAAATTTTTATTACAAATAGTTATCATCGCATAAAATCGTTAAAAGTACATAAATTTTGTAAAAAAAAACTATTTTAATATATTCTAATAATATTTTTGCAAACTTATACATCTCTTACTTATCACATCATACATTTAATTAATTCTTGTTTTTGAAATAATTTACAATGCAACAAAATAAAGACGCAATGATAACAAAGTATCCCTAGTTTTGAGACTATAAATTATTAGGATTAAGTTTTGTGGCCATGTTATATGCTAATTATTGCGAAAAAATGTCATGTAAACGATTTTATATTTATGTTTAACGTTAAAATGTATAGTTGTTCATCAAAAAATATAATTTTTCCTTAAAAGTAGTGACAAGAGGAAAATGCAAAATAAAGAATTTATAAACCACTCCTTCAGGTAATAGAAAAGAATTTTTAACATGACACATAAGGAAAAGGGATACGATTCATTGGAAAAAATTAAAATTTTATTTTTTGTTAATGTTAGGATTAAAATAAATTATAAAAACGATTAACTTTTTAATTTAGTTGAACTTTTGTTGTGTTCCTTTTTAGGAGATTTTAATTCAATCCATTCGTCAATTATATGCTTATAGAGCTTTATCTAAATTAAAAAATTTTTTTCTATAATTTTTACTAAAAATGAAACCTTACCGTTGAATCACCTGCAGATGCACAAAGCACATCACCTACCGTATTGAAACTAAGGGTAGTGGCATACTCGTCTAAGGTATCCAAAATATGCTTTTTCCATTTTGTTTCATTATTTCCATAATTACATGTCCATAGGATTATTTTATTGTCTTGACCACATGAAGCAATTGTAGCGATGCCATTTACGCCAAATGGAGCCCAAGCAACATCTCTTACAAAGTCATCATGACCTTCTAATGTGTGTTCCAATTCCCATTTTCCATTACTATCAGAGTAACTCCAAATCTTAACCTTCTTATCATTACCACAAGTAACAAATTTTTTACAAATAACTTTAGCAGCCATTTCATCTGTTGAAAATCCGCTTATACCATATGGTGCAAATGAAACACTATTAACCCCATCCTCATGGACATTATCTATACAAGTTCCTTTCCATTCATCATTTACCTGTTCAATTATACTAACTCTTCCATCAGTTGAACCACAAACAAGGATAAGTCCATGTTGTTTGGGTGCCCAATCTATAGAGTTTACACTTGCTTCATGTTGAGAATACTCGAACATCTTCTGCCATTTTGAATTTGTCTCTTTCCATATAATAACTTTTTTATCATATGAACATGATGCTAATAAGAAATCTTCTGATAACGGGGCCCATGCAACTTTCCATACAGGTCCTTCATGTCCAGACAACTCTGCCATTGGATAAGTTTGATTATTAGCTTTTACATCAAAAATTTTTACCATTCTATCAGCAGAACATGTTGCTAAACGATTTCCATATTCATTCATCTGTACATCATGAATTATATCGCGATGTGCAGCATCAATTCGTGCTAAGGCTGGAACCATTATTTAAACTTTAACAATAAAAAAACAATTTAAATGATAGGAATCTAACAAGTTGTTGATAGATAAAATATTACCGCAAATATGGTATGCAATAGAAAAATAAATAGTACAAGTTTTGATACAGACTCCATTCCATTAACACCAACAGTTTTCGTGTTAAAACATTTTTATTTTTATAATATAATATGAATTAATGACATTATGCCATTTTTTTGACCTATTTATGGAATTTTGAAAATATTTCTTTTTTTAATGATATAATTAAATTATTTAATCAATATTAAACTTGAAGTTGTTATCGAATTTTTTTAAGAATTTTTACATCATTTAAAATATTTAACAAAACATTATTGCATGTTTTCAATTTTTTTCAAAGTATGTTTTTAATATAGAATTATGTTATGACTGTCTACAATATAGTTTGATTAACACCTTCTATCAAAACATCATAATGGCAAATAAAAAAATCTTTAATGTGTTTAAAAATATAATGGTATATCCCGTTACTTGGTAATATTTATAATTATTATGTGTTTTAAATGTCTAAGCTCAAAAGAAAGTGATTTGCTTTGAATAATAACTGTTTACCACTGAAGTTTTTTCTTTTTGCAAATAAATTTGCTTTTAAATTAAAATTATTAGAAAATAGTTTGTTTACGATATTGTTTCAAAAACAATTTAACTTTAGTGGTGTAAAAAAACAATGTTGATCTTCGATAAAATCGCTAGATACCAACTATACTAATCAAACGAAAAACACTTCATTACAAATAAAAAATCATCAACTCCCCATAGTAAAATATGAAAAAAGTAAAAAAATATTGTTCCAAGTTATTTTTTGTTCTATCATTAATTATTTTTACTAAAAATATTAAAAATAAATACAATATTTATGGGTATTTATTGAAGCATTAATAAAATTATATATGTTAAACAAGTGTTTTTACCCTATTAGCCCATATATCAACATTATTAGCATGTTCTTTTTTGCTTTTCAAAAATTCTCCATAAGCAATAATATCAGCAAGAGAATACTCAACAGCACAAGATAAAGTATCATAAGTACCTAGATGAGTTCCAATAACCCTCCATGTCTCATCGGAAAGTTCTTTATCATGTTGAGATGCAAATAAATTCAAAAATTTATCGATGATATTTGAGTAGACGTCAGATTCATATGAATATATACCTAACACAGATCCAAGGAATTTCCATACTGGTACGAAACCTTCAGCAGAAACATCGTTACAACTAACTTTTGGAATAATTGCCTTATCATTCTTAACTACCTTAACATCAAATTCTAAATTATGTTTCTTTGCAACTGCCTCCATTAATTCAAACCATTTAGAGTTACTTGAAGGTAACTCAACATTAATATCTTTCTTTGGTACATTCTTTTGTTCCTTAAAACGAATGAGTGATGGTGGTAGGCAATAAGGATTTGAAGCCTTGGTATCAGATACCTGTTTATATGCTGAATCTTTACCACTTGTATTATATTCAAATGCTTTAGGTCCTGATTTTGGAGGAGCTTCCTTAGCATTACTTGGTGGATTCTCTTTCTTTTCCTTCTTTCCTTGTTTTTCTTTTCCTTTAGTTTCTGGAGCACCTTTTGTAGCATTTTCTTTTGGTTTTTCTTGGGTGAATTTGGTTGAAAATTGATCAAAGCTCTTTTTCAAAGCACAGATATCTTTTATAAGGTTTGCCTGCTTAGTAATAAATTCGGCATCACTAAATTCTTTTGACTCATAATTTAATGTTCCATCTGGTGATGAAGAATCCATATTTGATGTTCCACTTTGTTCACCATGGTATGAATTAAGTGTATACATTACTGGAGCAGGAGTTACAGTAAAGTCCAATGGAAAATTAGGTCTCAAGTTGTACATGTTTGAAATATAAGGATTCTTAGTTGAAGAATTTAACTATGAATAAATTTTAGTGAGAAACAAATAAATTTTTCTCCATAAAAGCATTTTTCCAAGAAATCAAGAAAATCTTCTTAAGATATAAAAAATTGTTTTTTATTTGAAGCACTGATCTGTTGCATTAAACATTTGCATTTAACAAACAATGAATTTAAATCAACTTAGTATCTATATATAAAAAAACAATAATATATGTTTGTGTAATATTTTAAATAATTATTGTCAGTTTCCTGATGACAGGGAAAACCTGGTACAGATTGATGAAGATATAAAAATAAGTAAAAATAGAATGAAAAAAATATGTTGAGTGACATTTTATACCACCGGCAAAAAACCATATGTACGCCATTTTGCAGCTTTTTTTCCTGCAAACCTTTCTTCTTCTTTAATTGAGGATGATTATTGTGACGGCAGGATCACTTTATTTATAAAAAGGTTGTTAAATAAATGTTATTTATTATAATAATAATATAAAAAGTTAAATTTGTTAATATATCATCTCCTCATTGCAATGACGTCAATAGTATCTTTTAAATATCAAAAGACATATACATAATTAGTATAGAAAATCTATTAATATTTGAATGTGATTAATGGCAATTGGAAAAAGTAATGAAACATTTCTGCAGACCAATATCCACCCCACATGTGTTAACTATCATATTAATCTTGACCAAGGAGTTTTTAATAATACATTTCCGAAAAGTATCAGTTTTCTTTATATTGCCGCATTTAATTAATGCATTAGCAATGCCTTTTGTTTATATATCCATTTTTTTAAAATTATTTCATTTATGTATTAATCTTATAAATTGTACTATTAGAATAAAATATCTATGAATATTTATATAGGAGGAAAATTATAAATTGGCATCAATTTTAAAGATATTTTACTTCTTGAATATATTAGTAATTCCGTAACAGAATGAAACTTATGTTGAAATATCATTCAAGCACGCAACTTTTATTACTTTCTTGCTTTTAATTTTTTGTTGATTAACTTCTACCTATTGGAAAATAACTTTTGTGCAAATAACTCTTGTTAAATATTAATAAAGTCTTTAAAATTTCTAAGTTTTTAACATTCTTACTTTTCTTTTTTTTCTATCATTCTTTAAGGGTCCTTAAGGATTTTCACTTTTCTTCCTCAAAAAAGTTTATCATATTTTTTAGTTAACAGAATATAACTATAGTGAAATAAAATGAGTATTTTGAGTAAAAGTTATTATAATGACATAAGATTAATAGGCTTTTATTATTTAGTCTAATACAATAATAAATTTAGAATAAAATTAGCATTTAAATTGGCTTTTTTTTTACTCCAATTCTATTTATATTTCATTTAGTTACTTATATATTTAAGATAAATATTGTTATGTACTAAAAAGCAAGAATAAATCAGTTGTGTATTAGTTTTGCTTCTTAATCTCTGATTTAAATATATACTTTTACTATTATTCAATTATATTTATTAAAAATTTTTGAAAAATAATATTAAAATTGTCAAAATAATTAATGATTGTTGTAAACACTTTCTTGTTGATTATTTGTTGTTGATTACATCTTCATCAATTTAATTGATATATTTTATAGCCCCTAATTTTTTATATTTTCCCCTTATATTTATAACTTATTTTAAAAGTGGCTTAATAAATATTATATATAAAATTTTTATTATTTTCTATTTCCCACATAATTGTATGTTTGATGAAATATTTTTGTTACTTTTTAAGATGCACTTATTTAATGTTCACCCTTCGATTATAAGTTATATTAATTCTAATATTTATGACAAATATATAGGGAGATATTTTGATGGAAAAAGCAATTAACAATGATAGAAAAAAAAATTGAATGAAAATCTCCATTCTTATTCATTTCTTTATCTTCAAATTTTAATCTTAATTTGTCCTTTTGTTGTAGTCAAAAAAATTGTATTTGTGATGATATAAAGATTTAAAACCATATAAATTGGATTATGTTAATGAAAATCTTACGAATGAATGCTTTTTTTCCCTCTTCCAGAAGAATATAATAGTCACCTCATGACAAAATAACATAATGAATACATTATATTTAATATGCTATCTCATATATCAAAATTTTGAAAGTAATTTCTCTGGTTTTATATCCTATAAAAACAATTGCACATCTTATCCCTTTTCTATAAATTTTATCATTAACGAAAGCTTTTCATATTTTGAGTTTCTAATGTATGAGAAAGGTGATATAGATAAATGAAAAAATATAACCTTATTATATACTATTTTTAAATAATATTTATTTACCATTAAACTTTTTTTCTGTTTTTTTTTATGTAGGTAGTTAAAATAATCTAAATTACATGTACTATATAAATGATAAATTAGTATTTAATATTTATACGTATAAATAATTGAACAATAAATAAAATTATATTCTCAAAACCATTTCAGAATAAATTAAAAATATCCACTTTGCTTTTATTCTATAAAAAGATTTTCTTTTTTTTAATTATTTATTATAGTTAACAATTTTATAACTACATCTTTATTCTTTTTTATTTTCTTATAGGTATCCATTTTCTTTTCATATTTGAATTTATATTTTTAAATACTATTCTTAAACAAACAAATAAGAAGAAAAAATTCAATGTTTCATTATTTTTTCGGATGTTTCTTGTTGTTACAATACTTATTTTGTTAATTTATACCATTCTACTTTTTATATTTTTTATTGAATGGTGTACTTTAATTCCCACAATGTTCCATTCACGAAAAGAATTACCGTTAGCTTCAATTAAAAAGTCCACGGAGAAATACAGCTATAACGGATCTTGAGTCTCTATCCTCAAAGTAAGTTTTTTAACTATCAATTATTTCTATTTTTAATGTGGTTATTAAAAAAAACAAAAGTATAATGTGTTTAATGAACTTTTGTGCATTTTAATTACTAGGAACTTGTTATTGTATTTCTTCATTAAACAATAATATGATTATATTACTATTTCGTGTAGAGTAGAACAAATATATTAGAAATTTTTATAGAAAAGTAATTTTTATTCTCTTTTTGAAATAGAAATGATGATAAATACTTTAATAAAGCATTTTCAAATCAGGCAATAACTAATTTTTTTTATGAAAGAATTTTTTTAAATAAGAATTTTTACGACACAATGAAATTTTGTTAATTAAATATATAGAATTATCGTCACTACTAATTCTCATAATATCCTAAACAAAATGGTAATAAAAATTGTGTAAAAGACAAAATATAGTTTTGATGATATTACATGAAAGACTAAATAAAATTCTTAAAACACTTATTAAGTTATATTTAGATGTCAACTCTAGATTGTACATATAATTACTAAACTAATAACACTGAAAATAAATGTAAAAAAAATGAATAATGCTATTGAAAAAGCTTAATCATATTTATAAAATCAAACAAAATCTCTCTTTTCCCAAATAAATTTTCTTTTACAGTCTTTCCCTTGATGGAACTATAGCTTCTAAAACTCTCTATAACAAAGTCAAGAGAAAGTAGTCTCAAAGCAGATGAACTTAGAAAATACTCAGCAACTAGAAGGCAATCAGATTATTTGCATCCTAAATATTCATTCCCACCAATTAAAATTCAACTTGATGATAATGTTCTATTAATGGAATTTGAAAATTGTCTAAGAACACCGATTGATATTAGCTTACAATCCTCCAGAAATAATTCTGTAAAACACTCACCAATAGCTCAATGTTCAATTGAAAATGAGGAAGAGGATTGTTATGATACAAGTGTTAAAAAACATAGTTTTACAGATGTTGAGTTATGTGAAAGGATAATCCCAATACAAGATTCAAGGCTCCTTACAGTTCCTAATTTTGTTAATGTTAGTCCTTTATCTAAGATATTACAGGTATAATTTCAAATAATCAAGCTAGTGCTTTTAGAAACAAAAAAGTGGGTATTTTTTGTAACCTTTATTCAAACAAAATGCTTTTTATAAGGAAACATAAATAATTTATATTTAACAATGCATAGCAATTTTGTAGATTTAAAATACATAGAATTCTTTAATAATCTTAATTATTTAAATCCATTATAAATTTTTTATAATCTCCATTGTATTATTTTTTAATAAAATTAAATATTTATGTAATTTTGAAAAATGTGTTAAAAGCTTTTAAGCTAAAAATACCATTATAATTATAAAACGATGCCAAAATAGTTAATGTTTCATTAAAGAGTAAATGAAAATGATACTTAGATATCAACAAACGTAGAAGCTTTTAAAGGATCAGAGATTATACATTGGTTTTGGTTAATTTTTCTTGTACCAGGGTAACAGAAATAATCCTCCTCAATTTGGAGGTCCATTGAAGGGCGCCCAAGAATTTTTAAATTTATTTGTGTATTGGAAGATTCCACCCTTAAGACCAATTTGTACGACACCTTTTAATGTTGATGTAGCAGCAACTTTTACATTTTTTATTGGGTCCCTTAAAATAAATTACCTATTTAATTTATCTTAATACTTACTTTTGTCCTGTAAATGTTGCATTGATTCTATAGCCTTTCTCACCGTAAAGTTCTCCAGTAACTTGAAGTTTCCCACAATCATTTGGAGAATTTTTTCCCTCTGCAACATCACCACAAATCTTCCAATGCTTGTTTATAAACTTCAAAGAAGCTAAGATGCTTTTTCTCATTGTTGTTTGCCATTTCTCTCCACTTGGAATTGCGGAAGTATCAGCATCTGGATAAAATACAGAAATTCTTGCCACTCTTATAGAATCTACAGAATCAAGAGACAACATTACAGAAGACAAAGAATAAATTACAATAAAAATAATTATATGTTTCTTTAAAATAGTCATATTTGGTTAGAAAAATTTTATAAAATTATATAGCTTGATATGTATTTTTAAAATGAAAGACCTTTCAAATAAAAATATATTATTATATTACTCTATAATTTTGAACTAGTTTGATGTATATACATATACTAATAATACAATAAATATTTTCTTAATCATAAGGATAATTATTACCAAAATAGGAAGAAAAAAGTCATAGAAAACTTGCCAGGGGAAATAGAACTATATTAATTATATGTAGAACAGTTAAAAGATTTAAAATTGCAATTTCCACGTTATTAAAAGATTATTTATTTACAAGTATTGTTTAAATTAAAAGATAAATGATTATTTTTATTCATCTTTAGTGGAATTTGCATGTGAGAGATTAATCATTGAATTTGTTAAGCCTCCTTTTCTTCTTTTTAATCTATCTTCGATACGGAAATTAAAAGGTTTAGGTATAGTTGTTGGTTGTGTAAGGATACTCTTTAGTCGACGTCTCTTTTCATAATCTTTTTTTTGAAGAAACGTAAAATCCGGTAAGGAATGTGATAATTTTGTTTTTAATAGTTCATTATCATTATTAAAACATCGTAATTTATGACGCAATTTATTTTGTATCCTTGATCTTGCTTCATGTTCCTCTAAGCTAAATGGACTTTTGGAGGAGAGGAGTAGTGATACTGCACGATCATGTTTTCTAGCTTCACGTAATTCATTCAATGTTTTAAAATATTCCGGTTCTATATAATTGGTAATTGGAACTGGACGTGCTTTAAATGGAGCAGTTTTTGGTGGTAGATCTGGATTCATGCACTTATGTCCATTTTTTATCTCTCTATTATTTCCAAAACTTTTGCTTCTCTTTAGTTCTCCTATCTTTATGGATTTATCTCTTTCATATGTTGTTTTTGGAATTGGTTTTGGATGATGAATCAAGTACCTACTTCTAGCAAGTCTTAATTCTTCTTCTCTTTCTTTCTCTTCAAGTAGGCTTTGTAAAAATTTCTTTGAATATGTGGCTTCAATGGGTGGTCTACTCATAAACTTAAAGGGTTTTACAATCGTTGGTCTCCAATCTTTTCCAAAATTATTTCTATTGTTATTATTTGTTATAGGAGATGCCGTTCGTTTCATCTCACATAATCCTAAAATTATAACTAATTTCAATTACTCTTAAAAAACTTACTCAATTGTCTTTGATTACAATATATATAGTTATTATATATGCAATATGGACAAATTGTATTAAATTCTATGTTTCTATTGTAATTTTCATTTAGTAACTCTTCAATATAATCACATTCATTCCTCAACTTTTCCAAACGACAGTCAATTTCATAGGGATATTCTAAATGAGGCATTATTCTAATAACAGAAAAATTTACTACACAAATATTGTGTATTTTTTTCTTATTTTTATTAGTGGGGGAATAATATATTTTCTAGATATAAAGGTATTATTTCATAATACACTTAAATTCTAATACTTTTCTTCTTACACTTTTTAGGTTGCCATGGTAGTATATAGTTAAAAATGAAATTTCACCGGACAATTATTATATTATTATTTGTATATTTAAAGTATTCCATTCAAATGTAGCATAATTTTTGTTTATTTACTTATACTTGTTATGAAATTATTATTATAACTAAAATAAATGTAAGAAACATAAATATGGAGTTTTAATGGTAAAAAGGAAACTATTGTTATTGTAAAATAAAAGCAATTAAATGCTTGTTTCACATAAAGTAACACATTATTTATTATGCTTAGTATTTCTAAATATTTTTAAAAATTTACTACTAAACTAATTAATATTATCACACATAAATTTAGATAAAAAACAAGCTTTCAAACAGTGAATAAATGATAAATTTATATTCTATTCTTAAATTTTAAAATTTTAAAAAAAATTAATGCTTCATTTTGTTGATAGAAAAAAATATCAAATTACGAGTAACCTGCTGGTATTTCCTTAGAAATAACTCTAATATTATCCTATTATTTTCTCTAGAGCCATTTTGTTATTAAAAATTTTAAAGAAAATTATTATGACAAGATGTTAGTTTTTACCAATTTGACATTGGAATAAATTTATTCCATATGTAAGTATTACAATTTTTGTCAAATTTATTTTAAAATATAATTTACTGTATAATAAACTGCTTTTGTTATTAATTTGACAACAAAATTTGTTATCATAATCAATTAGTAGGAATATATTCTTTTGCTTAATATTTTAAAATTATTGTAATTTTAAAACATATGAAAATTGATGAGGAGGAAAATTGTATGCATTTAATTTTAAGAAATATTTTAATGTAAGAAAATTGAGTTTTATTTTTCTTTGGTGAATTTTATATGTCTTTAAAAATCATAATAAACATTTCATCTTAGGACTTGTTTTATTAAAAACAAGAACTTATTAAAACATTGACGTTAATATGAAAATTAAATATTAATTTTTTGAATAAAATATTTTATTTATGAGCAAAAACATTTGAAATATTAAAAACTCCATATGTCTTATATACTCACTTCAAATCTTATACGTATATTAATTCATTACAAATAATATTTTAAAAATATGAGTGCTTATCTTAGAATTCCATCAACTTTTATTTAAATGTTATTATAAAATATTCTATGTTAAACAGTGAAATAATATTTTATAATAAATAAATAAAATTAATAAAATCTCCATATGAAAAAAAAAATTGAAATTTGACGCTTTTTAAAAAGTGTATTTGATAATCGGAAACAAACATTATAGTTTAAAAAAAAGTAAAACTACGGTATTATTTAAAGCAATAAATTTTTTTTCAAAATTTTAAATGCATTTAATGCATTCATCAATTTCGAGTTCTTTTTTTTGACGCAAAACATTAAAGAAACCATCAACTTCATCTTTCCCAACTTTTAATTGATGATTACTGACATCTTGGAAAAATCTAAAAAGTCCCTCTTTAATAAATCTTGGGGATAATTCTTTTTCTTCATACATTTTCATAATTAATTCTCCTAAAAGAATATTAACAGTTTTGTCATTTTCAATAGCAGAAATTATAGAACATTGGTAAACAATTTCATGCTTATATAAAGGAGTTTTTAAATTAATAAGTTTTTTTCTTGTATCCTCAATACTATCTCCACGAATGTATTGTTTGATAATTAAATAAATTTGTTGAGATAAATCATCAATTGGTTCATAACCAGTAACTTCTGGTATAATTTGACTAATTGTCTCAGGTTTATTAACAATGTTGATGGCTTTATTAAGGCATTTATCAGCACCGTCGTAGAGGCTTAATTTTATCAACAATCCCTGAAGATACCCATCTTGATAGATATCATCAAGGGTAAGACGAGCAAGGAAAA
This sequence comes from Strongyloides venezuelensis, assembly GCA_963280985.1. Classification (NCBI taxonomy): domain Eukaryota; kingdom Metazoa; phylum Nematoda; class Chromadorea; order Rhabditida; family Strongyloididae; genus Strongyloides; species Strongyloides venezuelensis. The sequence continues at coordinate 18,203,029 of CAUJLX010000002.1, read as the reverse complement.
CAGCAATCAAATCTTCAGCTTTAGGATTAACAATTGACCATTCATTGATGGTAAGGAGAATTTCTTCAATAACTTGTTGGAGTACTCCATAAATTTCAATATTTAATGATTCCATCTTCTTAACAATACCAAAGATTAGGTCAGAAATTGCTCCAGAAACACCATAATCACCACTTACAATTGGGTAAGTTATAATTTTTTCTAATGTCTCATTCATACATTTCTCATTCATATATGGGAGGATAATCTCAATAGTCTCATCAACATCTTGAGATGAAAAATAGTCAATTAAGGTCATAGAAATTACTTGCTCTGCTTTAGCTTTATTATAAATATCATATGTTTCATTGTCATCAGAATCTGTATCCTCATCGGGAACTTCATTTACAATCAAGTCCTCATCATCATTATCATCTCCCTCAAAACTGGAGTACCGAGATTGAGAGAGTCTTGAAGATCTACGAGATCTAATTTTGGCAGGGGATTGTACTGTATTACCTTCTATATATAAATAAATAATAAAAAAAACATTAAAAAATGTTTCATATTACTTACTATCTATGGAATAGGAACTACTATTGCGACTAATGCGCTTACTTAAATTTTGTTGCTCCTTCAAAGATTGTCTTTTTTTTGATTCTTTTGTTGAGATAATACCTGCTAAAATTTCAGGATCATCATTGCACTCAGAGGTATGGCGCGATAAAACATAACTCATCTTTTCCAAACGTATTAAATAAATAAAGTAAATTTAAATCAACCTATAAAAAAATTATATACAGTTAAAAAAAGTTGTAAATTTTAAATACATAGAAACATTTTAAAGCACATGACTGGGAATGAATATGTATCTGCATACTCCGTATGTAGAAAAAAGATGGTTTGGGTGTTAGAAAATGAACTAACATTTTTCCAAATATTTATTGAAATTTATTACAAATGATAATGCATATACAATAAATATGTTTCACAAAAAAAAAAACGATAGAGTAATAGGAAAAAATAAGAACATCGCGTCTAAATTGAGATACATAGCGATATATTTAGTTACTTTAAGAGAATGTAAAAGAGAAGGTTAGAAACTTTCTCTTAATGTAAGAAAATATTTTAAACAACCTATATATATTTTTTCCTCAAACAATTATCATATTAAATTGATACTTGGTAGTTAAAAATTAAAAACAATACTAAGATTGATAGTATGTTTAGATAAAACACTAGATATAAAAAGGCATTTGATGAGAGAAAGTTTTAAACATTCTTATGATAGCGATTTACTAATAGAACTAAGAAATGACAAAAAAAAATGTGATCTACAATTTATAATAGAAATTTCAGCAAATATTATTTATTCGCAGGAGAAGTCACGAGACAACATAAACAAAAAATTTTTATTAGATTGTTTATATAATAAAAGTGTAATATTTGAAATTTTTTAAACGCGCTATTATATAGGCATCTCTTCCTTGCACTTTGGAAGGTTAATTGTAAATTAGCCTTAGTTTTTGACAGTTCTATACTTTTTTCTTTAATTGTAAATTAGAGAATGTGTTAAATTAAATAGAAATAAGTAATGGTAAAAGCTCTGAACGTTCTTTATTATGTTGTGAAAACTTTTTAAATTGTGCTTTTTGATCAATGACCACTATTGGCACTTCAAAGTTTTTATGACATTTATTTATAACAAAAATACATGTATTGATATTTCATTTATTGTTGGTAAAATGGGACGATGTCAGAAAAAAATTAGTTGTTTTTATTAATATATTGTAATATCTTTTTATGAAATAAGTATAGATAGAATATGTTCTAAATAAAACTATATAATATGATGTGTATATCATTTTGGTGGAGAAGACGTGGCCCATGAATTATATATAAGACTTATTAAAATAAATATTTGATTTTTGCTTTATCTATTAAAAGAATATAAATGCCATATTTCTAAAGTAAATACATGATTCTATACAATTACCTGTTTGTGAAAACACCAATTTTCAATACAATAGCCTTCACTTAATCATTTTTTATACTATTCTTGTTGTTCAGCGAATTAACTAATGGATATGTAGAAAAAAATAAAAAATATTTTCTTATAACATATAACAAAACCTTATTCCTATAAAATGGCTTTTTTTTGTACTTGACAGTAATTGAGAATTTATATATGTATTCTGTCACTTAACAATATATACAATTTGACATAAATAATGTTTAATTAAAATGTTTTGTTTATGTATTTCCTTAACAAAAGTATTTATTTAATTTAATATTGTACTTGAGAGTTATAAATTATCAATCATTATACAATTAAATTAATTCCCTTTGTTAATCTAAGATGGAATACCAAAATTTGAAAATCATCAACCACTATGTGTTTTTAAAACAATTCATCTCAATGATCATCATATTATGCTACCATTTGACGTTTAATTTTTTACTATTTGAAAAAAGCATTAATAGTACTAAGTAACACAATATTAAGGTATCTATCCAGACCACTTAATATTTCTTATCATTTATATTAATTATAAACAAAATAATATTGTTCGTGGCTTTTAAAAGAATACTGGGAAAATGATAATAAATTATTCTTTCCATTATTGAAACATTTTATATTTAATGGCATAACTTTATATTATTATTCAAAATGAATATTTATTCAAGCAATAAAAATTTACTCTTTGAAAACTATAATATACAATTCATATAGAAGAATTTCTCATATAACTATTTCATTTTATTATAAATTCAATTATATAAAAAAGATATATCCCTTTGTATAAGGTAATAAAAGATATTCAAACTAATGTTTTAAAGGTTATTAAAATAAATAATTACTTATTCATTAATATTCTCATAATAATCATGTTTATTATATTAAATATAAAATTTTTATAAAGTATTTTTACTTCTTAGAAAAACAATAATTAGGGGAATAAAAAAAACAACTTTATATATTCATTGTACTTTACCTAACATTATATAAATCTTTAATAATTAATAGTTTCGTTAATTTTTTATATCTAAATATTTTAGATAACTATTTTTATAAACATAAAAAAAAAATTAAAACATGATTTCGCTATAAATTTAGATATGAATAAATAAATATAAAAAATAAAATTTTAATTTATTTTTAAGTATAATTTGAATAAAAATATTTGTATAAATAATTACTTTTTATTAATTATATATACAAACTGAATAATGTGGAATGTCTTTGCATTTTTTTGTTTTTTATTTTTGGTAACAGAAAATATTTTTATTAAAGGATTTTCATACAAAAATTTTATAAATGAAATTTTTGAAATAGAAATTAATGTAAATCTTCATGTAAAAGATTCATTCAATGCAAACTCTGATCTTTATGTTGATCTTGTAGTTGGTGGTAATTTACATGATGATTTGGAGTCTTCAAAAAATGAGAGTAAATATACAAAAAGGGAAGTAAATGAAAAACTATATAGAAGTATCCTGACAGGGAATTGTATTCTCTTTGCCTCAAATTTTCAACTAAAAAATGATGAAATCGACCATAAAAAAGTCTCAAAAGATGATGAAAATAAACCATTCTCAAAAACTGGTACAACATACAACAAAACTTTTAAGTCATCAGAATTTGGATTTGTCAATGAAGAATGTATCTTTTGGGGAAATTATGATAATTTAGATGTAACTGATTTTAAAGAATATTTCCATCGTATTAATTTATGTATACCAGCTGTTGATTTTTTTGCTTTTTATACAAAAGGTTCATCAAACTCCCCAGAGTTGGTTTTTGATCAACTTAAAATAACTATCTCAATAAAACTTAAAAATGACTTTTTATGGGAATGCGGAAAATTATGTGACAAATTGACAAAATCTCTAAAGAATAATGATGTAAACTACGAGATGAATGAGAATGATGTAATGATTTTGGATATTGCGACAGTACAAAAATTTACCAGAAATGATAAAAAATTTATCAAGGAACCAACTATTAGAGGAGATGTTAATGAGATAATATTTAATTGTAAAAGATAATTTCTTATTTAAAAATAATTTCTTATATATTACTTTTTTTGTTTTTCCTTTTTTTCCTACTAAAAGATAACATATGCACGCAACATTTTTTCTCATTTTTATTCTGCATGAAATTATTCGAACTTTGCAATATTTGCAAATAAATTGTTAAGACATGTATCATTTTATTATTTAATAATGTCGATTAATTCCTATGTCTTTGGAGAAGTTAACATTGAAATATATAATAAAAATTCTCTTTTTAAACTCTATTATGTTAATGTTTTCTCGTTAAAATGTATAATCGATCGCATAATTGATAAAATAAGAATGGAAACACCTCAACTTCAAATATAAACCTTCATTCTGTAGGAACAGTATTAATAATTTATTTTGTCTTGTATAAGTTCTGCCTAATAAATATTTTACATAGATTTTAAAATATAATTTTATCATAATTTCTTAGCTACAAAACAAAATAATGATTTCATCATTATTTTTAAATACTTCTCAAAGAAAAATTTTTTAAAGGTGAATAAGTCGAAAGTATAGAGAATAAGCAGTAGAAGGCATGCTCTTCAATTTATTTTATAACTAATAATATTATTTAAACTATTATTTCCTCTTTCACTTCTTTTTTTTTTTTAACATAAAACATATAAAAATTCATTTTCTTTATATATATTTTATCTGTTTTTTAAAAAAGGCGTATAGTAATGCTTCTGAATTTTATCAAAGCACTTATAAAATATATCATTCATTGAGAGAACGCCCATAATTCAACTTTGTATATAGTAACTATGATAAAAGAGATAAGTGTGAGTCAAGAACATTCATTTTTCAAAAATATACTCTTTTTTTGCTTCCGTACTCCTATTTAATATAACTACACACGTCTATTTGTATGTTTTATAAAATTTACTATATGGTTTTATTAAACATTTGTATGGTATTTGTTATCTTTAGCTTATATATACATTATTATATTTTTACTCCTTTTACACAATATAAACTTTAGACAACAAATAAATATATATTTTTAATCTAAATTAACCAATCCTTTTCTATATAATAAAAAAATATTTTAATCTTTCATACATTAACGATATGTCTATTAAAAAATGTCTATCAAGTTGTTATTATCATATTGATAAAAATATGCATATGGTGTTACTAAATTTCTATTCCTATTATATTATTACAAACAGTCATAGTAGTTCATTTTTATTTCTAACATATAATTTTGACTCTAAAATCTTTATTATCATGAATATTTTTAAATAATAATTAAATTGTTCTCACCAGTACCCTGAACCTTTATATAAAATATAAAAATTCTCTCTCTTCTAATATAACACATTTAGACTAAACGTATAAAAAAATTTTTTTCCTTATCGTTAACCATACAATCGCCTATCGTTTTTCTTTTTCTGTATTATATCATATATAATTATCATACTTTTTACAAGTATAGATAAGTATAGAGGTCTGTTATGTTAGAAACACTTGTCCAAATACATTTAATGAATTGTTCTTTTGCAGAGTTGTCATTACAACAACTTACTGGGTGCATTTTTATTAAAGTTTACTGTTTTTGTCAAAAAAATATTCAACTTTATTTATCTTGTTTTATAAAACAACTAATATTCGGTAACCTTGGAAATTATAAGAATTATACTGTTTTATTAATTAAATTTTATAAAAAAAACACCCGGTAGTTTGATATTGTTGTTGTTTTGTTTGAGAAGATATATAATGGCTACTACAGGAGTTGATAAACAGCAAATGTTTTCTTATCCTCCTATTGGTATGTTTAAGAGATAATTTAATTATTTTAATTTAATTAATATTTATTATTAGATTTGTTTGGTGAATCAACTACATATCCTTTTTATAATGATTGGCAATCGTTATTTAACAATGTTGATATTCATTCAAACATTGATTTTTTAACCCCATCAATGGGTGATCAATGCGCTGTCCTCCATACAGGAATTCAAGAAATTTTAGGCAATGATGGTGGTATTCAAAGTAGAGGTATTTTAGCTTTACCCTCAACTGCTAATACAAATAACAATAATTTTAATGAAAGTAATAATAGTGGTGGCCATACTCAGTTACCGTATCATTTTATCTTTCCACTCCGACCAGATCATGGATCTCAGGGAAGAGAGATCCTTTTAAGAGCCAATCATTTTAAAGTCTCAATACCAGGAGGTGAAGTTCAGTATTATCAAATTGAAATTACCCCTGAAAAATGTCCAAGAAAAGTTAATCGTGACGTCGTAAAGTCTTTGATTAATACTTATCCACAAATTTTTAATGCTACACTTCCCGTTTATGATGGGAAAAAGAATATGTATACAAGGAAGAAACTTCAAATCCCTAGGGATGATATAGAGTTAGAAGTTAATGTTCCTGGTGAAACGACAAATGAGAGGAAATTTACGGTTACCATCAAATTTGGCAATACAATTTCACTCCAGGAGTTGGAGGATTCATTGTTAAAAAGGGTCAGAAATGTACCTATTGATGCTCTCCAAGCAATGGATGTAATTCTTCGTCACCTTCCTGCAACTCGATACACCCCAGTTGGGAGATCATTCTTCTCCTCTCCTCTTGCAATCCCTCATACAGGACATAATCACAATGACTTTGGTAAACTTGGTGGAGGAAGAGAAGTTTGGTTTGGTTTCCATCAATCAGTTCGTCCCTCCGAAATGAAAATGATGTTAAACATAGATGTATCAGCAACAGCATTCTATCGTAAAATGAGTGGCTTGGAATTTATGGCCGAGGTTCTAGAAGTACCTATCGCAAGTTTATCAGATAAAAGAGTCCTCTCTGATGCCCAAAGAGTTAAGTTCACAAAAGAAATTAAAGGGTTAAAAATTGAAATTACTCATTGTAATAACTTCCGTAGAAAGTATCGTGTTTGTAATGTTACTAGAAAACCAGCAAGTACACAGACATTTCCACGTACTTGTGATGATGGACAGGTTCATGAGACTACTGTAGCAAAGTATTTTCTGGAGAGATATAGAATGACACTGAAGTATCCACATTTACCATGTCTTCAAGTTGGTCAAGAATATAAACATACTTATCTTCCAATTGAAGTATGTGAGATTGTTTCTGGACAACGCTGTATTAAGAAACTCACTGATACACAGACATCAACTATGATTAAAGCTACCGCCAGGAGTGCTCCAGAAAGGGAAAGAGAAATTAGTAATTTAGTTAAAAAATCTGATTTTACCAATGATCCATTTGCCGCTGAGTTTGGAGTTTCCATTAATCCAGTTATGACTGAGCTAAAAGGAAGAGTTCTCCCCGCCCCAAAACTTCTTTATGGAGGTAGAAATAAAACTACTGCTTTACCAAATCAAGGTGTTTGGGACATGAGAAATAAAAGTTTCCATACAGGTGTTAGTGTCAATACATGGGCTATAACTTGTTTTGCCCAATCATTACATGTCAAGGAAAGTGATCTTAGAAACTTTACTGCAAACCTTCAAAGAATATCATCTGATGCTGGATTGACACTCGTTGGTTCACCGTGTTTCTGCAAATACGCAGTTGGTGTTGACCAAGTTGAACCAATGTTTAAATACCTAAAACAGACATACAAAGATTTACAAATAGTTATTGTTGTACTACCAGGAAAGACTCCTGTTTATGCTGAAGTTAAAAGAGTAGGTGATACTCTTCTTGGAATAGCTACACAATGTGTTCAGGCAAAGAATGTAATTAAAACCACACCACAAACATTATCAAATTTATGTTTGAAAATGAATGTCAAATTGGGTGGAGTTAATGCAATTCTTTTTCCAAGTGTTCGTCCACAAGTTTTTAATGAACCTATCATTTTTCTTGGAGCTGATATTACTCATCCACCTGCAGGAGATTCAAGAAAACCTTCAATTGCAGCTGTTGTTGGGTCTATGGATGCACATCCATCGAGATACTCTGCTTCTGTTCGTGTTCAGCAACATCGACATGAAATAATTTCAGATATGGCTTTTATGGTTAGAGATTTGTTGATTCAATTTTATAAGAGTACTCATTTTAAACCAACTAGAATTGTTCTCTATCGTGATGGAATTTCTGAGGGTCAATTTACCAATGTTCTTCAATATGAACTTCGTGCCATTCGAGAGGCTTGTATGACTCTTGAGAAAGGTTACCAACCTGGAATTACTTATATTGCTGTCCAGAAACGTCATCACACAAGATTGTTTGCTGTGGAGAAGAAGGATCAAGTTGGTAAAGCCCAAAATATTCCTCCAGGAACAACTGTTGATAGTGGAATTACCCATCCCCTTGAATATGACTTTTTCCTCTGTTCACATGCAGGAATCCAGGGAACATCAAGACCTTCTCATTATCATGTTTTGTGGGATGACAATAGACTTTCAGCTGATGAGCTTCAACAATTAACTTATCAAATGTGTCATACATATGTTCGTTGTACTCGTTCAGTTTCCATTCCTGCACCTGCTTATTATGCTCATTTGGTAGCTTTTCGTGCTCGTTACCATCTTGTTGATCGTGAATACGAATCTGGTGAAGGATCCCAACCTTCTGGAACTTCGGAAGATACTACATTAAGTAACATGGCAAGAGCTGTTCAAGTTCACCCAAATGCCAACAATGTCATGTATTTCGCCTAAAGATTTCGAGATATTCTAACTCAGGAAGATTATTTTTCAATTTTTAAAAAAGATTCCCATAATATTCTCTTTAAAAAAACTACTTAATAGTTGTTTATTTTTGTTATTATATAACAGTTAAACAAACGTTTATATAGTTTTCGCCAGAATCCCATCTATTTATTTCCACTATTCAAATATTCAATGCTCAAATGTAACTTTTATTACAATGTTCTCATAAGAAATTAATATTTATTTTGCCAAAAAAGTATATACCTACATATAAACGATTCCTAAACAGTATTGTAATATAGAATATCCATATTATTTGTTAGAAATTATCAACTCTCAGTGAAAAGATTTTTTATATAGAATTAGGAACATAAAAATTATACATCTCAAATTGGTTGATTTTAACTCAATTACAATAATACCATATCATAATGTTAATGCTTTTATTATTATTATTTGTTTACAGTATCTAGCTTTTATTTCTTTGATATTTATTCCTATTTTATACAGATGCTCAAGATATTTTTTGTTATATTTGATATCCCTTAAGGTGTGGTATTTTTTCTGCTAAGTTTAAACTTATATATTTTGAGACTTAGATTATAAGTATTTAATAATATTTTAATGATTTTTTGTAGCTAAATTAATTTTTTATTTTACTTGAAATGTAATGGCAGATTATAAAGAATTATTCGAAGTCGTGTTTTTTGATTTTCATCCTGCTGAGATGTTTTATACTTATTCTTTCTTTTTTGTGACAAAATATTTTTATAGATTAAAGATTTTACATAAAATCAAAAATGACAGGAAGATAAATATTGAAATGATGGAATGTTATAAATAACACATCACATTAAAATGTTATAAATAATTTTTTACTAAAGAAAAAATTTTGACAAAAGTTTTTTATTTCATTATGCTCTCTGTGTTGAGGTTTTATATGTCACATGGTAAGCGTGATTAGAAATGTAAAGAATAAAAATGTTTATTAACAAAATATGGATGGACATGTGACTTTTTCTGTAAACAATACTTTTTTTTATAAAAAAAAATAAATTTAATATGTTTGGCAAGTTATTGAAAATATGGTATATCTAAAAATAAGATGTTATACAAAGTATTTAAATATTCAACTTGAATAGGGATATTTTTTATTTTATTTTATAAAAGATTTCTATTGAAAATTACATAAAAAGAATATGACAATTTCTTTCAAACAAAAAAAGTAAAAGTTTTTGTAAATATATTATATGAGAATTATCTTTTGAAGATATAGTACATAGGAGAATATTATTTTGTTTATAGTCTTTAAAATTTAGGTTTTCCAATTTGTAAATTGTCAACTAAATTTTTTGTAATGTAATCTTCTCTAGAAAATCCATCTCCATTGATACTTTCTCTTCTTCTTATGTTCATGTAGTCATCGAGGGAAATTTTTCTATCACCTTCACCACTTACGGGTGATCTGAATATTCCTGTTATCATCTGAGTGATAGATGTTCTTCTGGAATTACTAGCACTGTTGTCATAGATATTAGAATCATTAGATTCAATTGAGTTTGATCTTACATTGATACCAGTATCCATTACAGAGGTATTATTAGCAATTGGAATACCAAAAATGTTTGTTTTCTGTCCAGTGGATCCTCTACGATTCTCAGAGTGCTTATATAAAACATCAACATCTTTAATATCAAAACGAACTTCAGGTTCTCTTCTTGAATTATTACTCATTTTAAATTTATATCAAAATTATTCCAAGGATAGTTATAAAATATTAAATTTTTTAAGAGTAATAAAATACAATCATATGGAGGCTATTTATATAAAAATAAGCTTAATGACTTTTTTTTCTCAAACACTTTTTACACACAAATACCATACTTTTTGTTTATAGAAAGAAAATTTCAAAATATATGCTTAATTATTTTTTACCATGTACATTAGATAAAAAACATAATTATTTTCCCATTCATCATATAAAAAAAAAGTATGCTAATACAAATAAATGTATAAAAAATCATATTTTTTTTGCAAAATAATTTAAGAATGTATTTTGCAATAAAATAATTTATATTTAAATGTAATTATGATAAAAAAATATTCTTGACATTAAATTTTAAATGTATTTATTTATAATTTAATCATGTTACCTTCGGAAATGTATAATAATATTTACCGTTATTTTTGAAAAACATACGTTATTATCATTATTATTTGAGGAGTGTTATTCATTTTATGTTTCCGCTCTACATTTGCCACAAGAAAAAAAAATGAATATCACGTTTCAGGAGATTGCTATATATAAATTAACAAAATCTTTATTATTCAAAGTTTGAAATTATTAAAAACATGTTTACAATGGGTTTCACTATAAAAGTGATTCATATGACAAAGGAAAGTTATTATAAAATAGTTTTAATATTTTTCTTGCAGCTTTAATTATTTTTTTTTAGGTAGTTTTTATTATTTAAGAAAATGTAAAGAAATTAATAAGACAGTAACTTTATTGTATATTTGTTTACTTAAACAGTAATTGCTACATTGTTTATAGTATATTTCAAGTATTTACTGATAATTGAAATTGCAAAAAAAAAGAAAAAAAAGTTTTATCATAACCTAAATACTATCTTTTACAATTCCTTACTAATTAGTTAAAAATCATTACAACTATGAATCTTATGGAGGGAAATTAACTGAATTGTTGGAAAAAAAACCTTACCAATCACATTATTCTTCTAAAATAGAAACAATAAAATATTTTTATTTGTAGAACCTGAATAAAAGCATTAAAAAAATGTTTTCAAGTCTTTTAAAAAGTACATTACTTTGAGAAGATAAGAGGACATGTAAAAAAAAGACTAAAATTTAAATAAAAATAAAAAATTTTGCTTAATTTTTACAATAATTGTTTTTTTAACTGTATATTTCTTTCTTTACCTGTTATCTTATTTTTTTTAAATAATAAAAGCTAATACCTCAAGTTTTTTACTTAATATTATAATAAAAATATATAAAGAAAATTAATGGAAAAGGTTTAAAAATAAATCATAATACTAATCATGATTAAAAATATAATATCTTCAGAAACCAAAATATTCTCCTCGTATATTAGTGTGGGAAGAAATAATTTATCAAATTTCATTAGAAAAATGATACACCATTTATTTATTTAAAAATTTATACAATTAATGGTATTTCTTCATCAAGCTATAATCCTAGTACAAACTCAGTACTTTAATAAAAATTTTTCTTTATCATTTCCTCAATATTTAAATTATAATTTTTTGATTCAATAAACTTTTTCTCAATATAAATAAATGTAGTATTTGAGAATGTTAATATATGTTTCATTGCATTTATCAAAAAAAATCATATGATAATGTGAATACCCTCAATTAAAATAATGGTTTAAATTAAAATATTTTTAAATTATATAACATGTCAGTCAAATTCTTCCATGGGGATATTAAATTATGATAATGAGAATTGGATGGTAATTGATGAAACATAATTTACTGGACTTTATATGATACATTTTAAAATATGTATTTAATATTAAAATGTTGACGGTAATGATTAAAGCAACAGTGCATTTAAAGTTAAGTTTATTCTTATACCATTATTAGACATTTATAAGTGCTTTTCTTAACATTTTAAACATTCCGTCCTATACATTTTAAATCATAACTTTTTTTTTGCTTAAAAACTACACTTCATAAGTGATTTCTTGTTTCAGATATTTTATTGTCGTATATATATTATTGTGATATGTAGTCATCTAAATAAATAAAATCATTTAACATTGTTTTGATTTATTAAATTGATTTCAAGTTGTAGTTACATATAATAAGAAATAGATGATGACATGATTAACAGTCAATTTCATGGATAATATAAAATCTATTCTCTATGATTCACTCAATTTCATTCTCAATAACATCCTTCTATATTATGATTCAAAAAGCAAGAATCTTTATTAAAACATTCTTATAATATAAAATATATTAAGTAAACTTTAAAATCTCTCTTCTTTTATCACATACAATTATTATTCCTTTGATTTTATTTTATTCTTTTAAACAAATCATTTAAACACACTTTTTAAATAAAAACTTCCTTCTAAAATTTAGTTTCTTTTGTTACAAAAAATGAAATTTTATTTTTCCTTAACATATATATATAATAATATATATTTCTTATATTATCATTGTATCTAATAAATATTACATAACTTTTGCACTACAATTATATTGCATCATCAACCTCAATACAATTCCTTTTTTACTCTATCTTCAATAGCTGGCCTTCGTAGAATTGTTGATTTTATCAAAAAAAGACATTAACAATTAATGATACCCTCATAATACTTAGTGAACATTATTATGGGTTTTGAAGAACTATTGGAAAGTAAAGAATTTATTATCATTTAGTCACTATAACATTTTATTATTTACCTCAAATTATCATTATAAACTATTCCATTCATAAATAACTGTACATTTCTTTATAACATAAAATTCTTCACTTTACGATAGGAAAACTTTTTATTATATTTCTATAGTTACTTTTTTTTCAATGTCCTTCCTTTAAACACTTCATCTCATTATAATTGCATTTTCATCCCATTATTTAAATATAGTAACTTTTCCTATTTAAATTTTTATCTATTTAAGAGAATTATCATATAAATTAATTCGATATTTTGATTTCACCACTCAAAATATCAATAAAATCACCACTTTTACATAGGAGATATTTTTATAAAAATAAAAATAGTGATAAGTAAGAATAATTAGATACTTTAAAATGTTGTTTATAGTTTAAAAAAAGTGTATTTCGAGGCAAAAAATAGATACTAAGAAATTGGTTTTGATCTAATAAAACAGTTATTTCTCTTAATTATCTGTAATTTGGAAGATCGCTCATCCTAATACAAACAAAATAGGTAAATAATTACTTTTGTATTAGATATAAATACTCTTACGTCATCCTTTACCATAATTTGATTAAATTAAAATATTTTCTAATTGCTAATTAATAATTTGTATATATTTATTGTTGGTTGTTTAATTTAAACAAAAATATTATCTTTCAATCTCTGTATTATAAAATCTATTAAATGATCACTCTGCCACTTAAGACTTCCGTTCACCGATGATGATAACTCCTTTAATACTTTTTATTGAAAAGAGAAGTTCAGATATAATATTTCTTTTTCAAAATCCTTCAACAAAATAAAGTTTATTTAACTATATATATAAATATATACAGATGGCTGAGAATAGTAATTTATATTAAAAGAAGTTGTAAACATTGAAAAGCATAGATGTGTTGATAACCATTAACATGTTGTGTGATTATAAAATTGCACAAAAACTTATTTATATTATACATAAACATTAAACTTTTTCTTCTTATTAAAGTTGGTGTTAAATGATATTGTAATTTATTATTTTTAATTTGAACAATTGTTATTCAATTTTTATATATAACTATTATATCACATTTTAGATTTATCAATATTTTATTTAAAGAAATTTTATAATCAATTTATTATTTAATTGTCACCACATTAATATATAAATATCTAGAATTATAAAATTTTTTATCATCTTCTAAAATATCTATCATTTAATGAGTAAATCAATCTCATTAAAAATTTTTTTAATCTATATAACAAATGAGATCTATTGTAGATTACCATCTCTGCCTCTCTCTATATATTTTCCAATACAATAATATTATTATTAAATATTCCTTCACGACATTCAAATAGATGTTATATCATTCATTGATATGTAGTTATTACTCACCAACTAAAAACATTCTTATCATTAATTATCATCTCCCAGCAATTTCATACAATTATTGTAACATATTTCATTTTCATCAATCTATTAAAATACTTACAATAACTTATTCCCCAAAAAAATATGTTACTCCTCTGATTAATGTGCCATCTAATAATCGAACAAATTATTTTAAATCATCTGTTCCATTTTAATAAAATTTTAAAATGGATCGTAAATTAACACTTTTTATTATAACAACTTCATACACCCTGATTTATTACTTTATTATTTCATTTCCAATATACACATTTATTTGTTGTAAATATTTTTTTATTTAATCTATTTTAATTCATGTTAAAATATATGTTTCATTCTACAATACCAATGATCAATATTTTTTTTACTTTCAGATATATAAATAAAAAATTTTTACAACAAAAATATTTTATTATCTTCTCAAAACAGTATATATTCCCATAAAAAGATGTCTAATAATGAGATTTGGAGACAAGCTGTAGAATGGTTAATTGCATGCAAAGTCCTCGAACAACACAATACTCTTACTGCTGCTGAGGCAGAAGCTAAAGATCTTGCTTTTGCTTTAAGAGATGGTGTAGTTTTGTGTAACTTAGCTCATAAGCTCTATAATAGATCATTAGATTATACAAAGATTTGTAAAAAAACAACTATGTCTCAGGTAACTATCTTTATTTTATATGTTAATTATATTTTATTATTTTAGTTTTATTGTATTGAAAATATAAAACTTTTCTTGGATGCTTGTGTTAGAATATTTAATATGAAACCAGAAAATCTTTTTGAACCCGAGGAATTGTATAATTTCACAAATTTTTCCAAAGTTTTAAGTGTCCTCAGTCAGATGTCTCATTCAGAGATTTGTAAAAGATTCAATATCGAACCCTTCCCAAGGACTTATCGTTGTAACTCTGCCTTCATCCACGATAATGAAGAGGAGGTGTACAGAAAGTTAGTTGATGAGGCAGACAAAGACTACGATGACGAAAACAAAATTTACGATGTTGGACCTCAAAAAATTGAAGAAGAAGATGTAGGAGGAAGTAACGTTGATCAAATATACGATTCCCTTTTTTGTCACAAAAATTTTAACGATGAAATATATACCTCCAAATACGATAAATGGAAACAATTCATACCAAAAGAACAAAAAGATCATGTCATAAAAGAAATCCTTGATACAGAGATACATTTCACTAATGAAGTATTGACGAATATTATTAATTATTTTTATTTACCTCTTCGTAATGATCTTACACACGATGAACATACTAAAGTATTTTCTAATATGGCTGATATCCAAAAGTTACATGCGGGTTTTTTGGTTGAACTTGAGAAGGCTGTCTATTTAACTACAGGAATTGATAAAAGAAAAACATTAGATTTACATAGAAAAAGGATTGGTGATGTTTTTGTTGATTTTAAGTTTCAGTTTTTGAAACATTATAAGGTTTATATTATTAATTCTATGAATTCACGGGAGTTTCTTAGTATTCTTGAGACTTCCAGATCAGATATAAGAGAAAAAATTAAAGAGTATAGTAAAAAATCAAGGACACCTCAATTTAGACTTCAAGATTTATTATGTATCCCAGCACAAAGAATTATGAAGTATCATTTGTTATTGAAAGATTTATTAAAAAAAATTAGTTTAAATGATGTATTAGAAAGAGAATCCATTGAAAGAAGTATTGAAGCATCTGAGGATATTAACGAGTACCTTAACGAAGCTAAAAGAGATTTCGAGAATAAAGTTGAATTGAAAAAAATCTATGACTCAATATATGATATGGCATTCGGAGACAAGATAGATTTTATTGATTACGGTAGGCAAGTTAAAGATGGTGAGGTGAAATTTGCTGACTCCAGAGAAAGTGGTAAACTAAAAAATCGTCATGTTTTTGTTTTCGATAAAATTATGCTCGTCTGTAAAGCCCAAAGATACAATACATTTACCTACAAAACATGTTACCTTCTCAGTAATTATAAAGTTATTGATGATCTTGAACCTCAAGGAAAGATGAATACATTATCAAGGAAATTCAATACAACCTCCGGTTTATCATTTTACTTAATAGAAAACGGATATACAATAAATAATAAATCAGATGACTGTAACGACCACAACACAACCTCATCAGTAAATTACATTCAAATATGTTGTAAGTCACTAAATCAACGTGAACAATGGATGAGATCCATCATCCAGGCCCAGGAAAATGTTTGCCCAAAAAAAGCCATTGAAAATGGACATATAATAGAATACAAAACTTTCAAAGATATTGTTACATGTTCATTTTGTGATAAATTTTTAAAAGGTTTATATTATCAGGGATATAAATGTGAATGTTGTGAATTGATATTTCATAGAGAATGCCTTATGAATAATAGAAAATGTCCTGGTAGACCAAAAAGCTTTATTAATAATAATGCTGGTTTTGCTAGGAGACAAACATTCTCTGGATCTCTTGGTGAGATTGTCACAGCCATCACTACAACAACATCCCCTGATCCACATGTATTAAATTTTAAGGAAAACGACAAAATAGAGGTTGTAGAGATAAAGAATGATGGTTTATTTGTTGGGAGACTTGTTACAAGACCAAATAAAATGGGATTAGTTCACCCAACGACTGTCAAAAAATGTAAAATTATGCCTAGTAACATTTCAAGAGCTAGTTCATTACAAATATCAAATTTTAATACACCACCATCCACCCATCGTAGGCAACAATCATCACAATCAATCTTAAACGGTAGGAAGCAATCAACAAATAATTTAGAAATGACAGGTCATGAATATTATAAAGAAATTTGGTATGTTGGAACTATTGATAGAGAGAAAGCTCGAGATAAATTGGTTAATTGTCAGGAGGGAACATTCCTCGTTCGTTGGAGTAACAATCAAAAGAAATATGTTATTAGTTTAAAGACAGAGGATCATGTTAAACATATGATTGTTGAGAATATCTCTCGTAATGTTGTTTGTTTATGTAATAGTAGAGTATTTGGGAATCTTAAAGAGTTAATAGAATTTTATAAGGTAAATTCATTGTCTGAGTGTTTCACAGGCCTTTACACAACACTAAAAACTCCATTATTAAAAACAAAATTATATCGGGTAACACAAAATTTTGATAGAGAACATTGCCCAGAATTTGATTTTACGGATTCGAGATTTTTATCAATGTCTCAGGGTGATATTGTAACACTAGTTGATTTGATTGGTGAAGAAAAATACTGGTGGATGGGAGAAATCAACGGACGGGTAGGTTTTTTTCCTATACAATATGTTTCTGAAGTAATGGATGGAGAGAAGAAGGATGAAGAAGTGGGAACAGAAAGTGATGAAGGAACTTTCTCGATGTCTTCAATGCAAAATGATATTCCGACTATGATAGATTAGAAAAGGAAGAAAAAAAGAATATATATATAATTTACTAAAAATATTTGTATAATGTTTTATATTTATCACTAACATTCCAATAATAATGATTGTTAAATATAAAGTATATTTTATTTTACGAATAAGGTTGAAATTTAATATCTCATCGTTGGGAATGTAATCGTCTATACATATGCCGTTAACAGTTTTAAAGCAATAGTGTACTTAATGTTAAATGATTGTTGTGACACTTCATCACATTTTTTATTCTGCAAATACTATATAAATATTCGTAATTCTCCTCTATGGTCATTTTTATTTTGATTACACACAGTTCGTTTTTTGTGAGATAATAATTTATGCGTCATGCTTTTTCATGGTTTAGATTAACATTTTTACTCCTATTAATTATTTGATATTCCATATTAAATATATTAGTGTACCTTAATAGTTTTTTTTTTAATAATACCTCTTTAACTACCTCTTCAATATCATCTAGAAAATTCTCGCTCACCTCCTACCCATTTTAAAATCATCAATTTTTTATTTCAGTTATAAAATTTTCATCATTATATTTTATAGCTAGAGTTTTATTTATACATCTTGACTATGGGTTGCGATAATAGTACCATGAATGTTGGGGAGGCTCTTACTAATTACCCTAATGATATCAACAATCCCTCTGACAAGAAACTTGAAATTAGAGATAGTATTGAAGTTCTTCACCCTAATGAGAATATCTCAAATGAACAAAATAAGGAGACCAAAGATAATGGTAACACTATTTCTTCATCTAATAAAGAGGAGAAAAAAGTACTTGAAACTGGAGTCACTGGGACCGTAAAGTGGTATAACGTTAAATTAGGATATGGTTTTATTAGAAGAAATGATACAAGTGACTGTGTTTTTGTTTACCATCAATCTATTGCTAAGAAGAATCCCAATAAACGTCTTAGATCTCTTGGTACTGATGAGGAGGTTGTCTTTGATGTTGTTGAAGGAATGAAGGGATTGGAGGCTGGAAATGTAACTGGACCTAATGGAGAACCTGTCAAGGGATCTCATATTGATAAAAGATACAAGAGAAAATATAGAAATGGTAGAAGATTCCAACGTTTCTATAGAAAGTTTAACATGGAAAACAAAGAAAGAGATCCTAACCAAAAGTATGTTGAGGAAAAGGTTCAGGGAAAAGTACTTTTCTTTAACTCCTTCAAAGGATATGGATTTATTAAACGTAATGATAAGGATGAAAATGTCTTCTGCCATGTTGTTGATGTTGTTAAGAAGAATCCAAAGAAATTCTACTACCTCCCAACCGGTACTCCAGTTCTTTTTGACATTGTTGAAGGTTTGAAAGGTCCTGAGGCAGCATTTGTTACGGATGGAGAAGGTAAACCTCTTCCTGGAGTTAAGAAGAGGAATCCTAGATTAAATAAATCACCATCCTCCTCAAAGAACTCTTCTGAAAATGATGGAGAGGTAAAGAATGTTTCTGATGGGGTACGTTTATACTATTAGTGATATCAAATTAATTACCTTCTTTTAGGGTAGGAGAAATAAACGTCCTCCAAGTAGAAGGAACAACAGAAGAAATAACAAGAATAGAAATGGTAAAGAAGATGGAAACAATGAACCTGAATCTTTATCGGATAAAGAAAATATGGTTCCAAATGTCATTAATAATGATGGATCATCATTTTCTAATAATAATCTCGTAGTTGATAGTAAAACTATACAACTACCTAGTAATGATGTATCATTAATGGCTGAGGCACTTGGAAACCTAAATATCGTTTAAATAATAAATTGTTTGTTTATAATAATTTATAATAAAAATTTTAATAAATTAACCCGATGCATTTCCACAATCCCCAAACATACAGATGATTCCCCTTCTTTGTGGGATCGAGATTTTTCCATCTTCTTCTATCTAAAGTAATAAAAAGAACGTGATTAAAAGAAAAATAGGTGTATAAAACTAATTTTACCTTGTAAGTTATACTTCCTATACCATCTATTAACGCTTCTTTTCTATCTACAAGTGTATATTCATCTTTAAGTGTTTTTAAACTTGTCACTCTAACTTTTTGTTCAAGACAATTATGGTATTTAATTTTAATTCTCCTCCTGCTCGTAGGGCTTTTTAATTTTATTAATTTACTTATCTTCTTATCACTTCTCTCTACCTGGACATACAAATTATCGGGTATATTTTCGCTTCTTGTTATCACAAGTTTGATATCACAAATTTGGTAGGTTAAATTAACAATTAAAAGTAAAGTAATAAAAACAAATAATTTCATTATCAACCAAATTTTATTTTACTACAATCTTTTTATATTTACAAATTCATACAATATTTAGATCATATTATACTTGTAGGTCAAATAAAACAATAACAATTTATAAATAAATATTAGTAAAAAAATAAAAACAAGTACTTTTTAAAGTATAAACATAATGTACAATTTTATATGGCAAGACAATTTTTGTTGACAGCTCTTTCATAAAGAAATGGAACAAAAAATAGTGAAAAAAGTCTCATTTTCAATTTCTTGTATTGATCACACTTCTTAACCTTCTCAGATAACTCAAAACCCAATGGTTCAAGTTTCGGTAGTCCACACTCAATAACAGCCTTTTTCTTATCTCCTTTCTGACGATTAGAATATAATTTTTTACAAACACTATCGTTAAATTTATCTTTAATCCTAAGTAATGGAATGACTGTTAATGTCTTGATAGAAGGTGGTATTAAGATATCTTTTCCAGTTAAACCAAAAGTTGAGATTGCATTTCCACCTTCAACAAATTTCAAGGTATTGTTTACATTTTCAAGCAATCTCTGAAAGATAAGATATAAAAATGATTAGACAAGATAGTAATACATATATGATTGAAAATCATATCAAACTATAAAAGAAATTATCTAGAAATATCTGCATATGTCATACTCATATTTCAATTTTTTATCTATAACCTTAATGTATTTTTGAAATAACATATACTAAACTATTAAATTACATTCCTAGGTTTAAAAGTTATTTACTGATGTATGACATTTGTTTTAACGCGGATAGATGAATTGTTACAACAACTAAATTCATTGTCCAGCGTTGAACCGAAAGTTATACTTGAGAGTACTATAATTCTATATAAATAAATAAAAACTTACTTCTTGGATATATTGAGATAAAACAACAGAACCATCAATCTCCTTTATACATTTTGAAAGGTTTTTGTTAAAAATCTTCATATGCTGTTTACAAATAGCTTCGCAGATAACTTTCATGTAAAATATTTTACCATCATCCACAGAGAGATCTTGAATTTCTTTCTCAACTTTTCCCACATTCCAATGAAACCATTTGGCATTTAATCCATGTACCGAAGGATCTAACTTTTGTTTTTTCTCTGGTACTGTAATAGAAATAGTCTCAGTTCTGATTATTGTGTCTTTATCACTATAAATTAATATTTAATAAAAATATATCATTAAATACCTGGATTTTATTTTTTCCATTACTCTATTTATCCTACGACAGAAATTAGAAACTCTTTCCCTTTTATCTTCATCGGTCTCTTCACTCTCCGTTAAATTGCTATACAACGCCCTTATTCTTTCAATTTCCTTTCTACCATACTCTTCTTGCTCTTTGTCTAGATCTTTAACATATGGATTTTCCTCCCATTTAATTTCAAGAATACTAACACCTTTTTTTGTTGCGAAAAATCTACCTTTTGAAGTGGTGATTTCAGGACGGTCACCAGGTTTAAAATCTACCTCCGGATTTATTTCAAATAACGACCTTCTATCTGATTGTAAAGTATAGTTTGAACTAACAAAAATATCTGCATACTTTGCTAACAATCGACGATGATAATCTTTTTCATCACTAGATTTACTAGGCGTAAATCCAAGATTATAAACAGTACCATCCCGTTTACGTTTGGTTCCCCGATTAACAGACTCGTATTGCCTAATATACCTTCTAATTCTTCCCTTTGTAGCATCTCTTGATCTTCCAGGTAATAATGTAGCTATAGCTTTAAAATTATTGTATCCAAACAACTCAGCACCAAGCATTATAATTTCATCCTCCTCCATTGTCCATGGTTCAACTTTAACTTCATTACAAAGAGCATTAAGATAACGATCACGGCAGGCACTATCAGTACGATTACCAACATATAATGATATTGACTTCCAATCCATTGGTCCCATTACTTTGATAGCATGTATTAATCTGATATCCTCTTCTCCTCAGTCCATTTTCCTTTTTTGATGGTAGGACATAATGCTCTTTCATATCTATTTTTGACTGTTGTTATGCTTCTACCAGATAGTGCACTTGCTACTTTGTCCCAGAATATTACACCATCAAAAGAATGTATCTTAACTAATTTTATTAGAATTTTATCTTCCTCCAATGAGAAGGGAGTCTTATCAATTGAAGATGTTTTTTGTTCAATAAATTTCTCAAAATACATATAAGGAGATCTATCAGTTCCAACAAGTAACGCAACTTTCTCCCAATCATTCCACTCCTGAGAACCATACTCCATTAGTTTTTTAATTTCATCTTTTGTCCATTCTCCTTTATAGATTTTTGGTGATAAATAATTAATCCACATCCGTCTACAATCATCTGCACTCCTTGTACCGTTGAATTCCTTTGCACTAATAGTTAGCCAATCAATTTTTGCAATTTTATCTTGACTCTCCTGTTGAAAGATTTCACTTTCTTTTAAATTTTTCTGATAATTAATTCTTCTTTCTATATTTTCTAACTCAATTTTTTTTGCATCCAACTCATCAGGTGTCGTGGTGGATGAATCAGCATTCTTCAAGTCATAAACTAACTTATCCCGATAATTAATTGCAGGCCCATTAATAATTCTTACAATCTCATTTTTAACAGCATTTTTTAAAATTTTATACTCATTCTCCGTCCACTCCACACAACATTCCTGCTCAAAATCAAAATTCCTTACATTCTTAAAAGGATTTATCTCATCAAACAATATACCTTCCTCCCCCCTCCTGGGATAGGAACCTTTATCATCCAAAAAATAGGGAGCCTCAAAAACAGCATACTCTCTATGTTTTGATTCTAACGTTTCTGTACACTCATCTTTTCGTGTTAATTCTATAAACTTTATTTTTTAATGTCTGATATTTACGCCTAATTATAGATATTTCTTTTTCTACTTGTTCTATTGCCTTATCGGTTGTCACTTGGTAAGCCTTATTCAATGCAATTAATATAGTTAGTTGCCTTTCCTCCTCAGGACATCTCCCTCTCATCTCCTAGAGAATTTGATTCTAATACCCTACTTGGCCCTGGAAATTCATTAACCACCAATTGAGATGTAGTTATACTACTATCAGTTGTTGGGTTGACATAATCTAAAAAATAAATGTCTTTAATTTTATTTTTTTCTTAACAAATTAACCCTACCATTATTATATATAAGATCCTGTTCGTTATTATCATACCCAGATCCAAGGAAGCAATCTTCTGAATAAAGATCTATCTCATCCATAATAATATATGTGTACTGTAACCATAAATAAATTTTTAAATATATATATTTATTGGAAAAACGTTATTCCAAAAAGTAGGGATTAATACTCGTCAATAACGGTAGAAGTAAAGAAAAATTTCCTCTGACATTTATTAATTAATTTACCTAGTGATTATTTGTTGTTATTATTATATTAACTTTGACATGTATCAATAGTCAGATGAAAGTTTAGTGAGGAATAATTTTATAGTCAATTGTTTCACATATACCATCTGAATGTTTAAAAAAACATTAGATAGAGTGATAAATAAAATATATTATATATTTTATATTACATATTAAATCTTTAATATTATTATATATTCCTTCTAGTTTCTATCTACATTCCTATTAGTGTAAAAAGGGGACAGAAAAAGAAGGATAAAATATATATTCCTAACTAAATATATATCTATCTAGAAAGCAGTCTACAAACTTTGTCCCCACTTTGTAGTGGAGGAAATGATAAAATGTGATCTTCGTATATTTATATGAAAGTAAAATTAGTGTAAAAAGAAGGAAGAGTTGATAGTGTAAATGAAAGTCCACTATCCCAAGTATCAGGAGTTAGATGATATCATATTAGCTGTCTGTCCCTCTCTTCTTCAAAACAGATCTCCAATATCAACATAAGATCTACATTCAGAAGCATCCTTTTTATTTGTTTGTTAAAGGGCCATTATACTCAAATTTATTTCTGGTTTATATACATTATATTTTTTTGCCTCTCTATCCCTCATTACACATTACTCTACTATTTATTTTCTTTTATCAGTTTACTCTAAAATGGATAAGGGTAAAGAAAAATATGGTGTAACGGTTGAGGAACTTAGGACTTTGATGGAGTACCGTTCCACGGAGGCTGTTGAGAAGATTAATACTTTATATGGTAATATACATGGTTTATGTGAGAAATTAAATACAGATCCTAACAATGGTATTCATGAAAATGAGGTTATTGAGAGAGAGAAAGTTTATGGAAAAAATGAAATTCCTCCACCAAAGGCAAAATCATTCTTGGAACTTGTATGCGATGCATTAAAAGATGCTACTTTGATTATCCTATTAATTAGTGCTGGTATCTCTTTAGCATTATCATTTTATCATCCAGATAATGGGCTAGGTATCTTTATAATACATATGTCCGTTGTCATATAGTAATAACAAAATATATTTTAGAGCTTGATGAGACAGAAGCAGAAGCTGGTTGGATAGAAGGAGCTGCTATATTAATATCAGTTATTGTTGTTGTCTTAGTTACTGCTGTTAATGATTATACCAAAGAAAAACAATTCCGTGGGTTACAGGCGAAAATAGAAACTGAACATAAATTTTTTGTTATCCGTGATGGTATTTCAAAGGAGATTTATATTAATCAGTTGGTTGTTGGAGATATTGCTCAGATTAAGTATGGTGACTTACTACCTGCTGATGGTGTTTTGGTACAATCTAGTGATTTGAAGATTGATGAATCATCTCTTACTGGTGAGTCAGATCAAATTAAAAAGTCTGTAGATCATGATCCAATGTTATTGTCTGGTACCCATGTAATGGAGGGTAGTGGGAAAATGGTTGTCACTGGAGTTGGTTGTAACTCACAGACTGGAATTATTATGTCACTCCTCGGTGCTGTGAAAGATATTAAAAAAGAAGAGACTCTAAATATCGATGAGAAAAAAGAGTTATTGGAAAATTTTGAGTTAGAAGGTATCTCAAATAGAGGAAATGGTGATGAGATAAAAAATAAAGACAAAAAAGAACGTTCAGTTTTACAGGCGAAACTTACACGCCTTGCTATCCAAATTGGGTATTGTGGGACGTTTGTGGCAATCTTTACAGTCCTCGTACTTTTCACAAGATTCTGTATTGACCGTTACATCATTGCAGAGAAAGAATTCAATATCAACGATATCCAATACTTCATTAGTTTCTTAATTATTGGTGTAACTGTTCTTGTAGTTGCAGTTCCCGAAGGTCTACCTTTAGCAGTTACATTATCTTTAGCCTACTCAGTCAAAAAGATGATGAAAGATAATAATCTTGTAAGGCATCTTGATGCCTGTGAAACAATGGGAAATGCTACATCAATTTGTTCAGATAAAACTGGAACTCTAACAACCAACAGGATGACGGTAGTTCAATGTTATCTCAATGATGTACACCATAAACAAATCCCTTCCTATGATAGTCTTGATAAATTTACAAGAGACATCTTAGTCGATGGTATATCAATTAACTCAGCCTACTCCACTCAGGTACTACAACCTAAAGCTGCCGGTCACCAAAGAGAACAAGTTGGAAATAAGACGGAATGTGGTTTACTTGGACTTGTCCTTGATCTTGGAAAATCTTACCAAGATATTCGTAAAAATAATCCAGAAGATAAACTTTTTAAAGTTTATACTTTTAATTCTCAGAGAAAATCTATGTCAACTGTTGTTAAAATTGATGGTGGTTACCGGGTCTTTACTAAAGGTGCATCCGAGATTATTCTTAGGAAATGTAATTGGATGCTTGGAGGTAGAGGTTCAATAGTTAAGATGTCTGAGAGTAAAGTTTCTTCTATCTTCAAGGATGTTATTGAACCAATGGCTTCAGATGGTTTAAGAACAATTGGTATAGCTTATAAAGATTATAAAGAAAAAAAGAGTAAAGAAAATGAGATAGCATTTGATGGTGACATAAACTGGGATGATGAGGATGCAGTTATTAAAGGTTTAACTTTGATTGGAGTTGTTGGTATCCAGGACCCAGTCAGACCAGAGGTACCTGATGCTATATCAAAATGTCAACGTTCCGGAATTACTGTTCGTATGGTTACTGGTGATAACATAGCAACAGCCAGAGCTATAGCTACACAATGTGGAATATTAAAACCTGGTGATGATTTCTTGGCCTTGGAGGGTAAAGAATTCAATAAAAGAATTAGAGATTCCAATGGTGAGGTTGTTCAAGCTAAGTTAGATGAAGTTTGGCCAAGATTACGAGTGTTAGCTAGAGCACAACCTTCCGATAAATATGTTTTAGTAAATGGAATTATCAATTCCAAAATATCTAAACACAGAGAGGTTGTTGCTGTAACTGGTGATGGTACAAATGATGGACCTGCACTTAAGAAGGCTGATGTCGGTTTTGCAATGGGTATTGCTGGTACTGATGTAGCTAAAGAGGCCTCTGATATTATTTTAACTGATGATAATTTCACCTCAATTGTCAAAGCTGTCATGTGGGGAAGGAATGTTTATGATTCAATATCCAAGTTTTTGCAATTCCAATTGACTGTAAATGTTGTTGCTGTAATTGTTGCATTTGTTGGTGCTTGTGCCATTGAAGATACTCCTTTAAAAGCTGTTCAAATGCTTTGGGTTAACTTAATTATGGATACACTTGCTTCATTAGCTCTTGCTACAGAACCCCCAACAGAATCTCTACTTAACAGAAAACCATATGGTAGAACATCACCTCTTATTTCAAGTACAATGTCAAAAAACATTGTTGGTCATGCTCTATATCAATTAGTAATCCTATTTATCTTAGTATTTTGTGGAGATACTCTATTTGATATTAAATCAGGAAGGTATGCTTTACTTCACTCTCCACCAACTCAGCATTTTACAATTGTATTCAATTCTTTCGTCATGATGACACTTTTCAATGAGATAAACGCAAGAAAAATTCATGGTGAAAGAAATATTTTTAGTGGGATTTTTTCAAATCCTATTTATTATTGCATTTGGATAAGTACATTTATTTTACAAATTTTAATAGTTCAATTTGGAGGTCGTTGGTTCCAAACTGCCCCATTATCAGTGGATCAATGGTTGTGGTGTCTTGCTTTTGGTATAGGAACTCTCCTTTGGGGACAAGTAGTTACTTCAATCCCTACTTCATGTATCTCTAAGAAACTTTCTATTGGAAGAGAAGATGCCGATGAATTCCAGAGGTTCCTTCCAGAAACTCATAGGCTAGAAGATGCTCCAGAAATAAGAAATGGACATATCTTATGGTTACGTAGTTTAAATAGACTTCAAACTCAAATCCGTGTTGTAAATGCGTTCCAAGCCGGTATTAATCGTCATGAGTCAATTTATTTTAGATGACCTTGAATATGGCCTACAAACATATAACTTAATTTTTATATGGTGATTCAAATTATATGAAATAACATTCAGCATAGTTAAGTATTTTATGTTTTTTTACAAATTTTTCTTTAGAAATTAATGTATAATTTATGTAAATTGTATGTCATAATAAAGCTATTTTTCCTTTATTATTAGTAGTAAACATTTTCTATCTTTTACAATTTGGCGGCAACAAACTTTTTGTTTGTGAAGTTAAATGTCAGCAGCCTACAAATGAAATGTGTGTAAAAATAATATTTAACAGAAAAATATATTGTTTTTTTACACCCGGCCAATTGTTTTTTATCAGAGAGTGTAAGAGAAACTTTTTTATGTACTTATAAATTTTCTACCACCCATGTTTAATTTTATTGTTTATCTAAAAGAGTTATATTTGATATTCTACACAAAAGTTAGATCACATTTTCGAATTTTTACAGCAATTGGAGAAATATATACAACATATAGAACACACCTGTGTGAAGCATTCATTACAAACATTAAGTTATCACAAGTTGTTTTCTCATAAATAAGGAGTGCTATGAAATTACTGGCATTCATTATTTCATGACATTTCCATATTTATATTGAATTTAATTATTATATCAGTTATCTATTAAAATGACAGATTTCTTTAAAGGAGGTTGGTCAATTGTGGAATCAGATGCGGCTATATATACGGATTTATTGAAAACTTTAGGAGTTTTTGGTGTTAAAGTTGAGGAGTTACAATCACTTGATGAATCTTGTCTTTCTAATTTACATCCTATATATGGGATTGTTTTTTTATATAAATGGAGACCAGGGGAATCAACATTTGGTAGTGTTGAGAAATCCGTTGATGGAATGTTTTTTGCTCAACAAGTATGTTTAGTTTAATATTAAGTTTTTTTTTTTATTAAATTTTAAAGGTTATTGCGAATGCATGTACAACACAAGCTTTGGTAAATCTTATTCTTAATATCACAGATGAAAATGTGAATGTTGGGAAGATACTTGAGGATTTTAAAACACAAACGATGCTTTTTGATCCAGCATGTCGTGGGTTGTGTTTAGGAAATAATGATGCAATTAGAGAGATTCATAATAGTTATGCTCGTCAGTATGTGGAAGGTGAAATTATGGTACATCCTGATAAGGAGGAAGCTTTTCAATATGTTACTTTTATACCGTTTAAGGGACGCATCTATGAATTGGATGGCCTTCATGAAGCCCCAATTGATCATGGAGATTATGATATAGTTCAGGGTTGGTTACCAAATGTAATGAATTGTCTTCGAAGGAGGATTAAGACTTATATAGATGGGGAAATTAACTTTTCTTTAATGGCTGTTTGTGCTGATAAACTTCAGAAGATGGAGAAGGATTTGGAAATTTTAAAGACAGGTCCGATAGAGGAAGAAACAAATAGACAGATTATGGAACTGGAAGGAGAGATTCAAATAGAGTTGGAGAAGAAGGAAATAATACGAAAAGATAACATGAGGAGGAGATATAATTACATTCCATTCCTAACGGAATTGATGAAAGTTTTGGCAAAAGAAAAGAAAATAATTCCGTTAATTGAACAAGAAATTAGAAAACTATGAGAGATCCAAATTTCAACAATATCATATAATTTAACATATTTTGATTTTTTGTTTTTATATCCCTGATTTCTCATTGGTTAATTGGTTATTGAGAGAATCCTCTGACAATAAAAATAAAGCAGAATGATCTGTAATAATTAGTATTTTTTAATGTTAATTTGTGTGGGAAAAAATTTGTCATCGTTGAAATTAGTATGTTGGAAACTTTAAATAATTAATTTTGATTAATAGCCCATTATTTTTTTGAATTTTGCAAAATTTAAATAATTACATACCAGTCAACATGCACTAAACCAGTAAGTAATTAGATAATTTATCAAATGGCGTTAAAAAAACCACTTCTTAGACTAGGTTTCACTTACCCAAAGAAATTTTCAATTACTTATCCACGAAGTATATCATCAGGCAACATAAAATTTACACAGGACCTATAAAAAATCCATTATATCTACAAAATTGGATTGATGATTATTGTAAACTACAAGTATATCATAACATAAATGATATCAACAATTACGAACTCTTAAGATCGCAACTAAAAGAAATAGATGATGATGAATTTGATTTTGGGGTTGATTTACCAAACATGAAAATTGAAAGGATGTCAAAGGCTGTCGTCATTAAAATAGATGATTCAGATAACAAGAATACATCAATAATAGATATGTATGAAGGTTTGACGGAAGCTTTAAATTATTCATTAGAAGATAGAACTTCATCAATTACTGTTATCACTGGAAAAGGTCAATTTTTTTCAAATAACAATATTATTAATATGAAAAATGATGGTGATGTTGATAAATTTATACCCATTTATGAGAAATTTTTGCATTCATTAATAGATCATGATAAACCTTTAATTGGATTGATAAAAGGACCAACAATTGGTATTATGGCAGAATTATTACCTTTGTTTGATTATGTATTAGCTTCCAATGATGCATATTTTAAAACATTAGCTTTTGAAAATGGATTCATGCCTGGAGGTTGTAGTACATTTACTTTTCCAGCCTTTATTGGAACACAAACTTCATTTAATTTTCTGTGGAAAGGACAATCAATTACTGCAATGAAGGCAAAAAGTTTAGGATTAGTTAATGCGGTTGTTCATAATTATTATTTTGAACAAATTGCTAAGAAAAAGATTAGACAATTCTCGAAATTGGATCCTACAAGTTTGATAGTAAGCAAAAAAATTTTTAGAGACAATATTAGGGAAGATCTTTATAAATGTCTTGATGTTGAAAAAACATCTAAACGTTTATTGAAAACGAATAACAAACTTTGAAACAATTAACTTCTGTTAATGATAAATAATAATTGTTATTTTGATAATAATGATTTTTTATTTACTATTAATGGGATAACAATTGATTATGGATATTTTATAATTTATTTTATTAGAGATAAACGATATTGTAAATAATTATATTTTTTATAAACTACGTTTCTAAATAATTTTTATTTATTTAATTAGTGATTAGTACAACTAATTTTTTGATTAAAAAATGATATAAAATATAGAAATTATTTTATTTTTTAATGTTTTGATTTTACTAACAACACACAAAATTTAAAATTATCAATTTGATACATGAGTCTTATACCACAACATAGGTGTATTTTAATATAATTTTGTATCCTAGAATTTTACTCATTTTTATTGCCACATTCTTCCTCGTTTGCATATACATAGTAGTTTATTTTTTTGTGATAAGTTGTATTAACATCACTTACAATAAATAGCATTTCGAGGATGGTCGGGTAAATATATATATTTAAAATTATTTGTAAAAATGAAGTTGAACAATTTAAACAATTCATGCAAAAAGCATTATATTTTAATCTTTGTGTAAACAAAATATTTGAAAAATTTATTCATCTATTTCATTATCAAAACATAAAATTTTAAACATATTGAAAAAAAAATACAATTAATATTTCTTAGATAGATAAATTTGCAAGAACTTATATTAAATTGTTTGATTCCTTCTTTAATAAGCTGTGGATTTCTACAGATTATAATATATAATATATTTCTTTTATTGAAATCATTACTAAAAAGAATAAAATATTTATCGGTTATTAAATTATGTATATTCTTTTTACATTTCTTTGAAAATATTTAATGATGAAAATTAGGAAGACTTTCGAGTATACTTAATTTATTTCTCAAAAAGCCATGTACACTTTTAGAAGGGTAGTACAAAATTACTTATTATTTGTATCAATTTTAAATTTAATGTGATAGTAATAAAATTTTCTTCAGAAAGTATAGTGATGTTGTAACAGTTTATAATAAATTTCACATGGTAATGTTAAGAAGCTGAAAACCGAAAGAAGATGAAGACTAAAGGTATAGAAATTTAAATGAAAAATCATTGAAATTAGGAGAATATAATTACTCAGATAAAATGAAACCATGTTCCTTTATTAATAACATTTGGAAGAATCTATTGACTGTTTGTGGTTGTAGTTGTTTTACAGCAAATGTTTTTATGATTTAAAATAAAGGAATAAATTTTTAAAACCTTAGAAAAGATTCGTTAAGTTCTTACCAGAAATGAATGAAATATAAGAAACTTCAAAAATATTCTTTACTTCAATGATTTGCTAAAAATAAAGCATTAAAGTGCTAATATTGTAGATATCTTGGTGAAATTATTAAAATGAAACAGGATAGTCTTCCAATAAAAAATTTAAGGCAGGGTATTCAGTGAATACAATTAGAACAGTAGAATTCATGTTGGTAGCGGTACTAGACATAGCCAATTGATTTAAAAAAGAAAACACAAAGTATAGGCATTGGTGCTTGTGTAAGAGGTGGAAATATTTTTGATGCTTTCTTATTTTCACCAAGAAATGTTGATAAAAATTACAAAAAGAATGTTTACCCTAGTAAAATGGAATATTTTTAATTTATTTTCACGAAGTTGCACTGTGTAACGTAAAATTGGTTTAACTTTCATAGAAATATATTCATTTGATGTCTTTTGATATTTTAATGAATAAAGTTAAAAAAATATTTATTATGCAAATAACTTACAGAATTGCTTTGCCAAGTCTAGTGTGATATGAAATGCAGATGTAAATAGAAATTAATAGAAAATGTTTTTTTACTTCCAAAATATAATTTACATAAAATTATTATATTATTACATCAGAACGTGAGAAAATATTCTTAATAATTAATATACAAATCGTTTAATAGAATTTTATCCAATAAAATTTATATTAATTTCCACGTTTCAAACTTCAAAATAATATAATTAGTCTTTTTATTTATATATTCCAGATGTTCAACAATATTATTTATTTAACCATAATTCAATTTTAAAAAAGTATTTAGTCAACGAAATTGTACAGTTTTTTGATTCATTTTTTATTATTAATTTATCATAATGAATCTATATGTTTTAATTGTTTTTATATCAGTTATAAATATTTTGCAAAATGTAGGATATCAATCTAAAAAATAATGATTTTGTTTAGGTAGCAAATTGCAAACATTCACGTATATCGAAAAAGCTCACATCTGCAAAAATACCTCCTTATCCTACCAATCCAAAACCTCTCATGTATTATGTTTCAAAAAGACTTGGAACTAAGTTAGTTAGATTAATTAAAAATGAACTTTTATTCATAAATGATATGGCAGTATGCTTTTCGTTCAAAGAACAGAGATCTGAAGTTATAAAAAATAGGCATTAATTTTTATCGTTCTTCAACTAATAAGGTGAAATTATCTACTAGTAAAAAAAGCCAACAAAAGTTTATATGAAAAAGAGTTTAGCTGAAAATTATAGTCAATTTCTCTTTTTTATTGGTCTTTCAATGGGATTAATACCAGAAATTACACGTAATGATAGTAGTCAATATGTAAAGGTTTTTTCTAACAATATTTTAAGTTCAAACTTAAAATATTATAAAGAAAAGAATTATGAAAGTAAATTTATAGCTAATTCTAGTTTTGACGTTTATTCTGTGATGCTTTCTCCTCCGGACTTTGGAAGTAGAAAAGGAAAAAAAGCATACACATTTAAATCTCACCTGGCCAAATATTATAAAAACTCTGTGGAAATTAATTCATATTTTAAGTTCAATGACTATAGACGTTTATGGTACTTACACTGTAGTGATAAGTGTAAAAGAAAAACAGATTATTGTAAGCATGGTGGTTATCCCAGAAATGATTGTGTTTATTGTCATTGTCCGCCATTTTTTTATGGAGATAAATGTGAGAAAATTGTTTACGATCAAAAAATTTGTAGTAACAAACGTCAACTTTTTGCATCTTCATCTGAAAAACAATATTCAATAAGGAATATGCAGTCTTCTTGTTCTTTTTTGATAAAATCAAAAAATAGGAAGAAAAAGTTCAATTTAATATTTTAAATCTAAAATATCCACAAAAAACAAATTGTTGGGAAATTGGTTTTTTGGAAATTAAATATCATGAAGATAAAGGTCTAACTGGTCTTTTATTGTGTGGTAATCGTAAAAACATTTCCTTTCCCTCATTAAGTAGTAAAGTAATTGTCTTGTATTCAGGTTTTAATTTTAATGTTAACCTGACATTTTCCTATAAGGAAGTATAATATAATTTAAAGAAACAATTGTAATATATACGGAGTATTTTTTAAAAGTATAGTGAATAAATTTTGATACATTATAATGTATAATAAAAAATGACTATGACATTACTATTAGTTTGCTAAATAAACTAAAATTTGATTCACGTATCATGTTAGAAATAAATAATTAATATTAAAGATGATAAAAATATCAAGAATATGATAAGATTTATTATTGATAATATAGATTAAGTAATACGAATTTTTTTACTAAAGTAAATTATCTTTATTAGTCTTATAGATCTTTAAATAACAATAAAATAAATAAGGAACAATAATTAGTTAAAAATACCATAGAATCTTTTTAATTTTTTCTAAATTCTAACGAGTTATCGGTCTGATTCTATTTTGACGATTCTATAATAAAATTGGTTAGTGCGTATAAAAATTATGATGATATTACATATGACTCTTTTGCTTATTTATTGTCATTTTTAGCTAAAAATCTTTTTCTGTCATCTTATTAAATAGAGTTTATTATTGTATATATCTTAAAAAAACATAACGATAAGATAATTATAATCATATTAATAAGTGTTACCGCATACTTTTTGTACATATCATAAAAACCATAAAAGAAGTTACTTTAAAAGCAAATTTATTTAATTTTTAAATTAATTAAAAACAACTATTCAAATTCAATAAATATTTTGAAGATTAAATTCATATTACTGTAAACTTTAATGTTTAAAATTGTAGAAAAAGATATATGAATTATGCTTCTATCGTATTGAAAAGTGTTTATTTGTAATTTCATTGATAAAATACTGAAAGAAAAATATTAGAAGAGATAATATCTATAAAATTCAAGTTTTATTGAAATAAATAGCATTTTTTGCATCTTCCCTGGAGGATTTAATTTCCAATATCAATAATTTCTATGATTTGTCAATTTGTAGTCTTGGCAGAATCTTGGAAGCTGAAGAGACTTCCAGTTATTTGAAAGTATGGCACGTAACTTTATAGAGATATTATTAAGCAAGGGTTAGTATTATAAAATAATAAAGATAAATATATATTTAAATGTAGTTTTCAGTTCTTCCTGAGGCCTAATATAAGGTGAAATCATCTGATAAAGTATTCTTTAATCCTTTCTTTTAGACTCCTTTAAGTGATTGGTATGTTTTTATTGATATGATGTTTCATACACGAGAAAAAGGACATTAGTCTAATGGCTATATAACCAATCGCGCAGCTACTTAATTTTTGCCGAGTAATTTTTACATTAACAATTTTCATAGGTATTTGATTTAACAGTTCGGCTGAAAATTGTTATTTAACGCGATTTTATTTTGAAATAAAAAGTATCTTAAGCATGATTAATAATAAATAAACATATTTTGAAGCATTTGCAGTAATTTTTTCTGCAACATTTGTGTCTTTGAATGAACTTTTTTGATTTTTTTTTAAAAAAAATCTCATTATTTTTATCTATTTATTGATAAGGCTTAGCCTGTGGTCTCTCTTTGACTGGCACGACCGTAGTCTATCCCCCGTATAAGGATAAATAAAAACATTTTTAAAGATTACTTAATTAATATTAGTAAGTATTTATATAAATTTGTTTATTTTATAGATATTTTTATCACAATGTTAATAAAAAATTGCCTTTTTTACTTTATAAATTTTGTACGTTATTGTTGTGTGCGACATAGTTTTTTGTGATGGATTAATGTTTACCATTTCCCATACACCTTATCCGACACATTACCCAAGGTTCATGAATTAATTACTAAAAAACGTTGCAAAAAAATAGGCTAAAATAAGAATAACATATTAAAAGTGTAAAAATATCTTAATTATTGTAATATTCTAGTATAGTTAAATATTAATGTTGAAGAATGATGGCTTGGTTTAGTATATGGTATGACATGTATTAGTATATAATAAGTTGTTTTTACCTTTTAATTTCAGAGATATAATTTATCAATAAATAATTTATACATTTTTATTTAACTATTAACACTTTCTAAAAAATAAATTAATAAATTTAAAAATATATTAAAATTAGAACCAATAATTCTACTTAATAAATTATCAAATTTTTTTGTAAACAGATTATTTTTGAAACACTGGACATTCGCTTGTTCAAGAATAATCACAGAAAACGAATTTTTATCATCTTCTTTTTAATTAAATTAAGGTAGGGATCGCTGTGAAGTGTGCATTCGTAGGTGAACTAAATCTAATGGAATAACTAAAACATTGTTACAAGAAAAACTTTGAGTGACCACTTTTTAAACTGAAAAAGTTGAGTTTTATATTCCCCTTTAAAAATTTATCGTTGAGAAAATTTCCGTTGAGGAATTTTTCGATCACCGAATACTAATATGAATTTGTGATCTGAATCTACAGTAAATATTTTCCTTTTAAATATATAAAAACTTCCGACATGTTTTAATTAGATAGTAGATAATAATCAATTTCTTCAAATGCTTTTCCGTTTAGTATACACAATGTCAATCTTCTATATCTCCTTTTCACAAAATTAGTATCTACATTATTGAATCCATTTTTTACTTAAACTTTATTATCAAATCATTTTCATTTTTATATACTTTTATATTGGCTTATAGATGTATGTATACAACGCAAAATGTAACGTTAGCATTTTTGACCCTCTAGATTTCAGAATGGAATTCTGAAATTTTGCATGGGAGTAAATTTCAGCATGAACTATCATAATTTAAAAAGAAAATATCAAAAAATTTTTTAAGTGGACATAAGTGAGATCAAAGTGCCAAAAATGGTGATTTTTTCGAATTTAATGGCCGGAAGCAATTAAACAATAAATTTAATACAAAAAAACATAAGAATTTAATATTTATGTGCGTCATCATTATGTGTTAAATAAATCTGTTTACAATATAAGTAAAAAATCGTGTTTTTTTGGCATCACTAGAAGGTTTTTCGTGACATTAAAATTAAGAAGAAGGATTTTAGAAAAAATTAAAACTTTTTGGGTTTAAAATTTTTAGACATTAACTTTCAACGTTTTTAATGTATATTTTTAAAAACTTAAACCCGTTTAAGAAAAGATTTTTGTAAATTATTTTCTTTTTATTGTTGTAAGTTTGCAATTTTTAAATTTTTTTTGCTTTTTTAAAAAATTTAATATTAATTTTGTTAAATAGTTAGCTTTCATTAATTATAACAAGTTTAAGATAAAAATGTATTTATTTTATAAAGAGCATGGTATTTATACATTACATAAAGAGATTACAAGCAAATGGTTTTTAATTATTATACATACGAAACAGATTTTTAGTAATTTAAAAATTATTAAATTTCATGATTGAAAAAATGTACCTGTGAACTGTTAATTTGATCTTTTATAATAAAACATTTTTCATCGTAAAGCTTGTAGATAATTAATTTACTGCCACGAGAAATCATGAAAATAAGTAACAGTAGCACAAATCTTAGTTTTTTGTAAAAATATACTTTTATATTGAGATTCATTCTGCTCACTCAAAAGGATGAAAATAAATTTTGATTTTTTTATTATCATCTTACCTGGCAATATAAAAATATCGCCCTCCCAGGCATTTAAATACTTAACTGTTTGTAATTGAACAATTGTTGTAGTAAGCATTTCTTTTAAATTATTTACATTTTGTTCTTTAATTGTTAGAAATTAAAACAATTTCTTTTGTAGATATTCGTTTATAAATGTAATATTATATATATCCCTATTTTTTATTATTTTGATAAAAAAAGCTCTTATTATTTATTATGTAGTAATGTTTTTTGTAGTCTTTGATAAATGTTTAAATGCTTAGGAGGGCGATACTTTTATATTGCTAGGTAAAGTGATAATAAAAAATCAAAATTTATTTTCATCCTTTTGAGTACGCAAAATTTATTTTCATACTTTTGAGTGTGCAAAATGAATCTTAATATAAAAGTATATTTTTACCAAAAACTAAGATTTTTGATACTGTTATTTTTTATATACTAAACGATGATATCTTATCTAAATTTGTTTTTTATAGCTTTTTAATTCACAATTTAAATTGTTAACAAGTATTTTAAACTCACTAAGTATAATATTTTATATAGTATGATAGTATATCTGGGAATTTATTACACTTTTTATTAAATTTAAGCCACACTAATACAATAAGATACAAGAAAATAAATTAAGATATAAAAATTACTTGGTTAGAATTATATTTTAGACATACCCAAGATCTTCTGTCTTGGTTTCCCCTTCTTAAGTTAAATATATTTTTTCTTTTACACTTCTAACCCCTAAAATTATACAATAAAAAAAAAAACATATAATAAACTGAATAATTAAGTAATAATATAAACATAATAAAATATTCTAGGGAAGTTATAATATCAACATATAATAATGACTAATATGGTTACATTATTTTTCATAAATAAAGTAGCGGGTTACTTCTCTTTTATAAACAGTAAATCATCACTATTTTATGTCACTCCAGTAATTTTTGTAAATTCAAAATCTCATTAAAAAATGCTTTCCTTCTTGTAGAGTGTACTGAGTTGTTAATGCATAACAAATTACATAAAGCAATTTTTTTCTATTTTGAATAAAATTTTTCCTTAAACATCTACTTAGAATTCAACTAATTTTGCACCTTGTGTATATATTTTTTTCGCTATGAATCTTATTATACCAATTCTTATATCAGATTTACTTATAAAAAAAATGACAGGTTCTGCTTAGAGTGAAATTTTCTCATATTTTACGTTTTGCACCACAAACATTTAAAATTATCATATTAACTTCTACTATCTTCTCAATCAATAATTTTAAATCAGAATTAAGCTTTAAAGTTTGTACACCTACTTTATTATAACATTCCCCGTATAACGTTCTCAAGTGAAACAACAATCTATTAAAATAGTGTTCAAATTTATTAAAATTAATAAAAAAAAAATTAGAAAATTAAAAAGACAAAATTTTGTTGAAGTGGCAATTACTATCTAGCAAACATGAGATTTCACCAATTTTGTCTTACAAACATGGTTAAACTTTTTGACATCATGTAAACTAACTATTATTTTTAATTAAAATGCAGCGATTTTATTTGTTTCAAAATCATAAATCTCGAACAAATATTATAGTTCTAATTAGCATTACATTTTTTCTAAAATAAAAAAATTTTAAATTTAAACAGTATCAATATTCAAGCACAAATACAAATAAACTATATAAGGGTTACAACTTTATTAATTTTGACAAAATTAGAAATGAAATATTTAATTTCATTTATTTTTCTAGCTATTCTTTATTTTATAGATTTAACTGAAACTAAACACAATAGATTTGATAGTGAACATGATAAGAAACATTTTCGTATTAAATGGCATCCATACTGTACAAAGTGTGGTCCTTCTTTACTAGCTGCTAAAAGAGCTACAAAATATTACAATAAGAAATACTATACACACCCTTTCAAATTTGAGAAATTATTAATAGCAGAGAAATCAGTAGAAAATCCATCGAAAATAAGAGTATTTTTCTTTGCATGTCTTACACCTTGTAAAAAAAATTTTAAACATAAACGAGATAATATGTTTAAAGGACGTAGAAGAATTTGTGATCTTTTCCGTGCTACATATGAAAAAAAACGTGATACTGGAAAACGTAAAATAAAGGTTACAAAGTTAAATGGTAGAGAAGATAAAAGAAAACGTTGAACAATTAGATCAGCTCCAGCACGTCATCCAAAATCTTAAAAAGCAACAATTGAAAAGACCAGATTAAACATAAAGTGATAAAAGAGTATAAAAAATTGAAAAATATATTTCAATTTAAACCCATTTTGCGAGTCACTCGAACACTTTTTTAAAATTTTGTAATAGTAAAAAATTTGACCCCTCATTTTTATTTCATTAATAAAACGAGCAACCAAACAAGTGTATGTTGTGAAATTTATTGAGCCTGTAACTTTGGCAAACAGTAGTAGCAGTGAGTCAAAGTTGAAAAAATTTATTTTTACAAATTTGAGATAAATTGATTTTTTTAAAAGTAAATATTATTTCTAGGAGTACTTTTTTTATGAAAAAACGAATGAGAATACTTCCGCTTGATAATTTTACGCCTTTGTAATCTTTAAAAATTTTTTTAAGTTTTTCCACATTTTGGGTACAAAAATGAAAAAAGTGATGATTTTACTATGTTCATTCGATGTCTCATGTGATTTTACATCTAGATCATTAGAAATCATAAAAATAAAATGGGAAAATGAATGTGATCTTGAGTGAATAAGAATACAGGTATATTCATATATATTTTTTAACTTTTGGTAAAAAATAGAAAAAGCGCATGTTTTCACTATACTCATTAGATTTTTCATGTAATTTTACATTTATATCTATGAAAATCATGAAAATAAAATAGGAAGGTAA
Source organism: Strongyloides venezuelensis (assembly GCA_963280985.1). Classification (NCBI taxonomy): domain Eukaryota; kingdom Metazoa; phylum Nematoda; class Chromadorea; order Rhabditida; family Strongyloididae; genus Strongyloides; species Strongyloides venezuelensis. The sequence continues at coordinate 18,162,839 of CAUJLX010000002.1, read as the reverse complement.
ATGTGTTCTTATACAAAATATAGATTCCAATTCAATATAGTAGAATATTGGTATATTTTAATAATATATTTCAAATTTTTTTACAATAAATATTGTTTCTGACAGTAATTTTTTATAAAAAATTGAATGAGCATAGTGAAAACATCGCTTTTTTTTTATTTTTGTACTCAAATGTTAAAGACTCTATTCTAAATGAAAATGCTTGTATTCTTCTTATTTCATTATCACATTTACCTTCTCATTCTATTTTCATAATTTCCATTAATCGAGATGTAAAATCACATAAAACATCGAATAAGAATAGTGGAAACATGCGCTTTTTCCATTTTTGTACTCAAATGCTAAAAAATCTAATCTATATGAATATACCTGTATTCTTTTTTATTCCAGATTACATTTATCTTTTTATTTTATTTTCATAATTTTCTTGGATCTGGATAAAAAATTATATGTAAAATCGAATGGGCATAATGGAATCATCACTTTTTCCATTTTTGTACCCAAAATGTGGAAAAACTTAAAAAATTTTTTAAAGATTACAAAGACGTAAAATTATCAAGCGGAAAGTATTCTCATTCGTTTTTTCATAAAAAAAGCACTCCTAGAAATAATATTTACTTTTAAAAAAATCAATTTATTCCAAATTTGTAAAAATCAATTTTTTCAACTTTGACTCACTGCTACTACTGTTTGCCAAAGTTTCAGGCTCAATAAATTTCACAATATACACTTTTTTGATTGCTCGTTTTATTAATGATATAAAAATGGGGAGTGTCAAATTTTTAATTGAGTAAAATTGGAATAAGGTAAACTCTAGAAAAGAGTATAAAACCGGGGGAAATTGATGAAATATTTATTTTAAATGATGAAATCACACGTGTCATTAAAGTTTTATCATAATATTTACTAATTTTGTAATTTTTAGAGGGTTTTTACATTTATAATATTAATTGTGCATTGTATCTGATTATTAATTATTCTAATAAATTTGAACCTTTATTATTCTATCTGTATACTTTTCTGCCAATTGGAGGGGTCCAGTCAAATAAAAATTTTACTGGTATAAAGAAGTGACCTTTACCAATTCATGGCAAAGTCAGAAGAAATTCTGCGGATATTAAGAAAAGATATTGAAGTGATTTCTCTAGATAGAGCATCTCTGAAAAAAATTGAAGAACTTGCATCTATCTTTCTAACAATTTTAGAAAATCATCATATTAAAGAGCCTAGTCGTCTTGCTGTAAGGTTAGCGAAGGAACATAGGCAAATTTATTCATCAATCTTCAACCGAACCTACAATACGTGTGTTAACATTGTAGAAGAACATATCAATCAACAAAAGGAATTACCTGGTGATAGTGAAATTTCTGAATTTGAAAACTCGTTTCTAAGTTGCACAATGAACGATCTTGGTGCTGAAGAAACTGCAAATTTACGTACAAATGTGGAGAATCTTACCATCCAACTTAATCAACTCCAAACTTCACTCGAGCAAATGAGATTGGCTATAATTGGAAGAACCAACAGTGAACATGTCTTTAGCGATCATGTTAATCCGACCATACAAACACATAAAATGGATCCGTTTAGTGGAGAGAAAGAAACCTTCCCGTCATATCTTCAAAAGTTTAATGCCTATTGTCGTTTATCAAATATACCAGATGATCAAAAGTTAGATATTCTTATTCTTCATCTAAGAGGAAGAGCTATGGATCTTCTGATAGCTAATGAAAACGCAAGAAATTCATTTGCTGAAGCTGTCAATTTTCTGGAACGAAATTTTAAGGGAAGCACAAGCCTATTAGCTGCACATACCAAATTAGACAACATCACGTGTTTGAAACCAGAAAACTTCGTAACAAGTGCTGAAGAAATTGGAAAGCTGATAGATCAAATATATGTTACTGATTCAGAAGACGTTAGACTTCAAAAGAAACTTACAAGAATCTCTCTCTTACTACCACTTGAATTGCGTACAACTTTAGAATTTATGAATGTTGATGTCTTTGAAACTGCTATACATCGTGGATATAAGATGTGGATAAATTATGAACAAGCGAAGAAGAATAAGACCAGAGAGAACAAGTTGTATAAAGAGAACCGGAGATTCCAGGGTAAATGCAGTAATTGTAATAAGGAAGGACACATGACTAAAAATTGTCGTTTACTTAAGAACAATGACAACGTTTCCAAAAATAATCCACCTACTGCAAAAAACCAATTTTCTGGGAGCTGTGTCGAACTTCAAGAAAGCAAAAATATTCATAATCTTCCTATCATTAAGGTATTTATTAATGATCTTGCTATTCCTGCTTTACTTGATAGTGGCTCCACTATTTCTATGATTTCCCAATCTTTAGCTAATAAATTAAATTTAAATATTGTCAAAGGAAACAATTTTGTTCGTAGCTTCAATGGATCATATCATAAACCTAATATATGCTTGAAGGATCTAACCATTACTATTGGTACTCATTTATTCACATGGAAACCATTGATAATGGAAACTACTGAAAATGAGCATATGTTTAATATTTTGTTAGGATGTGATTTCTTTAAAGATAAAAATGTTAAATTTTGCTTTGTCAAAGGAGAACGTAGAATTATCATTAATGGACAATCTATCTCTTGTATTAATAATCTTGACATTCATGAGCGACCTTCTTGTAGTATTAAATCTAAACGTATACTACATATTTCATCTGATAAAACTAAAAAGAATTGTGAAATTATTTCTAAAATGTGTAAAATAAACACTCAAAAAAAAGACAACTTACGTGATGATGATAGTATAAAGAAAATGGATGATTCCACTTATATTGAACTTAATGTAAGTAAAAATGAAAATTCTAAACTTGATTTAAAACCCAATAATCTTCCCATATTATGTAACATGGCATTATATGAAAACAAAAATTCTATTTATCATGATGAGATTTCTAAACGATTCCCCAATCTTTCATGTAAACATAAATTTGATGTAGGGCCTGGAATACTTAAAGTACCAGACCAAGTAGTTATTGAAAATGTTGATATAAAGAAAAATGTTAGATTCCCCTCTCGAACTGATAAAGAAAATGAAACCATTAATTCTTATATCGAACAAATGGTAAATGCTAATATCTTAGAAAAGGGTCATGTCCCATATATTCACCCTCTCTATTGTATACCTAAACCTGGTGCTACTGAAGATTTAAGAGTAGTCGCAGATTTGAGAAGTATTAATGCACAAACTGTTCCGTTTAATTATGAAAGTGAATTGTCTAAGGAAATGTTTGCTAGATTATCACAAGCTAAGAAAATAAGTAAATTAGACATGAATAATGCATATTATCAATTAAGTTTAAGTGAGAAAATGTATAAATATTTCGGTGTTCAAGGACCTAATGGATGTTATTTCTTTAAGCGTCTTCCACAAGGTGCTAAGAATAGTAGTATGTTATTTAATGCAACTCTTGAAAATTTATTATTACCTTTCAAAAACAATGTTTTGATATATTGTGATGATATTGTCATTTATTCTGATGAAAATGATGATCATTTTGAAATAGTGATGTCTATACTTAATAAATTCTCTGAAACTTCTTTACGTATAAATATCTCTAAATGTAACTTTGAATGTAGCAGAATAACTTTCTTAGGATTTCAATTAAGTCCTGAAGGCATCTCACCATCTGAAGAAAGCCTTAAACGATTTAAGAAAAGAAAAAAAACCAATAAATACCAAAGAACTTAGATCTCTATTATTAAGTTGTAATTACTTTAGAGGAAATATTCATAAATTCGTAGATTTATCTCAACCATTGATGGAAATTTGTCCCAGTAAAGGTTCTAAACGTATTGAATGGAATCCTACTCTCGACAAACAATATGAAGCTCTCGTTGAAGCTGTACAAAATGCTGAAACCATATATTATCCTGACTATTCTCTTCCATTCTATATAACCAGCGATGCATGTCAGTATGGTATTGGTGCATATTTATCACAATTTCATGGAAATTCGGAGAAAATTCTTGGGTATTTCTCAAAGAAAATTGATTCAACTGTTAAAGCACGTAATCCAACATTTACTGAAGCCATAAGTTTAAGAAGAAGCTATTTATTATTTTAAACCAATAACTAGAGGTCATTTAACCTACTTAAGAACTGATCATAAAAATTTGGTAAATATAGTAAACAATGGAAACAATCCACGTTATGGAACTTTGATTGAAGCCGTAGAATCTGGAAATTATAAAATTTGTTTTATCAATGCTTTAAACAATCCCGTAGCTGATGATTTATCCAGGTATGGTGTTGTAAATACCATCATTGAGGAAAACTTGTTACCTAAAAGAATCTTAACTAAGGAAATTCAGTTAGCTGATGATGATATTAAAAGTGGTTTAGAATCAAAGAAATATATTTTAGAAAATGAACTGATCATGTTTGAAAAGGAAGGAGAAAAATTACCTGTAATTCCACGAGATGTAATTAAGGATGTTTTATTTATTGCACATGATCAGTCTGGACATTATTCATACAAAAAGACACTCGACACTATTTCTAACAAATGTTTTTTCGAATCCATGAAGAAGATTATACATGACTATTGTAGAACATGTCATGAATGCCAATTAAGAAATATAAGTCCTACAATTATACTAGATGATAAAGCCGTAATTTACACTAAACCAAATGAATGTATAGCTATAGACATTTGTGGGAAAATATCGCCTGCTTCAAATTCATACTGTTATGTGCTAGGTATCATAGATTGCTTTAGTAGATTTGTAACTTTGATTCCACTTAGACGATACGATTATTCAAGTGTAAGCAAAGCCCTATTCCACCAATATTTTTATATTCATGGTCTACCTTCTCAAGTTTACGTTGATGGAGGAGGAAACTTCAAAAACAAGAAGTTAAAGAAGATGATGGTTGATATGAAAGTCAACTTAACAAATACTATCCCTTACTATTCGAAGTCCAACACAATCATTGAGAGAATGTTTAAACAAATGCAGAATTGTATTGCTAAATATGATGGTGAATGGAGTGAATTATTACCAGCATGCGCATACTATCACAATGTCATGGAGCACTCAACTACAGAAAAGTCTCCATACTATCTACACTTTCTACGAGAACCAAATACTGGTCTAGACATATTCGTAAAGAAAGCAAATTTTAATGAAATTGATTATGATCGAGATAAAACTGATCTCCAAGCTTACGCCATTAAAGCCTATAAAATTGCTGAAAATGCTATAAAAAAAAATAGAAACTTTAAAGAGATTGAAAATGAAATCATATTCAAACCAGGAGAAGAAGTACTTGTCTTGAAAAAGCAAAATAGAAATAAATTTGACAATCGTTATGAAGGACCATTTATTATAAAATCTACTGATCAAAGAAATGCTAATCTCTATCGTTCACCTGGAAAAAAATTTTCACTCGTCACGTTTCTCAATTGAAACGTTACTTCAGGAGAGATGAAGTAAAATTGGAATAAGGTAAACTCTAGAAAAGAGTATAAAACCGGGGGAAATTGATGAAATATTTATTTTAAATGATGAAATCACACGTGTCATTAAAGTTTTATCATAATATTTACTAATTTTGTAATTTTAGAGGGTTTTTACATTTATAATATTAATTGTGCATTGTATCTGATTATTAATTATTCTAATAAATTTGAACCTTTATTATTCTATCTGTATACTTTTCTGCCAATTGGAGGGGTCCAGTCAAATAAAAATTTTACTATTGTACATAGAATGTCTGATTAACTCAAAAAACGGATTTTAAATAATAGCTGTAATGAAAAATTACACAAACTAAATTTTAAAAAAAATTAAATTTAAAAGAGATTTTAATACTTTTACTGTTATAAGATTTTTAGTAATTTTTTCGTTATTTACCTATGATTGCAAAATTATTGCTTAGAACGTTTTATAAAAGTCTCGAAAAATAAATATTTTTACTTCCTTAAAGAGTCTCTTATTCTTATGTTCTCTTATTGTGATGTGGCCTTATTTTTGGTGTAGTGAGTTCTCCTGCTACATGTATCCTAGCGGATAAATGCTAGCCGGTTCCCACTATCTTAACCGAGTATTTAATTTATGAAGAAGTATGTTGGAGCATACGTGCTCAATCTGATTTAAACAAATAGACACATTAATTTTTAATATAACCTTTTATTTTATAATTTATAACAAACAATATACATATGTTAAATGGAAGTTAATATTATCCAGAGTTTAGGATATGGAGTGCTATTCAGCACCTCTGATCTTGTCCTCTATTCGAGATTATTCAAAACTAAAACTAAACCAAAAACTGAAACTTCTGAAATATTTTCTTCTTAAATACTGCTTTTCCTTCTCCTCCTTTTATTAAACTTCTTCTTAGTTTAATTAAAGGTTGTTTTTTCTTCTTTCAGATGTTTTTCTTAAGTATAAGTTCAGATTTATATAAAATAATATTTAAATCTGTACATAATACTTATTCTATTTATCAGTTCTTTCTTATCTCTTGACTTGATTAGTTGAAACATATTTATAATAATATTTCTTATTATTATATATATAATATGTATTTTTTATTTCCTTTTCTTAATACCGGGCATTGCGACTTTAGCAGATGTTATTTTTTATCGTTTCTTGTAGTGATTTTTTAGAATGGACATTTTTTAAAATTTAAATGAATCAAAATCCTATTTTATAACCATTCTTAAACCTTTATTAGTAACCAAAAATTAAATGAGAAATTTTTTTATAATCTTAACACGTTTAGTAAATTATGTAATTTTCTGATAGCTTCATAATAACTATTTTTTTATCTTGTGATTTTTGTAGTCCATTTACATATGTTATCATTGCCAACATGAATATTTATTCCTGAATTAAAAGAAAGAAAAAAAATAATTAAAAAATGCACTCTCAATTTAAAAGCACAAAGTTTACCTATTTTTATTACAAACTTGTTATTATATATTTTTTATTAAAATGCACATTTCAATTCAGTTCTCATTTGAACCTACAATAAATATTTTCTAGATCAACATATTGAAATTTTCAACATTTTTTAAATTTCGTACAAGGAAATAGTCTTTTGTTAGATGTTTTTTCTTTAAAGAACATTATAACATAATAATAAAAACCCTATAATTTTAAACTCAATACATATTATTAAATTTTACACCACACCTGTTTTCGTGTGATGTTACATATTTTTAAAAAATAGAGTATGCACATTTTAAAAAAAAGAAATTGCATATTTAAGGAAAAGAGAAAATAAATTTATAAAAACATTCTTGTATATTTTTTATACTCCTGATTTAAATAAAGTAAATATACGTAATTGTAACAAGAAAATATGATCAAAATTATATAATAAAATTGCATTGGACTTTTTTTATAATTACATTTATAATTTGAACATAGTATTATATATTTTTAATTTTTTCTAAAATATTTTTTATATTTTTTTTGAATAATTTTTTATATTGATCACATATATATTATAACGTTAAGCAGTATTATTTTATGTATTATATAGAATTCCTTATTAATTAACTAAACGGAATAAAAATTTTTCGACATTTTTTTTATTAATTTTCTATCAATTTTATTTGTAATTAAATTGATAAATTAATTATAATGTCACATATTTTTAAAATATTTTTTATATTTTATTTAAATAATTTTTTATATTCACTTCATATATATTATAATATTTATTAGTTTTTTTTTTTGCATATTGTAAAAAATGTGTTATTAATAAATTAATAGAAATACCATTTCTTCAATAATTTTTTAAAGTTAAATATATTGTTTATTATTAATTATTAGTAAATTAATAAATAAAGTTCATTTTTCATATTAAATAAATTTTTAATTGAAAAATACTAAAAGTATTTCTACTAGAGTTCAAGAGTAACCTTTTGAAGTCCGTAGTTTCAAAAAGATTGAAAATCTAATATGCATGATTTCTGAGAATTTGTTCTCGAGATTTAATTGAAAACAACTTTTTCTCGATAATATTGTATTTTTATAATCTTTTATTCATTTTAAAAGTTTAAAATCTAACTTAAAATATATTTTAAGATGGATAAAAAATTTTAATTTACTATATTGTTATATCTTTGTATTCATTTTAAAGTATTTTTAAGTTTTGAGTTAAGTTTTTGATGAATGTCGTTCTAAAAAAGTAATGTGACATTGAATAAAGTTATTTTCATTAAATTTTTACAACAATTTATTAGATAACATTAATTTTTATTAATTAAAGTTGAACTTATTTGTAAATTAATTTTTATTTTTAAGATATAACAGCAATTTTAAGTGAATATAGACTCTTTTAACATTTTTGATCATGCAAAACAAATTGCGGATAATACTGAAAAAGTTATCAATTTATTTTTCAAAGAAAATTATCTCAATAACAAACAAATAGAAGGAGTAAATAGAATGATAATAAATATATTTAAGACAAGTCAGGTACCAGTGCTGACACATGCACTGACATTCATCAAATTTATGACAGTTAAATCTGAAGGTGAGGATTTTAAAAAAATTGATCTGCCTTTGGCACCAGTTCCACCCTCTAGACCTAAAATGAAAGTTGAACAAAATATTCCTTATTCAATAAATTTAAAAAAAGATATCGAAAAATAGAAGATATTGGTGGTATTGCTGACGACATGGAAGTTCTTGAGGGCATATAATTTGTTGACGACTTTTCTTCTGGTCTAGTACTAGGATATTACTAAGAATCTTTTTTTTAAATCATATACATACACCATTTCATAACTATGAACTTACACCTTCATCATTTTTTAGTATATCATACAAAGACAGTGACGACGTTACCAATTACATTGTATCAATAATTTCAACTATATTATATCATTCTCATTTTCTATAAAAACAATTGATAAATTTGTTATCTACAATCAGTTACTACCTAAAATAAGATTATCATTTGGTTTGACAAAATGACGAGCTTTATGATTTTCTAACCAACCTATAAAACTGTATTATTAAAAATTCGTTTAGCACATTACAAATTATAATATAAAGCACAGTAATTTTTTATATATTATATAATTTTTATCAAGATATTAAATATTATATCAATATGTTTTATTTTATGTTCATACAGTGATTAAAGTGTTCTTATTAAAAAATTAAATTTTGTTTTCATAATTTATTTCACAACTAATATTTCATTTAAAATGTTTTTATATCTTTCTAGTTATTACATATAATTTTTTATATATAATATTGAAAGTTTTTGTCTTTAGAATGAAAATACACAAACAAAACTATCTTCACATTTTTTGCATAAACATTTTTCAAAAAAATTAATTCAAATCAAAATTATTTCAAATTTTTCACTCTCAAATATTTTAAAATGGATTAAAAAATTTATAAAATGACTAAAGAAATAAAAAGCGTGGAGTTATTTATTTACAAAGCTCATATTAACAGATAAAAACACTGATTCCTTTAAAACAATAATTTCATTTTTTCTTTTTAATTTTAACATAGTTTTTCAATACTGAAAGTTTATCTTGCCGAGGATTACGTTTTTGCCCTATTGAAAATGGTTTATTTGTACCCATTACTACGGGTAATGGTGCTTTAATTCATCATCGCTACTTTCACCACTATCAGTTATCTCCACTACAATCTCTTCAAAAATTTTTGTGGATGATGATTCATTTTTATTTCCAAATAAAGAATTTGGTAATTCTTCATTCTCCTTCTCTTGAGCTTCACATCATCTGTTATTGAAGAAGCTTTCTGTTCGATGAGATTCTCCAAATTAAAGTTAATATTTCTCCTATTAGTTTTTTGTAATTCTTTTCACTCATTCAAAACATCCATCTCCGCTTTGCTCTGCTAGATTCTTTTCTCAAGTATTTTCATTGAATTATTCTTTTCAGCTTCTTGCTTTCATCCTTCACTTTTTTTGGTTTTGATATAATTTATATGCTTCAAACAACCTTGTTGCACCACTTTCAGTCGTATAATCTGTATTTTCTAAATCTCTTTTGACTTTAATCTCCGCCAAACTATTAGGAAATTTTTATTAAAATGTTATATAATTATTCAAAAAATTAAAACTAAAATACCTAAAGGTAAATCTAAATAATTTTAAACCTAAGTAATCATCTCCATGAGCTGTTTCTATCTTCATATTGATATTCTTTCCTTTGTAAATGTATTCTTTTCAAGTATTACATTGCATATTAAAAGGTACTGTAGCACGTTGCATAAAATAAAATGACTTTATTGTTCTTATCTTAGAAACCTTTGATTTATCAAAATCAGGTGGGAAGTATTTTTGAAGAACTTTTCTTTCTGTTCCAGTCATTATTTAATAGGTACAGAAAATATCAGGTGTGTTTTTTTATCAATGGAAATGTAAATCCAATTTGTTACAATATTTCTCATTAAGATAGTCTTGTTTTATCAAAATACCAACATCCATGTATCAATCAAAGAGTGACATACTAAAACCATCTGGAGTAGCGGTTTGGAATTTTACATTTCCAGTTGCATTACCATAAATACTGGTGGAATTAAGATGAAATTCTGGAAAAGCAATATAACTTCAGTCAATTGCAACTCACTTTTCGTGATTAACTCACCAATACAAAGACCATCAATACAACTACATTGGGAAAAATTTTTTATGATCTGTAGGAATAATTTTAAAATATTATCATCAATCATAAGATGACTTAGTTTTGAAAATTCAAATGCATAGGCTGCTGAATCCAAAACACGATCACTATCAAAGTCAATACATAGACACTTATTTGTGTTGTATGGATGAATAACATAATTTGGTTTTGGAATTTTAAGATCATTTCGATGTCCTTCATAATATATAAGATCCTATATTGAAATTGTAAAGCTAATTGTTGATGATTCTGGATTTGATGTTAGAGGATAATCTATATGAAAGCCTTTAAAAGTTCCTGTTAACCTAATATCTAATGGGAATGACCCCAAAAATTTTGTTACTTTGATCGCTTTCAACTTTTTCAATCACTTGACATATAACTTCTATTTTTTCTTTAAAATGTTTCTCAATCTCTTTTCTAAATAAATCAATAATGTCATCAAGTAAACTTCCGTGGAGTTTAATATCAAATATCCTAAAATTAGCTGTACAATTAGAATTTTAAATATTTGGATTACCATTAAGAGATGAGATACCAACAAAAGCATCAACAGAGGTACTTCAAATTGTAACATCAACAGTTTCTAATTTACTTACATGAATAAACCCTTATTTAATTTTAACTTGATAATAAGCTGACATTTTTCCTTATATTCCCTGTAAATTGATACCAAGTTAATCAGATGGTGAGAATTGAAATACATTTGAAGATTTAGGAATATTAAATTCTTCAATTTTGATTTGGGATAAATGGTATGTGAATTTAAGGAACCCTTCAATATCTGGTATATTGACTTTGGCGATTGCAGAATTTATGTAGTCAATTGCAACACCAGCCATATAATTTAAGCCAACACTACTGAATTGAATCTGTGCACTAGGAATTGTATTTCTATTAACATTTCTTAATTAAACGCTAGAAATATTGTTAAAAAACATTTAATAACCTTGAATAAATCATCCATACAATGTAAATGTTCAATGATTGAATGTCAAGAAAAATCACAACCATTTTATGTTCCTTTTTGCAGCTTAACTTGATAGGAAACATAATCATCTGCTTATGATAAAACTTAAGCTAGTTACCCTTTAATTTTTACAAATAAAGTTATTTGAATATACTTTATTTTTTCGTGATATCATAATGTATAAAAAATGAATACATTAATGTGAAAGATAAAAAATGGTTGTCATGCAGAAAATATAGCATAAAGTAATAAATCTAAATAACTAAGGTGATGAACCATTTTCATTATTTACCAGTCCATATTCATAATCATTGATCAGACAGTAAATCAAAATATTGTCACGGCAAACTGTTATCATTTAAAAAAAATAGTAAGTTCGTTTATTAACATAAAGTTTAAATTCAGCACTATTTTTTAACATGTTACACTATATGTAATTATTAATGTTTTGAGAGCATATTAATTAAATTTCATATAAATAAAGATTAGAGAATCTAATATGTTAGAAAAAATGTTCTATCACTATTCGCTATATTTTTATAGATGACCGATTGAAACTTTTGCTGAAACCAATATAAAAATATAGTATTAAAACAGGCCGTTTAAAGTATTTGATAATCTTATTTTAGGTAGTAACTGATTGTAGATAACAAATTTATCAATTGCTTTTGATAGTGAATGAGATTGATATAATATAGTTGAAATTATTGATACAATGTAATTGGTAACATTGTCATTGTCTTTGTATGATATACCAAATAACAATGAAAGATGCAAGTTCATATTTATAAAATGGTGTATGTAGATGATTTTAAAAAAATTTTCTCAATAATATCATAGTGTATTTCACAAAATGTATATCACAATACCATATCTTTTTCTAGTATGATATTCAGTTATGATTTTATACTCTTTTTTTAAAACTATTCATATCTATAGAGTACGTAGTGATATTGAGGTGTCTTTCAAAAAGTGTTAAGATTATATGGACTGTTAAACATCGTTTTCTAAATTTTTCATTCAATCATGGAACATAAATTCTATAAAGAAAATTAAATAAACATTTGAATCTTTGGCTTTTATTGGCTTTCAAATATATTTCCTTATAATTATTATGTCAATCTTTCATCAATTTGATGCCAATATTTAACTGAGAGTTTCCAATTTTTCTGAAAAATTAGTCATAAAGAATATTATTTTTGATGGAATTTATTCAAAAGTATATTGTAATCTGATTTTGACACTCTTGAAAACAATAATAATACAAAAAAGACAATAAATATGAAAGCTTTATTGATGATAAAAATATTAAGACTAATCTATATTCAATATTATATGGCTTTTATTTATGTTATATCTATTAGTAATGTTTACGTTTTTTGTTAGCCTTGCATGAATAATAACATTTTGATATAAAGAATGTAATCATGTTTTCATTTTTAAATGATATTTAAAGATACATTTTTTTCCTAAACAGGATAAAGTATTATTCTTAAATAATAAAATCCATGTTTTCTCTAGTACTAAAGTAATATAATTAATCAAATTAGCACTAATAACTATTCTAAAAATAATAAAATTCTCTTTGCAAAATTAATTTCAATTAAAAAATTAGTAGTCTTCTTAATTTAAATGAGTCAAAGAGGAATGAAATAATTTTTTTGTTTTAGAAGGTCTTCCATTTTTTTCACCAACGTAATATAACACAGAAAAATTTCATATGATAGCATAAATGCTAAAAAAGTGGAAACATTGAAATAAAAATAATGAGTTTCTTTTTAAAATATCATTCAAAAAGTCAACTTGATATAATGGTTGATCCTCAGATTATTAGAAATCATTAGTTAGTAATCTAATGTTGTGGTAAACATGAAAGATATTCATCTTTAAGAGAAAATTTTAATAATTTTTTTCTTTATGTTTTCTTCATATTTCTCTAAAAATGATTTACATTTTGTTTTTAACAGCAAGATAAAGATAAATAATAAGTGAATTTTTTCATCTCTGACGTTAAAACTAGAAAATACTAATATCTCGAGTTCATGAATGAAAAAATTCCAAGCATGAAATATCACGAATAGCCCGATTTAAATAATTTTGTAGATTAATTAAAAAGAAGAAAAAAACAAGTAGTGATTATCAGACATTATGTCAATTCTACTAGATATGTTTTTTGAAGAAAAAAAAGTAATTATTAAAAAATAAAAAATTCAAAAGTAAAAAAAATTTATTTCGTACTTTAATTATGCAAAATTCTTGAAATCGTAATTGATTGTATAATTTTTGTATAATATGAAAAATCTCTTTCTATAATAATAAAACGTATATTAAAGTACGATTTAATTGTTCTTTAAAACTATTAATTTAATATATAATTGAAATTGTATATTAAATAATAGATAAATTAATTTTGATAGGTAATCCTTATTTTTAATAGTTTTTATTTATAATTTTTTTGTATTGTTTTTTCGTGTCACATAATTTCACTTGTATCAATAATTAATTTTGTTTAAAAACAAGTATATTTTTGTTTGTGTCAAAGTTTATTATTTTAAAATAATACTTCACAATAAATACATTTCATTTGTATAAAATCACTTTTTTGAGTGATTATACTAAAGTTTAATAAAGACATTTTTGAATAATATTTATGACTCTTTTCAAGCATTTGGAAAAGAAAAAATAATTATATAACACGATTATTTTATGTTAAATATTTTTTTTAGATAAATTCACTTTAAATTTATAATAATTCGATGAAAATATTAAAAATATGTTTTAAAAATGTTTTATATAATGTACTTTTTAAACAAATATGTAATAAATTTTTTAAAATGTTACATACAATTATAATATGTTTAACAATTACAAATTTTTTTTATAATATACTTTTTAAAAAATATGTAGTCAATTATTTAAAATGTTACATACAATTATAAAACGTGCAACATGCACATATTTTTTAAATGTGTATGTATATTATGAGAATATACTAGTACATAATAATCAAGAAATCGTGAATATTTATTTTTAAATCATAAAAAAATAAATGATACTACAAATATATTTTAAAATAATTTATTAGATATAAAGAAAAATTTACACGGAAATAGATAAAATTTCTCGACTATGTTCACAGCTATGAGTTTTTGTGTGAATTCAGCAAATAAAAAATATAAGAGTTAATCCCTGTTTTCAAGCCATTCAGGATATAAATCTTTACAAATTTTTATTGCATCACAAAGGTTGAAGTAAATTCTAGATCCAATATTGAATTTTCTAGCGTCCCAAATATAATCAAACTCCTCTGGGATATTGTATTCTTGAAGAGCAAAACCAACTATTAATATCATCATTAAACTTTGCTCAACAAAACAAAGTTTATAATTATTCATAAATGTTTCAAAACTTATTTTCATTTCTTTTCCATTTTTAGTTAATGAATCCTTCAATCTCTCATAAAAAACAGGTAAGTAATCTTTTTCGATCTCTCTTCTAACATCAGCTGGTGCAGACATAACAAGAATTGTTGATATATCATGACCTGTTGTTCCTTTGAAAGCAGTTTGCCAATCAAATATTGCAGATAAATTATTACTGCAATTACCATCTGAATCCACTTTAAACATAAAGTTATTTGTCCACATATCTCCATGAGTCATAACTGGTACATTACCGTTTGATTTTGGTAACTCAATATGTACATGTTTGATAATTTTTAAATAATTTGATGCCATTTTATCTAAATCATCCTTAATTTCTAACCACATCTCTTTTAGTATATATTTTTTTAGAGTTAACATTTCTTTTCTAATGATTTTTGAAAAAGATTTCATTTGATCTTCAGTAAAGGGTTGTTCCCAATTATCTTTGATAAAATCATCTTGATTGAGTAAACTGTGTTCTTGTAATTTATAGGCTTCATTTAATATAGATTTCGTTTGATAAATATTTAAAGATCTATAAAAAGGAACAATTACAGAATCACTTCCCAAAAATTTTATAAGTAAAGCTCCTTCTTGTTTGCCTACTATTAAGTCTTTCGATCCATAACATTTAGGATACTTTAGAGTTTTTATTTTCGAAGCAACATCATTGTAAAAACGACATTCTCTGTTATGAAACAGTCTAATTTCATCAAGTGTTATATTTATTGTATTATCTATATTTTGTATTTCTAAACTTTCTTTTAGAGATTCGACACCTGGAATTTTTAGAATAACATAATATGGTGCTTTTTTTGTTATCATCAAAATGAATACTTGTTTTGAATACTTTTGACATAAAACCTTTTCCATCAGAAATATCAAATCCATCTATCTAAAAATAAATGTCTATAAAAATAACTCTTAAAAATCTTAAATTAACCTCTTTAACTTTACTTTCACCTCTATGCTTTCTAAAATCAGCATTATTCTTCTCTAAACATTCAACAATCCATTGATGAGTAATTTTACCTCCTTTGAAAAATTTCAATCCATAATCACTCTCACAAAAGAATTCAGTAGCAATCATTATTACTTGTAGAAATAGTAAATACTTTTCAGACAACTGCTTTTTAAAATAGGCGTAATGATTATCATCCAACGTGTATTTATAATTTATTAAAATAACAACAACCTTGAAAAATTTGGTACATGCCCATTTTTGATATTTAACAACGCACACAGCTCTGACACTGAAAAAGGATTCGATTTTCGGGTAGTAGCTTTAGACAAAGATAAAGAAAATTATTTTTGTCTACAATTGTCATCAAAAACTACTGGTGTTTTACAAATATTTTCCTGATTAGTTTAAAGTCATATGCGTCTTTTCTGTTGAAAAAAATTAAATTATTAATAGTAAAATTATAAAATGGACAGTAACACAATGTGACATAAAAGAAATTAGAGTCTTATCATTGTATAACTAAGATAAATTAATAAATATTAATATTTTAGTAGTTATTGAGATAGTTAATGGAAATATTTTTATTGTTTGTATAGATTAAGAAGAACTCGATCAAACATGTGTAACATTAATAAATAGTTTTAAAAATTGTCATAATTATTTGAATACTTCAATTTTATTTATATAAAAAAAATAAACTGTATATGCTATTTTTTAGAAATGTTATACACACATTAAAATTGTAAACAATAATAAGATTAGTAAATTTGCAGAATATTACTCATTTATTCGTAATTTGTTTAAGAAATCATGCATTGTTTTGTAATTAAAATTTTTTTTAAATTACGGTATTTTTACATTATTTATTATTATTTCACATATTTCTTAGTATAATTATTACCACATTAAAATGTTACTACGAATTTTTTATATATTTAATCTTATTCCCATGCATTTAATTTATGGAAATACGACAGGTATGAATCAAAAATAATTCAATGTTACTACTGCTTTTTATAAGAAGTATATATAGTTAAAAAAATGACACTTTCGTTTTTGTCAACAAGTAATTTAACATCTCAAATTACCTTTATAGTTTATAATTTTGCCTAAAATCAAGGTTCAAAAAAAGTACTTGAAACTAAAAGTTTTTATTTTATTAGTTACAAAAGGACTATGATATATCGTATTAGTATGTCAAGATAAAGTTGTTAATGTCCAGAAATCCAAAGATAATTCTAATTTTTATAAACACACATGGTATTATACAAAGAGGATGTAAAAGCAATTTTTCTACAGCAAAAATATGTGCACAAATTATTTTTATTAGTCGAACTTTCGTGGGACATCAATAGTTTTCAATGACAACTGTAGACAAAAATGAATTTCTTTCTCTTTGTCTAAAGGTATTGCTAAAAAATCGAATTGTTTTTCAGTGTCAGAGATGTGTGTGAAAAAGAAAACAATAAACCCAAAATATCGCAAATAACAATAAAGTGCAATTTTTATTAGCTATTAAAAAATTTTATTTCATTGGTTGTAATTAAGAAAGTTATACTAATTATTTTTTATTCAATTAACAAACTAAAGTGCAAAACAATTTAAGTGTATATTTTTTACACTATAATATTGTGAAAAAATTATTATATCAATTTAGAATTTAGAAATTATTAAACTATTAAATTTGTTATTATAAAATTATTTAATAATGATTACTACTATGGATATAATACAAATTTTATATGAAATTCCATCATTAGTTTTATTAATTCTTTTTGTAATTTCTTTAACTAAAGAAATTGTATATTGTATAAATTTTATATATAACAAAGTATAATATTTTATGTGGTATGATATTATATCTGGGAATTTATTACTCTCTTTTTATTAAATTTTTACCAAACTAATAAAATAAATAAACTAAGATATAATAATTATTTGGGTATAATTATACTTTAGACTTACCCAAGATCTTCTGTCTTGGTTTCCCTTCCTAAGGTTTAAATATTTTTACTTTTACACTTCTAACCCCTAAAATTATACAATAAAAAAAAACAACATATAATAAACTGAGTAATTAAGTAATAATAAAATAATAATAAAATATTTTGGGAAAGTTATAATACCAACATATAATGATGATTAATATGATTACATTATTTTGGTAAATAAAGTAGCCGTTTGCTTCTTCTTTTTTATGAACAAAATCATCGCTATTTTATATTACTCAATCAGTTTTTTTCATTTATTTTATTCAAGGACTATAATTATATTTTTACCGTTTTTCCAACATTCATTTGTTCACGTTGTGCAAAGATGAATGTTTTTGGTTTATTTAATGAAAATAATAGAGCACTATCATCATTTTATTATGTAACTGTGGGACTAAACTATACATCAATGTATTTTATAGCATTAATTACAAGTTTTAATAGATTTTTGGCCATTTCTTATCCTCTGTTAATTGACAAATGGTTTTCAAAACAAAAATCAATGTATATATTTTTGTATCATTTACTATTGGGTTGTTATGTGGAATAGGTTTTATTATAATAGAACCGTTTTACTTTTATTTTAATGAAATCAAAGGATATTACATTACTTTTAAATCAAGATATGCACCATATCTTTTAATGTGTTATAAAATATGTATTTTACTTTCTATTGCAATATTTGCCGGAATTTTGAATGCGATAACAATTTATAAACTGTTAAAATATTTTAAGGGACATAGAAATAAAAATGTTTTAAAAGATGTCTCATTAATTATATACAGTATTTTGAATTTTATATCATTCTTACTTTTTTTATTTATAATATGTCAAGAATTATTAACTATTTAACTTTTAAAAGTATTCTTGTTGAAGTTATTGCAATAGAAGCCATTTATTGGATTATAGATTTAGAAGTTTTTGGATTATTCTATGCCAGTTTATTTTTGAGGTAATTAATTTTCTTTAATTTTTTATAATTTAATTTTTTTAAAGTACACCGTTGAATAATTTAATATTATTCAAAAAATTCCATAATAGTATAAATAATGCTACTGTCAAAATGATTAATATTCGCTCAAATAATTTTATTTCTTAAACAAGTACGAAAGATATTGAAATTTCAATTTTCGTTATTAAAAATCGGAAAAAGCGATGTTTCTGGTATTATATAGAGCTTATAATTTGATATAAAAATTAGAATGGTTTTTCAATCTCTATAGAGATTCAAAATTGAATTGATATTTCATATGAACATAATGAATATATCGTGAATAAAATTACTTGAAAATAATGAGATAATTGTTTTCTATCAATAATGAAGAGACCTAAATATTACAATAACTTAAAGAGATAAACATTTTATGAATCATATCAATTTCAATAAATTGATGTAAATAAATTATCGAGATTTACTAATATGTCTATGGCTTTTTCTCTCTCCTATCACGTGAAAAATGTATCATTTATCACTTAAAATTGAATTGAATGTTTTCAAAGAAAAGAACTGTTCATCAATTAATACAAAAAAAAACAATTAAATATATCCTTAACAACTTTGCAGGTAAACTTTTTTTGATGGAAAACGAATATTGGCAACAATTTGGTGGTACAGATATAGAATGATACAACAATATATTTAAATATTAAGTAAAAATTCATATGTCTGATGGCTCATAGATGATGAAAAATCTTTTAAATTATTCCTCATTAAAAATTATATTGAAATAAAGTTTAATGCCTTAAGACAATGTTTTAAAATTTATGTTTCCTAGGACTTTTAATGTACAAATTTTGATTATTAAGTTTGAATTATATATTTTTTCTGATATAAGAAACTATTTGATAATAAGTACATTCTTTAATCGTTTAAAATTATTAATATTTTATGCTAGTTTAATTTTTGAATTTTGATATACAATATGATCTCTAACTAAAAATAATATCAAAAGTTCTTTTATTATCAAAACAGGTAATGTCTTAACAATTTTACAGATTTGAATAATGAAGTATGATTACTGCTCTTTATTATGCTTTTATTTAACCTAAAAAATGTGTTTTCGCATATCAACTCTTGTTTTTATAAGATTTCTTAATAATTGTTTTAAAAAAAATGTTTGTTTAATATTCAACTAAATTTTTTATTATTTAATTACTAGAATTTTTATGTGTTAATAAATAATTAAATAAAAGTTACATAACAGACAACGATTATTAACTATGCCTTTTAACTTTAATAAAAATTATTTTTCTCGTTTTTTATTATTGTAAATATAAGAATTGTTTTATTGCTAGTTAGTATATTTGAAACAAATTTACAAGAAAAACATTTGTACTATTTATAAAAAATAACTTCGATGAATGTTTTTTATTATTATATACATAAAAATATCGTGATAAGAATCAAAAAATTAGCATACTTTAAAAAACTTTTATTTATTAAAAACATTTTTTTGTATTCGTTCTTTGAAAATATTATTATTCTGATTTTTTGATTCTTAAAGAACTTTTGTCTTTATGTGCAATATAATACTTGGTGTGAATAATTAATTAATATTAGCAATGAATTAATTTTACAAGTTACTATTATATATTTTGCATTGGTTTAATTGTATTAGTCATAAAAATATATATTTAAAATTAAAGTAAGTTAAAAATATTTGTGCAATAGAAAATAAGCTAAATATAGTGGAAAGAAATTTAATAAACAATATTTATTCATATTTTTAACAATTTTAATTATTAAAAAAATAAAAAGTTAAAATATTACATTATAATGTGAAAAAATTTTTTACTTATTTTTCTGTCAAATCCTACATAAAAAGTTTTAGTAAAATTCATATAAATTAAATAAAAATGAAGCTTAGATCTAATGATTAAAAAAAGCATTGAAATTAATGCTTCAGAAAAAATAAACAATTGTCACGTATTTTTTAATAAAATTATTAAAAGTTAGTTTCAAACCAAATAAAAAAATAAAGCTAATTATTACACTTAAAACAAAATAACGCTAAAAATGCATTATTCAAATAAATATGGCCTATGTTTTTAGGTATCTAATAAGTTGTAAATAAAGAAACAGTAGGCTTTCAATTTAATAATTTATTTTGTTTATATCTTTTAATTTAATAGAGAATTAATTAATTGTTATTGTAGTTTAGACCATGTTAAGTAAAAGATTCTTTTATAATTATCATTGTAAAAAATAAATTGTGATACAATTGAACAGAAAATGTTGGTTATGCAGAACTTTTAATAAATAAATTTCCAAAATCAGGTTATAAAGAAATTCCAAAAAATTAAATAATATTCTATAATTAAAAATATTAAATTAATTTAGGTGCCAGTAATTTGTTTAACTTTTGATATTTTAAAATATCATGCTTGATTATTTGCTAATCAACGTATTTCTTAAACTGTAATAATTATTTTTAAACTTATTGTTCTTTTTTATAATTTTTATCACAATCTGAAAATAAAATAAATTACTTTAGATATTTAAAAATTTTGATATTAAAGATCTAAAAAGAACCCTGAAATTCTACAATCGAAGGATTGTGTTTTTTCGAGGCGTACACTATTAATTTTGAAAAATGGGTATTATTTTAAAGTAATAAAGATCTATTGTTTATGAGTATTTTTATGTTATTTATCACTTTAAAAACTAATATAACTATTCTAATGTAATAAAAAATTAAAAAACTATTTCTCAAAGAAGTTAATTAAAACATTGAAATTATAAATAATAAGTGTGAAATATAGAATTTAACTCATTAACATTAAAAAAAAACTTAAAATAATATTATTAAATAAAAAATATATCTTATTTCCCATTAGTTTACACAACAAAAAGCACGTTTTAATTTAAAATTTAATATAAATACATAGTTATATTACATAAAACTTTTTCTGAAAGTTTCATTTAATAAAAATTGCTAAAATATACTCTATTTTTTTAAAAATATTGCTACAATGATTACTATCGTGGATGTTATACAACTTCTATATGAAATTCCGTCAACAATTTTATTAATTATCTTTGTATTTCTTTTAACAAGAGAAATAATATTTTACAAAAACCCTATATATAATAACCAATTTTATCCATTTATTTTATATAAAGGTTACGTTGATATTTTAAATTATATTTCGACATTATTTTGTTCCCGTGCAGCAAAAATGAATATTTTTGGATCACTATACAAGGATAACAAACTTTTAGCATCATATTATTATATCATTGTTGGAGCAACTTATACAGTAATGTACACAATTGCATTTATTACAAGCTTTAATAGATTCACAGCTATTGTTTATCCTTTTTATATTAATAAATGGTTTTCAAAAGCAAGAATCAAACTATACATTCTTATAACCATGTGTATGGGTCTGCTATATGGATTTGGTTTTCTATATTTTAAACCTTATTATATTTATTTTCCTCCAGTTAAGGGATATTATGTTGTTTTTGAATCCCAGAAAGCACCTTATTATGTAACATCTTATACATTATGCCTGATACTTCCAATTGCCGTCTGTTCTTCAATTATGAACATTGTAACTATTTATAAATTATCAAAATATTATAAAGATGGCAATGTAAAAGGTTCTTTACATGATGTCTCGTTAATTATTTATAGTATTTTGAGTTTTTCATGTTTTTCATTATTTTTTATATACAATATGTCTCGAGTGATTAACTTTATATTTATAAAAAGTTCAGATCTTGAAAATATTGCTAATACTTTTATATATTGGATAATAGATCTCGAAATATTTGGATTATTTTATGCTGTTTTATTTTTAAGGTAACTAAATTTCTTTTATTAAAAATTAAATTTATTTTTTAGTTCCCCATTAAGAAGTTTAATTTTATAAAATAAAAATTTTTATGTTAGTAGCAATTCTGTAATGGTTGTAGTTGTCACAAAAAACAAGAAAATGAATGGTTTTTAATTTTTTAATCATTTTATTTTTCTTCATCAAATAGAAAAAGTTTCTAAACCAAAAAGAAATAAGAAAAAAAATTTGGCATTCTCATAATTCTTTTCAAATTCAACCGATTTTTATAGGTAAATAACCAAAAGATGTGTTTTTTAACTAAGTGGGGAAGATTGGTCTAAAAAGTTTCAGGCCATAACTGACTATATCATCTTCAAAAAACACCTTTTATTAGCCTTTTTTAGCATAGATTTGATCATGGATAAACGTTATTTTCAAATAGATAATATGAAATGCTTTATATACTATTTGAAAGGTCTACTTCCAGAATAGTGTGGATACACAGTACTATGTAATTTTAATAGACAGTGGTCGTGTTATGGCCCAAAGAGTAGTGACCACTTTGAAAAAAAGATTCTAAAATTAAATTGCTATAACTTAGTCATAATTTAATCAAATGAAATAAAATATTATATGTTATGTATATCTAAGTGTAACTTAAAAAATAAAAGTTTAACTGAGTTTATAGCTTTACTACGAAAGAAGTTATACTGGTTTAAATTTTATTTTTTTTTGCCTTTTTCCATTTTTATTGTAAAATTCAATTTCGTTCCAAATATAACTCTCTTCAAACTTGATTAATTTTTATGATCGAATAGTCATTTGATGTTTTTTTTAACTAAGAAGAAAAATAAGTCCCGAAACTTTTGGTTTATTATTGGTCAAATTATTTTCAAAAACTTACCTTTTTTGGATACATTTCTGCATAGTTTTGTTCAAGAAATAACTCTTTTTCAAAGTAAATGAAATTTTATGGCTTGGGGTTTATTTTAGAAATACAATTCTAGAATAATGCGGAAACATAGCAACATTAAGATTAATAAAGAATTGGCGAAGCAATAGATCAACAAGAAATGGCTAAGTTTTTGTAACAAGTAAAAAGTTAAATAACTATTACTCAATAAAAACTTCATAAAACTAAGCAGATATAGCATGCTTATATAGATTTAAATCTAACTTAAAAAATGAAACTATTACGAAGTTTATAACTTATCTAAAAACGACCTATGCCGATTTTAGTGCAATTTTTGTGTTTTTTTTTGTTTTTTCTGCAAAAATTAAATTTCTTCCAGACATAACTCCTTGCAAACTTGATCAATTTTTTTGGTCATATATTCATTTGATGTATTTTCTGTCAACTTGATGTGGAAAATAAATTTCAAAACTTTTGTTCTACAATTGATAAAGTTATATCTGAAAACAACATTTTTTATTCACTTTTTTTACAATTTTGTTTTTCAAAAAAAACTTTTGTACAAATAATTAAAATTTTATGTTTTACTATTTATTTAAAAGGTGTAAGTATAAAATGAGGATAAAACTTAATATTTAAAAGATTAATATAAAATTAACTGAGTTATAAACTAAAAAGTGACGATAATTTTTTAAAGAAAACTTAAAATTTTCTTATTTAATAATTTTATCAAAGTTGTTTAAAACAAATAAAACTAAATTTAGTACCAATATCAAAGGCTGGCATAAAATATGAAAACTAGAACGAAGTTTGTAGATTAAAAACAAAAGTAGTTATTTTTAAGTATTAGTATTTTTATTTTAAAAAATTTGTAAAATAAACGTAAATATGTAGTTAATAAAAAAATGATATTGAATTGTTTTTTATCAATTTCAAAGTTATAATAAAAAGTCACTTAAATAATTACTTATAATAATTTAAATATTTATTTGTATTTAACTTTTGGATATAAATAAAAATTTTTTTACAAAGTATATTTTTTATTTAACTAAACTGTTTCAATAAATTCAACGTTATAAAATTACTCTCTAAACTCTAAGATATTTAATATAAAAATAAATTGTAATAATAGATGTTAATAATACAATATTTTATTGATGATAAAAAGAAGCAGAGAGATAAACAGTTACCACATTACACTTATATATAATAACGTAATCATAATAATAATCATTTTACACGTTTGACAAGATTAAAACTTAATACTTCACATATAACAATGTACTTTAAGCTATTTTTCTTTTCATGAATATGTAAATCAGTGAATCAATTATTAATATAACATTTTGACTAATAATTCAACGTACAAATACTTTTTTTAAAAATGTGCTCCGCGTACCAGCTCTGACCAGCCCAAGGCGGGTCTAAAGCTGGTTGATGAAAAAGAAATTTTTTCATCTTTTCATCATTCTATTCTAAATACATCAAAATGTTTAACAGATAGTAATACTTTATTAAAAATAGTAAACTCTTCAAAAATTAAAGATAAATTATCAAAAGCAAATATCATTCTTAAACAACATTATTTAAATTTGTATTCCTCTGTTAGTAAACCATTAGAAATATACAAATTAACAAATCATCAACATCAGATGTATTAACAGAAATTGATAATCAGCACGAAAAATGGTATTAAATGATAAAAATAACAAAACTATATCATTTTTAGTGAATAATGGTAATTTTATGAATAGTGTAAACGATATAAATTTAAATAACTATACTTCTTCAAATGGTAAAATTGATATAAGAGATTTTGAGGAAATTGATAAACTTGAGAAAAATAAAGACAAACCATCTTTATCGTTTTATCTTGTAAATGTTGGTAATGCCTTTAGATTTATAATAATTAGTCGTTGTAACCAAAAAACATTTGAAACAAAGATTAAAGTGTTATGGTAAGGCAAAAGAAGACTTGGCTACAATATGTTTACTTTTAGATGTCATTAAAATAATTTTAGGGATTAATGGTGATGTAAATATACACATAAAAATAAAAAAATAATAGAAATATTCAAAAATGTTGGTACAAATGAGAAATTTTGTACCACAAGTGCTGTAGCTAAGGAAGAATATGTTAAAGCATATGCATTATATAATAACTTTAAACATAAATTAACATTTTATGTTATTTCTGGTGAGATGGAAGCAAAATTCACAAAGTTGTTAAGTTCGTATATTGCAAAAATGAAGCTAAATTGGGTAAAAAAAAATTTAACAACAAATAAAATCGAGTATAATTTTTAATTGAAGTAAAATTGTAAAAATTTTTATAAGAGCATTTATTAATATATCATAATACTTTTAATAATATATTTTAATAATTTGAATTGTTATAAATTATTTTTTGATATTATCTTTGAAGATTATTTTTAAAAATCAAACTTATAGAAGTTGAAAAGTATTATTTATCTCTGTTCATAATAAAAAAATAACTTTTCAATGTTTTGATTATAAAAAGAGTATATTAAGATAATATTTTAAAAAAATCATGTCTTCTATAGTTAAATAACTATTGATTTTTTATTATTACTAGCATTAAATTTCCTAATTTTTTGGAACTTATATTTTCTAAACTATTTAAAAATAATTAAATTTTATTCTGAAAATCATTCATTGTATTTCGTATTATAAATGTATTCTTTATTATGAATATCATGACATATTTTTTTCTAAAATTATCATTGAAATATTCAAAAATTATATGTTGTAAAGACATATGTTATAACCGAGATATAAAATATACTTGTTTGATTGAATTGTTACAAGTCTAATTTTTTTTACATATATACACTTTTTTATTAAAAAATCTTTATGTTTTGCTAATATAATATACATTTTTGTTTTTCAAACAATATTAATTTCATTTTAACAAAAAATTTTTAGTGTAGATTAAAATTAAGAAATAATGAAAACGGAGTTTTATCAGATATAATAATGTCTGAAGTAAATAATATAACATCAACTGATTGTAATCGATACTTTAGATACATTACAAGAATGTTAAAAATTGTGCTGCGAAACTTCCCTATTATCATAAGTGAGATAAAATTTATTATTTTCTAAACTTTTAGAATTGTAATCATTTTATAATTATTCGAAATTTTTGTATATTTATGTTAATATATTATATTTTAGTTAGACATACTTTATAACTAAAAAATTAAAATTCACCTCAAAAAGATTAAAATTGCACATCAAAAAAGGTTGAAATTGGCTGGAAAAATGTTAAAATTGACAGGGAAATGGTATATAATTATTTTAATAAAAAAAAAGTATAAATTACTATATAGTGAAACGAGATTATTTCGTAGAAGTGTTTAACTAACAACAACAATTTATATTAGCATTTACAATAATTTTTTTAATACAAAAATAATTGTTCCTACACACAATGTTAAATATTTTGATAATTCTGTAAATATTTTAACATCTTTTAGAAGTATTAAAATTTAACTACATTTTAATTAAAAAATTGGTGATTTTTTTAATTAGAAGAAAATCGGAAAAACTTTGTGCAAAAATTTTAGTACAAATTAACTTAAATTTACTTTTAACATCAACAGTAAAACTATTTAAATTCTTTGTGTTTACCATTTTGTTAGATATTTGATATTTTAAGGAAATAATTAAAATAAAAAATAATATAATTTCATTAATAATTCTAGGAAAAAATTTTACAACTTTTTTTTATGTTTAATTGATTTTCGAAATTTTCCTCGTTTCAATACATTGTAATGCAGGGCATTAGGAGGAGGAGACAAAGAGTATTTAAAGGAAGAATAAGATAGGAAGAATCAGTTATTTCTCATTAAGAAAGATGGACAGCTGACACTTGACCTTATTGTTAAATTAATTATCTATTACTTATATTTGCTGATAATATTATTTTAATAAAAGCTAGTTATATTAATATTTTGTTTTATATAACCAGATAGAAGGATTGAAGTTATCACTTCCACACGGAAAAATAATCAACCGAGTGGAAGGTTTCAAGGACATGGATAAAAACTAGAAGTATAAACGTTTTTCAAAATTTTGTTGTCTCTTGATTTTTGTTACTCTAAAACAAAGAGCAGGTTTAAAAATTCCGTAATTAAACAGATTGAATAATTAAAAATTAAAATATTTGAACAGATGCTATATTTTTTTGTATTTTTCGAGAAAATACTAAAATATATTATATCTTACTTTATTTGCTATATTCTAATATACATCTATAAAAAGAGATATTTACCAAATAATTTATCATTTTCTACTTTTTTTTTTTAAAATGAAATTTATGTTTTACATATTTTTTATTGTCATTTGCTTAGTAGAAAATGTATTTAGTACCATGTTTGATAGCTCTGATGAGGACGAATTAAAAAAACATCTTTTAGTTTACGGATCGGGAGGTTATCCACTTATGTTTTCTTATACATATCCTCCAAATGGTTTTGGTAGTTTCGACTCAGATGATGATTATAAACGCAAGAAAAGACGCGTTTATATTTCTGATGAAGTAATTGATGATAATCTTGAAAAAAGAAGTATCAACCTTGGAAGATCAAGAAAACAGCGTTTATATTTTCTTAGAAAATATTATAGATAATATTTAACTCATAAATGTTAAAAATTTTTCATAACGATATTAATTTTGCAAATATAAATAAAGTATTAGTCATGAATAGAATCTTATGTTATCAGAAGAATTATGAATTGTATTGAAAGTATATATATATATGAATTTATGAATAACAATATATTGTTTTTGTTAAAATCTAAATATTATGCGATAACACTATAATTATATATATGTTGTTATTGTTAAATATCAATATTTTTTACACAAATAAAAATATTTTACTTCTATTTTCTACTTTCTCATGTCTTCAGTAGATGACAAACTAGGAACACTCTTTAAGAAGAAGTGTTTCAAACTCAACAGTTTCCACTAGTATTATTTTAATATTTGTAGAATAAAGAAGTCATTTTTTGCTAATATTATAAAGAGATTTTTTTAAAGTTGTTTTAAGAAGCATTAACTGTTTTTATAAAATACTACTATAGATATTACATAATAAAATTTTATGAACAAAAGCTATAAGTAAATAAATGAAATGATATTAATAATATATTTGTAGTACTTTTAATTATTTACTGTATTTACTTCTAGTGGCTTTTTAATAACCCGTCTACATACAGTTTTAGGAAAGCAAAAACTTCAGGCATAATTTTTTTGTATAAAAAATCTTGTTTGAAAGAAAATGCAATTATTAATAGTTATACTCATCTTTATTTATTAATTACTTTATTGTATTTTTGCTTAAAAATGCAAAGCAATTTTCGTTAAAAAAATAATTTTAAAAAACTTACTTTCCTATTACTAAAAATTAACTTTGCTTAGAAAATAATATTTATTTTAAAAATTTAACTAAAGTCTCAATATTATGTAAATATTCTTTAAATACATTAATTAATGAATATTAATTTGTAGTGTAAATCCTACTCACAGTTAGGAATATATTTTTATTAGAAAAAAATGATGTTTTTAAAATAGGAGAATACAACAACAATGAATAACATGTAATGACTTATAAAATATATTTATATAACAATAAATTGTCTAAATAATTTTTTTTCTGCTTTATTATATTCAATGACAAGTTGTGAACATGGAATGCTGTATCAGATAAATGTATGTATATCAACACCCAAATTATGTAGGAAACTAGAAGATGAAACACGCCCTCACCTTGAGGACTATATAAGGAACGGAAGAAGAATACTACACGCAGTTGATAAATCATAACTATTTTATAATATTGTAATCTTTACCTTTATTATTATTCTAATACCCTTCGCTTAAATAAACTATCGTACAAAGCTTCGTGTTATACATATTGTAAAAGCCCGGGAGCCTACAAGGCTCCCGAAGAATCCACCAGGATTACAAAGTGTCCAAGTGTTACTGATACTTTTTTTGTCAAATAAATATGACTATATATAGACACGCTAAATCGAAAAAATAACTTTTTTATTGAAAGAATTTCTATAAAAATTAACTAATAAATTAAATAAATTGAAGAAAATTAAATGTTATTCAAATTTTTTTTCGTGCTAAAAATCATAATGAACTCTTAAAACAAAAACAAGGAATGGATAAGTTTGGGAAAATGATTGTTTCTAAAAACAGTTTATTATATAATTAGAAAAAAAATTATGTATCGTATTTTATATTATTTCATACATTTACTTATTTATTGTAATTTTAGTCTACTAAGGGTTTTGTAACTGAGGAAAAGTAAAGAATCTCTAGAAAGTGTTAAAAAGGTCATAGGTTTTTAATAAGTAAGTTGAAGAGTTAGTTAAGTTGATTAAGTATCCCTAGGTGGCTATTTATTAAAACTTATAAAAACGTTTATTTGAATTTGTTGAAATTGTTGTTTTGTTGTGAAAGGAAATAAAGAGTTCATTGATCTACTGGGAAGGTCACCGAACAAATAACTAAATATTTTTCTTTAAAAATCAAGTATTAGATCGTTCTAGCACACAGAATATATCTTTGTCCAATTTGACTATAGCAAATAAACAAAGAATACCAATACAATTTACAGCATTTTTGTATTACAATTTTGTCCTAAATTATAGTACAATTTCTAATGGTTTTGTTAATGTATATTATATGCATTTTTGCTTAACAATATTAATGCAAAATGATGGTAAATTTTTTAAATTTGTTATGTAAAATATTGACTATTGCCATAAAAAATACTATATATTATGATATACAAATATGCTTATTTTTTATGAACATTTTTATAATGAAATAAATGTAATTTTGAATTAATATTGATATACAGTTAAAGCTAATTTTCTTTTCAATATTGGTTTTTTTATAAAAACATACAAAATATAAATGCATGTCATAGTAATTTAAAAATGTAGACAAAAAACATAGTTTTTGAATTGTTTAAATATACTTAGTTAACCAATAAAATAAGTTTTATTTATTTATTAAAATATATTTTACAATTGATTTGAAATTTTAAATAATGTAAAATATTTTTTCGTTATTTTTATTTTAAATGATAATAAGTTTAGTTTTATCAATTCATCACTTCTACCACAACATATTTTAACTAAAATTTTTGGTTATGTCGATTGACAAAATCTTATCAACATTAAACTTATTTGTAGAAATTTTGGACCAATAAAATGATGTAAAATTTATCATATGTAAAAACCACAATTATGTTTTCTAAAATGTCAACTTATCTAGAAATATAATTGGTGAGAAAGAAATAAGAATTGTATATAAATATGTAGTGAAACTGATTGAATTAATTGTATTCATTATTCAAGATATACAGAAAAAGAATTTTCTTATCTCAATATAATATTTTTACTAAATCATATTATTATCTAGGTTTTTTTAATAGTTTAGATGATTATAAAACTTTTCTACAAATGTGAAACATTATAAAATTCTATCATTTATCTTTTAGTGATACAATCGTACAAGTTTATTGAAAATTTTCAATGACAATTATGTTTCAGGATATCATCTTAAATATGTTTTTCTTGAAAATTATGATGATCAAGTTAGGAACAATTTAATGATTTGTCAACTTTTACTACACATTTTCGGAGATACTGAATAAATAAATTTAACAAATAATTTTGAAGATAAATATATCTAAAAAGTATACATTCTTAGTTATGAAATCATTAAAAAAGTTTTGTTTAGTACAATTGGATAGAACAAATTTTGGCACACCATAGATGGTTTCTCTTCTTATATCTAATAGCAATGATTGTGTATTTTTGATTTTTATTTAAAATGTAATAACAACTATAGTGATATTACTAAGTATCTTTTAACAAAAATTCACACAAAAATTAATGATGAATGTTTATGTAAATCTTATATCATAAGGTTTTACAAATCTTCTGTCTTTACGAAACTTGACAAGATTGTTTTAAAAAACTCTTTAACAACAAATACTATTTTTCCTTCATACCATTTCAATAGTAGATATTTATATCATAACTTTTTTGGTTCAAAAGAATGTCTTCAATGTAGAAATAAATATTTTAATACTTTTCATATTCGGTCATCATTTAATTATATGTTGCCGGAATAAATTTTACTCTTTTCAAATAAGTATATGAATTTAACTTTTTTTTCGCTAACATAAGTCTTCTTTGAAGTACGAAAAGTTATTTTATATAAAATGCATTAACAAAAAAAAACAACAATAGTGACTTTAAATAAATTTAGTTTATTATATGTTAAAAAATAGTATCGATAATTTTTCATACATTTTAGACAATGTAAAAGGTTCAAACTAATATTTATAAAGAAAATAAAAAAATTTTTACCGTCAACAACTATAGATAGAGTTATAATTTTGGTGATTGAAGTTGTTTGAAAAAAAATATTTCTAAAAATATTAATGAAGAAAAAAAGTTTGAAAAAATTATCAAATACATTAATACTTCAATTCTATCGGAATCAACTAATGAAAATTAGAAAAAAGTTTAAGTGACTCTAAAAATTTTACACGGTTACCATAATTTTTGTAAAAATATTTATAAAAAATATTTTTGACTTATAGAACTTTTTTATGTTTTTTAGTTTAAAAATAAAATTACTATTCAAGTACAGCAAAAATTTGGAATCTGAAAATGAAATATTAATAAAATATGATAGTTAACAAACTTTTATAATAAAAAAGCTGAGAAATATCAACACAAAATCATTAAGAGCTAGCTTCTAAATTAATATAAAAGTCAAAAAATAATAATTAGTTTTTATAAAAAAAAAGCTTAATTGTATTTGAATTGCGAATAAAATGTATTTCATTTAGAGAGGAACATTAAATGTAATTATTATGTTAAATAATAGAATATTCAAGTATAAATTACATATACTACATGAATTTTTTTATTGTTAATATTATACAAAAAAAAATACTAAATTTAAAGAATATTTGTTAATCATAAAAGTATATAAATGTTGTGCAATTATTTGGAAAATTTATGTCAATTTCAAAATTTTAATTGATGAACAAAAAAGACATTTTTTGTATGTGATTTGTCAAATTAATAAAATTTGTTTCTCCGTGTGCCATATTTGATGACGGTTACCTCTTTCAAGCTTCTTGATCGTTTTAATGAGGTTTCCACAATTAATAAATATCATGTCTTAAACTTTAATGATAGAGATGGTGTTAAATACGTTAATTATAAATTACATAGCGAGATTGATAGTATGCAGAGTATATGGAGCTAAAATGTAAAAAGACCGTTAAGAGAAGTTTTCATTTATTCTCATGATCAAACAGTCATGCCTCGAAACATGACACTAAGTTGGTTGCAGCTTAGAATTGTTTATTGTGGTGGAAGTAAAAAGTGTTTGTTACGACTAAGATTAGAGGTATCGATCTTAAAACGCTTTGCTGGTGTCATCAATGTGGTATAGAGAGATTTGTTATCAAATGTTTTTTATTTGAAAACAGTAATTGTAGATGATTGCCGCAATACTAATCAGCTCAGTCCATTCTTGTTTACATTATTCAACATATCGATTTAGCTGCGGGGTCGCAACGGTAATTGTTACCGAACGCTTATAAAGAGGAAACAAACATGTTTAGTCTGTGTAGTTCCTGAATATAAGGCCAATAACTTACGCTTTAATCGGGACTTTATTTTTCATAACGGGCTTGCTTCTCACACAGAAATGGAAATTTTACATCGCAATAATGTTGTAATGTTCAAGTCATGTAAAGTTGAGTTACCAGAGAGTAATACTGTCATCTGGAGACAAATTCAGGCATACAAAAAAAACATTAGTCGTTATTTTATCTTTTAAAAGTTTTTATAAAGTTTTCTATTAATTGTGTTTAATTAAAGTTTTTTTTGAACGAAATAAATTTTCTTTGTTTTTATGTGTAATTAGTTACAATTGGTTTTACTTGGTGTCAATTCTGACATGTAAGAAGTTTTAAAGTCATTTAATATTTTGAATTTATGTTAAAGTTTAATTAAAAATTAGTTATTATATACATGTATGTACATTAGTACAGCACTGTGAGCGAATAATAATCCAAATATTACGGAACGGATCAATCCATAAGTATTCGTGGATCGATTCGTATAAGTATCCGTTGATCTATCTGTACGAATATCCACGGATACATGAAAATTTAACTACCTTAAAATGTTGTCATATAGAAAAATAATTATAGAGCGTTTTAATATTTGTTATAATGTTTAATATCTCTTAAAATTACTAAAAATTAAAAATTAAAAAATTTATGAAAGAAACACCAAAAATATTTAAATTATATTTTTGAACATACAGTAGAAAAAACAGGATGGTTCACCTAAAACTCCCCAAACATTGACATATATATATCTCCGCGCACAGATAAACTACAAACATGGTACTATAATTATATTGTAGCTGAAATACATACCATTTTAAATCTGTAGATTACAAAACGAAATATAGATTTTAAACGAAGTCATTGAATTTTAAAATTAAACTACATTTTTCGATTTGTATCAACTTTAACTTTTTTATTTAAAAAGATTTTTTGATGATTGTTGTGGAATATAAAAGAACAACTTCGTTTGTGCTAATCTTAAAAATAACATGAAAATTGAATCCCGGCAACTATGTTTAATTTTTAATTAAAGTTAAACATCTTAATTTTTGTCAAAAAATTGATGTTTTTTTAAGATAGAATTTTAATTATGCAAATTTCTGAAAATGTTTTATTAATATTCTAATAAAGTAAGCAAAACTCTATCGAATGAGCATAGTACCAAAAAATTTTACTAAGTTTAAAAAAAGCTATGAATAGTCAAAAATTAATCATTTTGAACAATAATTCTAATAGAAAATAAATATGCCAATCTTTTTTAAATTTTCAAATACGAATTATGTTTTATTTGGTAATGTATTCAAAATATTATCTTATTTTTATTATTATTCGCTGATACTTTAAAAATAGAAGGTATGAGATTAAGAGTGAATTTAAGAAAAATTAGAAAAAACACATTACAATTGTTTTTCGGAGCAGTATCTACACAAAATAACATAAAATTTTTATAAATGGTGTGAAAATATTAAAAAAATGATTGTAGGCACGCCCATTGGCTAAACCTCATATAAATACTGGGATATCCCATGGATATCTCAGTCTTAGTTAAACTCTTATCTTAGTCTCACTCCCAGTCTCATTTTACCTTGTATTTTATTATGCCATTATAAATAAACTATTATACTTAAATTATCTATTTATTTAATATTAACTGTCAAGTTAACATGATCTTTTCTTAAAATACGAGTGATATTCAATATTTCAGTTCTTTAGAAAATGTATACAAATAAATATCTTTTAACTAGTAAGCATACGTACTGATATTATTGCTGTTATAATATCATTAAAACCGGAAGAAGTATTATTTGTGTTTTAATTTTTGAATGAAAGTGTCAAAAGGTTGACTTTGGCAAATTATAACTTCTTTTTCAAAGTTAACTGCTTAAAACTGTCATATACTTATTCGATAGAGCTTTGCTCATTCTATTAGAATATTAACAAAACACTTTTAACACTTTTTTATCGTTCTTTAATTTTAAAAAGCATTAAAATTTTGACAAAAATCGTGATTTTTTTTTCAATTTAAAAATTAATCGTAGTTGTTGGACTTCAATATTTATGACATTTTAGGACAAAATACAAAGAGATTAAGCTTTCTTAATCAACAACAAACATTTAAATACCTTTTCATTTAAAAAAGTTACATTTCAATATATGCCAAAAATGACCCTTTATTTTGAAGATTCACAACTCTGCTTAGAATCCAAATTTTGTTATGAAACAAAAAATAATTTGTTGAAGATTATAAGCTACAAAATGACTATAATATCATCTTTGTGGTTAATATACAAGAAAAGATATATATACGAAAACTTAAAGATCCACTTATGAACCACCCTGTATTTTTGATTAATATGACATGCAGTTGTACTTCGTATGTCTTTGTTAAATATACATTTTTGAAAAAAAATTAGGTTTAACTGTATATCGATATTAATTTAAAATTACATTTATTTCATTATAAAAAAATTAATAAAAAAAAGCATGTTTGTATATCATAATATATAGTAATTTTTACAGCAATGTACAATATTTTACATAACAAATTCAAAAAAATTTACCATCATTTTGCATCTATACTGTGAAGCAACAATGAATATAATAAACATTAACAAAAACATTTGAGATTGTACTACAATTGAAGACTAAATTGTAATAAAAAAATGCTGTAAATTGTATTATTAATCTTTGCCCTTTTGCTATAGTCAGGTTGACAAAGATAGGCTCTGTGTGTAAATACTCGTTATGCCATTAAATTGCTTTTGAGCATTCTCGAGAAATCTTAAGTAGACTAGATTAGAACATTTATCTGTGTCATGTCTCTGTCTCATATTATCTGATGACTTATAAATAACTACTATTATTTTATTTTATATATTGTATTATCTACAAAATAAACTATTTCTTAATTATATTTTTAGTTCCTATATGTATTTATTATTATAGTACCACACGTCTTCACTTCCTAATAATTAATTATATTGCTTATTTCAAGATAATCACTTGCATTTTTATATTTTAATTTATAGCAATTTAAACGACTATAACTTATTAACTTGTCTATTTTTTTGTAATTATTTGAATAAAATTGTCTACAAGCTTATAAATACTATTGTCTTATAGCAAAATTAAATAATCATAAATAAGAAATTTGTCATCTTGTTAGTTTTTTGTTTTAGTTGAAAGTGTTATACAAGTTATCGTTTAGCAACTATTATAATAAACATATAGTAGTGATTATTAAATAATTTTTATGAAAAAGAATATATAAAAATGAATTTATTAAAATCATAGGCAAAGTCAATTGAAGATTTAACTCTTGCACTAAATTTCAAAATCTAATAATTTATAATTTTTCAGTTCATTTATATATTTGTTTTTATTTATTCATTTCACTTAATTTTTTTCTCGGATACAAATAATCTATATCACATTCTTCAATCATTTTCTAAAGATTCACTTTGTACACTACTACCTAGGGAATCCTCAACCTCTTCTTCATAATATTCATCATTAAGATCAAATGTTGGTTGAATTCTACAAAAAATAGCAGTAAATTCCTTAGTTTTATTAATACCACAACCGATATTTGTCGATTTTTTGGCAATTAATTGTCCAAATGCTGGATATTGAAACTTTTCTTCTGAATTATCAATAATTTCATCATAATCATTTGATGTCCAATATTTTACGGCATCAAAATCAGCTAAATATTGTCTAGAACATATATATTGTAATCGACCATCATTCTCGTAAGGTTCTAATTTACTGACATCAACAACAAAAATATTTGAATAATTTTGTGCTTCCATAGCTAACTTATTATCAACTTCAAGCGGTTTTCTATTAAATTTCGCGCGTAATGTATTAATATCATCAATTGTCTATAAAATATTATTTAAAAAATAAAAACTTATCTTACCTTTTCTACAAATTTGTTTAAATCATCAGGTTTTTCTGTTGTAGTAACAGATGTTGTGGTAGTTGTAGTTGTTGATGTAGTGACCACTGGTATGACAGGTAAAGGCTTTGTAGTTAGAGTTTTGCTAGTTTTAGATTCCCCGGTTGTAGTTGTTGATGTAGTGACCACTGGTTTGACAGGTAAGGGCTTTCTAGTTACAGGTTTGCTAGTTTTAGATTTCCCAGTTGTAGTTGTTGTAATTACTTTAGGCTTTTTTTTAGACTTAGTTTTTTTAGTTGTAGGTTTTTTTGATGTAGTCTTACTTTTTAGAGGTGCTTTATGTGTAGTTTTTTGCATTGATGATTTTTGTGTTGTTTTTCTGCGAATAGTTTTTCTAGGAGTAGTTCTTCCAGGAGTCGCTTTTCTAGGAGTTGTTTTTTTAGGAGTTGTTTTTCCGGATAAAGGATTTTTTGTAGTCGTAATTTTCGATTGTGATAGTTTTCTTGAAGGAGTTTTTTTATACTTTTTCTGTGCACTTTTTAAACTAGCTTGTCTTTTTTGGAGATAATTAGTTTCATCATTTCTATTTAAGAAACTAATTATGGAATCATGTTTAATAATATTTTTTGAAGGTAAATCATTTTTGAATAAATTTAATGATTCAAAATCATCACTTTTTACATTACTTTCAAATGCTTTAGATTGATAAAATAAAGTAGAAAGGATAATAAATGTAATATAATAATTAGTATTAAAAATGTGCATTTTTATTTTCTTATTTTAAATTTTTAAATGTTCCTTTTTATTGTTTTTTTTATTTGTCTTGTGTCAAAAATATGTTATTCGATTTTTATAGAGTAAATTTATTTTTGATCATAAAACAGATGTAAAAATAATAATATTTTTTTGTATCTAAATTATACTTTATGAATTAACAATACCTAATAAGAAATTTAGAATATTGCTTGTTTTTATTTAATACATGTCAAACATATTATAATTCACTTTAAAATAATATTTAAATAACGATCCTCAAATGTTTCGCAAAATAAGAACCTCTTTGTACAACTTTAAAATCATATTTTTTATCCAACCTTGTTTGTTTTGTATAAGTTTCATAAATAAATAAAAAATTGTTTTGCATTATCAACTCAGACTCTTGATAAAGACAATGTAGCAATTGCAGAAAGTAAAAGGGTTTTTGAAATTCAAATTAAGTTTTTGAAAATTATGAAAATATGATAAGTATGAGAATTATAGTGAATCTGTTAAATTTTAAATCATTAAAAGTTCAAATATTGATAGATGATGTTACTTATGATAATAAAAATATATTTAATTAGCAAAAAATGAACATTTTTTTCGAAATAACAATGATAATATGTAAGAAAACTATTCTTCTTCAACAATCAATAACGTCTATTAGCACACGATTATTTCCCATTATTTTATTAGTTAAATAAAATATAAAAATATAATTATTACTAGATAAAATATAAGGTTTCAAATAAGTTAAATATCAACAAATAAGATTGAAATGTTATTTAAAATTACTAAAATTATTAAAAATGTTAATTATATATAAAATTACAAATAATTACATCAGTAATATATAATATATTATCTATTGATATGGTACTTTATTCTATTTAAAATATAAGTTGTGTTTTCAGATAGAAAAAAGTAACTTAAAAATGTACTCTAATTTTTTTATTTTCAAGATTTAAATTTATAAAAACTATTTTCGCCTCTAATATGTATTAATTAACTATTATACTCTATAGAATTTATTAATTTATCAATTTAAAACTTTTTAGTTAAAATAATAGAAATTTATTATGCTATCATATAATTCTATTACACAAAAGTAAAAAATTTGAATCTATTAACAGATTATCATTATAACATATGAATAATAAATGTATTCTTGATTCAGTCGTTTGTAATACTAAACATGTCAGTTTTACATAGAACATCATATAAATAAACCCAAACTATTATCTATTTTAATCATACCTTTGAAGTTTGAGAAAGTAGACATTCGATTGTTTATAGTTACTCATACTTTTTCCCTTTTTTTATAATGTCATTTCGCTTACCTATAGGTTACCCATGGAAAAGCGAATGTTCCCTCTCCCGTTTTTTTGAGTTGTTTTTCTAGGAGCTGTTTTTCTAGTAGTTGTTTTTCCGGATAAAACTTTTTTAGTCGTTATTTTCAGATGTAAAGATATTCTTAAATTAGTTACTTTTGAATTTTTTCCGTTTATTATTTACATTATTTTGCTTCTTTGGAGATGATTATTTTCATCATTCTCAGTTAAATGATCGATTATAGAATCTTGTTTGATATCTATTTTTATAGATATATCATTTTTAAGTAAACTTAAAGATTCAGAATCATTCTTTTTAACATAACTTTCAAATGCTTGATATTGATAAAATAATATAGATAAGATGATAATTGTAATATAGTAATTACTACAAAAAGTGTGCATTTTTAATTTTGACTTTTATTTTTAAAAAGTTTCTTTTTATTGTTTTTTAAATAAATTATGTCAAAAATATGTTATTCGATGATTCAAGAGTAAATTTGTTTTTTGATTATAAAACAGTTATAAAAATAATAATTTTTTCTTGTATCAAAATTATATTTTGTGAATAAAGACTACCTAGTAAGTAATTTAAAATATTGTTTGTTTTTATTTAATACATGTCATACATTTTATAATTCACTTTTAAATAATATTTAAATAAGGGCCCTCAAATGTTTTGCAAAATGAGAATCTGTCTGTACAATTTTAAATTCCATATTATTTATCCAGTCTTGTTTATTCTGTATAATTTTCATAAATAAATGAAAAATTGTTTTGTATTATCAACTCAGACTCCTGATGTGATAATGTAGTAATTGCAGCGAGCAAATAGGTATTGAAATTTAAAATAGGTTTTCTCAGATTATGAAAATGGGATAGCTGCAGAAATTTCGTTAATTAAAACAATTTCTAAATAATTAAAAATTCAGATATTAATAATGAATATTATTTATGATACACTCAAAAATGAAAACAGTCGTTTTGACTTATACACAATAATCCTCTGATGTAGTGTTAAAAAATAAAATATACATTTAATTTATTAATAAATGTTAGTGATCTTAAATTTTCTTAGTAAATTTGATTTTAAAAAATTAATATATCAATTAACATAAACGTCAAATCATTTAATAACATTATAAGGTACCATTTTCTATAAATTCATATACCTTTATCTATTATTGTTTGTAAATTTTTCAGAAAATGCGTCGTATATTTTTAAAAACATATATGTATGCTGTTTTGACTGTATATGATGTTGAAACGACTTACGACGTACTTGTTATAATAATTTGCCATGTTTTTTTACATAATGTATATACATTTCTTATAAAATGTGTATATTTTGTTAAAACGACATTACCTATACATTTTTTACAGACATTTAAATACATTTGTTATAACTTATCATACATTTTTTTAAAAGTGAATAGTTATATTACCATAAATGTATTATCATTCTTAAAAATTAGATTTGATTTTTTTTTTAAATTAACTATACAAAAAAGTAATTTTATACAAGTCAAAACGACTGGGACAAAAAAAATTAAGCTATAAATTTAATATTTCAACAGAAATCGTTATATTTTTTATATTTTTCATAAAATATACGAAAGATCGTTAATTATAAACACTAAAATAGTAAACTTAACATATAATAATTATGTTTTTACAATTAATACAGTCTTTAAGTAACATTTTATTCTTTTTAAATATTATGTCATCTCTTTATATAAATTTAATGTATTTTTTAACAAAGATATTTATATATTAACAAAATTGAAAAATGTGAGTAATTTTTAAAAATTAAAAGTAATTAAAAAATAATTTTTGAAAACAATAAGTATTTATCTTGTTATTTTAATAATTATAAATATTTTAAATAACTATTATTTACAATTTTATTAAATTAAAGTATGCAAATCACAAAAAAATGTTTTAAAAGATTCTACAAGTTTAAAATATCTATATTTTAATATTTTTTATGTGTAATTATCGTTTATATTATTCATAATTAATAAATTTTATCTTACTCTAATTTTTTATAGCAGTTAAAAATTCCATTTATAATATTTTCTTTTCACTTTAAATCTTTCTTAGGTCGTTCTCAAAAATCATAAGGCATTACTTTATCACTGGTGTTTTCAAAATAATTAATACACATTTTTATAAAAATTATATATTAATTCATAAAAAAAGTATGTATTTTGCATTGGTTATGTATAATTTTATATTTTAAAACAACTATACAATTTAAAAAATATATAGTAAATGTCGTTTAGAAATGTCTATACAATTTTTTCAACAGCATGCATTTTACAAATAATGTATAAGATTTCTTAACAAATTTATATCTATTTTATGTTTATTATGTAAGAACAATAAAAATTAATTTATTGGTAGTCGAAATGACATAATTCTACACTATAACCCATGATTGCATAATATCTGTCAAAACGACAGTTTTTAATTTTGAGTGTAATCAAATATATTTAATTAATAAAAAATGGCACATTTTTAGAGATGACAATGATTATCTACAACAAAAAGAATAAGAAAAAAATTGTTTTTGACATAACTCCCTTCAAAACTGATAAATTTTTATGGTCGAATAATCATTTGATGTATTTTTTATCAACTTATGGGAAAAAATAAGTATCGAAACATTTAGTCTATTTATATGTCTAATTATTTTTTGAAAAGATTACTTTTTGGACACATTTTTGCAAAATTTTGTTAAAGAAAATAACTCTTTTCAAAGTAAATGAAATTTTATGGTTTAGGGTTTTTTTAAGAGATACAACTCTAGAATAGTACGGAAACATAACAACATTAAGATTGATAAACAATTGGCTAAGCAAAAGATCAACAAGAAATGGCTATTTTTTTGGTAACAATTAAAATGTTAGATAACTCTTACTGAATGAAAACTTCATAAAACTAAGCAGATATAGCATGCTTATATAGATTTAAATCTAACTTAAAAAATGAAACTATTACGAAGTTTACAACTTATCTAACAAACGACCTATGTCGATTTTAGTGTAATTTCTCTGCTTTTTTTTTGTTTTTCTGCAAAAATTAAATTTGTTCCAGACATAACTCCTTGCAAACTTGATCAATTTTTTTGGTCATATATTCATTTGATGTATTTTCTGTCAACTTGATGTG
This sequence comes from Strongyloides venezuelensis, assembly GCA_963280985.1. NCBI lineage: Eukaryota > Metazoa > Nematoda > Chromadorea > Rhabditida > Strongyloididae > Strongyloides > Strongyloides venezuelensis. Next base: position 18,120,234 of record CAUJLX010000002.1, on the reverse strand, counting down.
AAAAATAAATTTTAAAACTTTTGTTCTACAATTGATAAAGTTATGTCTGGAAAACAACATTTTTTATTAACTTTTTTTACAATTTTGTTTTTCAAAAAAAGCTTTTGTACAAGTAATTAAAAATTTTATGTTTTACTATTTAAAAGAAGATACGAGTATGAAATAAAAGAAAAATTTAGTATTTAAAAGTATAGTAAAGATGAATCAAGTTACGTACCAAAAAGTGATGATAATTTTTTTAGTAAAAATTAAAATTTTCTCATATTTAAAATTTATCAAAGTTGTATAAAGTAAATAAAATCAAATTTAGTACATATAATCAAAGACTGACAAAAATATAAAAAATATAAGTTTGTAGAGTGAAAACAAAAAAGGTTATTTTTGAATATTAATTTTTTTTATTTATATATTTGTAAAATTAAGGTAAATATGTAGTTAACAAAAGAATGACATTAAATTGTTTATATCAATTTCAAAAATTAAATGAAAACCCATTTAAATAATTGAATAATTTTAATATTTATTTTTTTTCAACTTTTGGATATAAATAAGATTGTTTTCGTTAGATAGATTTTTTGTTTATCTAAGCAATTACAATAAATGTATACCTTATAAAATGGTTCTCACACTCAAAAGAATGTCATATATTAACATTTAGAACAATGTATTTTAGATTATTTTATTTCTCCATAAATAGGTAATTTAATGAAATAATTTTTTATGCAAATATTTCTATTAGTAACTAAATATAAAAACACTTTTGCAAAAAAATACATTGCTGACTATCTCTAACCTGCCGAAAGCAACTCTAAGGCTGGTATTTAAAAAGTCAATAACGCTAATTTTTAGCGAAAATTTAGTATTAAAAAATGCTATCTTCAAAAGTATATATACAAATTTAAGTTGAGTTTTTGATGTACTTCAGACTAGATCATTTGTGGCGCAGAGATAAGTATAATATCTATTTATAGAATGGTGTAGTTTCGAGCATTTGGTGGAACAACGATCAGAAATCCATATGACAATTTTCCAGGCAATTCAAGGAGAAGAAATTTAGGACTTATGGTTGAAAGATTATGAGTAAAAATGCACCGTTGGTTTAAGTTTTTGCAAATTTAAAAAATTTTTCAATGTGACAAGTTATAAAATTTTTTCCAACTTGTCACATTGAGGTGACAACTTTGTCACTTTGAAGTGACAACTTCTTTTAAAATGTTAATGGAACAGATTTGAAATCTATCGGGCTCTGCCGACGTAGGTTCGAATTCTGCTCAAAGCGTTTATATTTTTCACTTTGCTAAAAAATATTTTCTCTTAAATATTAATTATTATGAATATATAAGAAATTTTTTTGCTATTATGTAACTGTTTTAAAATAATTATTTATTAATTGATATTATTAAATTATATTTGATTAGGAAAAAATATAAACAGAGATTTTTTATCTAAAAACTATGATTATAATATATGAATTATAATTGAAAGTTTTTGAAACACACCACATATGTATTCATAAAACTACTTTAGTATTTGAACAAATATCAAGAGCAGTAGACAATAAAAACACAATTTTAATGTTTTAAAAACACGATCAATCCTTCCAACTGCAATATTTTAAAAGGTGAAAGCCCTCCAGGGGGCTCGAACCCCTGACCGTTAGATTAAAAGTCTAACGCTCTACCAACTGAGCTAGGAAGGCTATATGGAAGGCATACTAGATTGGTCACCAATTCTTCTCAAATTTGAGAGTGTCATGGAAAAATTGACAAAAGATGTCTCAATTTTGAGAGTACCTTTTATAGTAGGAAAAAGCTCAATTCCAAAAAAATGGAAATTAAATTTAAATATTAATACTTTAACAAGTAAAACTAGAATAAAAAATAAGTGATAATGATGACAAAACAAATTGTTAAATTGACAATTTTTAAAATTCATTTTCTTTTATTATATTAGGATTTTAAAAGATAATGGAATTGGTATTTTATTAAATATGTGAATTTAAAGCAATAACAATGAAATAATTGACTAAAATAATTTTATTCTGTCATATCAAATTAAAAATATTATTTCTTAAAAATTCTATTAAATCTTTTTATATTACTAATTGTTTATATCAAAGACAATGTTATTAGCATGTGAGTAGTTTAATTGCTTAACAAAAAAATTGTATATATAATGCAATTTTTTAACTTTAATGTATAAGAAAATTTATGCTAATATATGTATGTGATCCATGAATTAAAATAGATCATTTATTTTTATTTATATAGTAACACTTTTAGATTACATTTTATCAATTTCCACCGCTATATAATCAAATTATCTTACTTAGCATATTAGAAAAAACAATTTTTTAAAAATTCTTTTAGAACTACAATAAAAATTATTAATAAAGCAGAAAATTGATATTTAGTAGAAATATTACTACAAATTTGAGAATTTATTAAAATTTTAAAAATAACTTTAGAAGCTCAAAATATAGTATAAAATGTTGCTAAAGTAACTGTAATAAAATTAAGAAAAACACAAAAAGTCTCATACTATACTTAGCGATTATTAACAATTATCTGTGTTAAGAAATTTCTCGAATACTTCGATATATTTTTGAATAAGATGTGGTGGTCAATCTATTTTAAAATATACGAGGGATTTAGAAAAAAACTCTTAAATTTGAGAGTACTCTTAAGAGAGAAAATTAACCATCATTCCAACAAGACAAAAATTTAATAATTAATAGTCTTTAAGTAAAAGTAAGGATAATAACAAAAAAAACTGATAAACTACAAAAAAAAATAATCAAAAAAATTTTTTTTTTAAATTTTAATAATAGGGTATTATATATTACTTATTTGGTGGCCAATCAGATACGACTTCGTTGGCTGTGGTGTTTCAAAATCAATTATAAAAGTATAATAAACAGAAAAGATTTTAAATTTTTCATCTATTTTAAAAAAACAAAAATTCAATTTCAGATTAAAATTTCCACAACAATAACTATTATTTATTGCAATGATAAAACATGTATTAATATCATTACAACAAAAAAAGAATATACAAATTACTCAAGGAAATAACAATTAATTAAGATAAAGTGTCGTTTTGTTGTGTGAATTATTGTGTGTCGGAGAACCTAGTTCTGCCATTTTTAAGTTAAATCAAATATCGATTAATTATTAAAATTAAAAATTTAAAATATTGAAGAGTAGTATACGAAGATCAAAGTTTTATTTAATAAATAACTAATAAAATAATATGTACAGATGACCCACAAAGATCTCTATAGAGAAAAAAAGTTTAACATTCATTTAACTATTTTGAAACAAAAACTTAGACGTTTCTCACTTAGAACTTTGTTAAAACATTCTTGATATACATTTATATATTACATACTCATACTTAAAAATCTTCTATTATTAAATAAATATTAATCCATATCTCAACAATTTTTTTCCATCATTTATTATTTATGTCTTTTTCATTGTAAATTAAAACATTTTATCTTCAAATTAAAATTATAAAAAAATCCCTTATTAGCAATACTTGTTTTTAATAATTAAAGATTTAGAATTTGTTTGTCTTTTATAAATTTGTTTATCATGTATAATTAATTTATCAGTTTATTTTATTGATTTTTATGATGTAATAACTTCAAATTTTTATCTTTATTTTAAAATTATGCTTCAAAACATCCATTGCATTATATTATTAAACATTTATAAATTAACGTCAATAAATCTTATTTTAATTATTAATTACTAGAAAAATTAGAAGAAAAACAAAAGTACAAAATTACTAAACATAATTTTAAATACTGATCATGAAAATTTATTTGGCTTGTACATATAGTGAAAATGTGTAATTATATTCTTCGTATCAGTAAGTAGTTATGAAGATTGCAATGAAAGTAATTATAAATTTTTTGTTTTTTCAGAAAAAAATTATAAACTGTAAAAGTTTCAACTATATATTAAAAAGTAAAGAAAACTTTAATATTTAATAACTTTTTTTCTTCGTAAGCAATATTTAGTAAATTAAAGTAATATATTAATTATGAACAAAAAATAGTATGAAGACAAATCATAATAATTTATACTAGAAATTATATTCGAACTACTTTCTGTAATATTTATTTTTTAATTCAATTTAATTGCTTATCACTTAACTTTCCTTTATGGTATTTTTTTAAAACAAATATTCAAACGAAAATTAATAAATCCAAAACACTTTATAAATCTTTAAAAATACATTGAATTGGACAAAGATAATCTTTAAACGGTAAATCATTTAATTTTAGTTTAAATTAATCTATAAAATTAATAATAAATACTAATAACTTTATTAAAATTTTAAAATGTGTTATCACTTTTTAATACTTTGCACATATTATTTAATTAAACAAAGTAAAATATTTTTATTAGTATTACGCCTGTGTATTAAAAATTACATTACAATAATATTTTTTAATAAAATTACCTTATCAGTACAGAGTAGTTATCTTAAAAAACAACCTTATAGCTTATACAAAATAAAATACTTACAACCCCTAAAAAATAGTACAATTAGGATAGAACATAAAATATTAAATGATTACAAAATAATTAAATAATTTTTACTCAGGTTGACCACTGTTTACATAGTAAAATCTTTTGGTATTTAGTACTCTTATTCTTTAAATTCATTATGATAAGAGTTATTGGTTAAGTACAATTTATGGTAGATTAAAAAAAACTATAACAACAAGAATAAATAATAAAACAATTACAAAATAGTCTTACTTACCCTTGACAATTTTTTTCTAAATCTAACTAGGTTTTTTAATAATGACTATTTTGTATAATATCAAATATATTTATAGTTGGAATTTATGATGCCATGTGTTTGCTTTTTTTTTGTTGTTATTCTTCTTAATACCAATCACTTACCATAAAAACCTCTTTGAGAAACAAATAAAAGAAATCAAACATAAAAATTACTATTAATACATCTTTACTACAATAAGAAGACAGCTTATAACAAAATATATATATATCACATGAATAAAAATTGAAAATAATGAGATAATAAAAATTCTTCTGAGTGCACGTAATGCAATTAGAATCATAGTTTAAATAAACAAAATAATTTTACCTAGTAAAAGTACAAATAATGCATATATAAAATGTTAAGAGTTAAGTTGATGAGTAAACTAAATTTGATTGATTAATCTAAGTTATATTTGTAATCTTTATTATTGAATTTTAATGCATTACAATTATTGTAAAAAATTCTGCAAAACTTTGTTTACGCAGAAAATATAGTAACAAAAATCAAATTTCGTGAATATTTTTTTAAAAACGTCTTAAATCAATGTAATAATATAGCCAAATTTTATAAGGAAAATTGAGAACTTATTAATTTAAAAGCGGATTTTTAGCTAAGTAATTTAATATTAGTAAAAGAAAATTATTAAAATCAGTATTCTAAATGAATAGGAAATTTTGAATATTTCCTTTTATACATTTTATTCGTTTTTAAAATTTTATTTTAAAAAAATTCATGTTGGTTGCACATCTTATTTTCAGATATTTTTTAATATAATAATAAGAACTAAAAATTTTTTTTAATTTAAAATAAAATAAAAGTAAATTACGACCAATTAAAGACCAACATACAATAATCTATCATATAAATAAATACTTAATTCATCAAAGTACACATTATATTGTTATCTATTATTTAATGAACTGAAGATTTTGTCAAAATTTGTATTCACAGCACAGAAAAAATAAAATTTTCAAACAAATTATAACTGTTTAACAATCATTTGTAATTTATTACATATATAAAAACCCTTTAAAACAATTAAAACATTCATAAAAATTTTATTTTATAGAAATAAATTTTTATAATGTTACTAAAACTCAATGTTATTTTTTTAATTTTTCTTTTGCCACTTATTGTAGATGCAAAAAAACTAAAATGTTCTTCCAATAAGATGGAAGCAAAAAAATGTCCTGCTTGTCATAAATCTTGCAACAGCAAAAATAATGGTAAAAAATGCATTAAAAAATGCAAAAAAAATGAATATGTTTGTGTATGTAAAAGTAAATACTATATGACTGATGATGGAAAGTGTGTCAGTCGTAACAAATGTCCCAGCAAAAAGCCAAAACCAACATCTAAGCCATCAATAAAAACATCTAAAAGATCGACAACAACATCTAGACCGACAACAACTCCAGTTTGTGAAGAACATATGGAGTATACTGCCTGCAAATCAATTTGTCCTTTTCAATGTATCAATGGGGTTGTAAAAAAACTGTGCAATTCACTAAGATGCCTTTCTAGTGGGTGTCAATGTGCCGAACCTTATGTGAAAGGTCCATATGGAAAATGCATTCATCGTGAAGAGTGTAAAAAATCTAGCACACAAACAACACTTCAACCAAGCACACCAAAATGTCCAATAAATAGCACATACACTCCATGTAAATCTACATGCCAAAAGAAATGTTCTGATAAACCAGGAACATCAATGAACTGTACCCAAGATTGTAATTATCCCACTTGCGAGTGTTACCCAGGCTATGTTATCAATAACTTTGATGGTAAATGTATTCTTCAAAAAGATTGTCCAGTTATTACAACATCTAGACCTGAAACTACTCCAGTTTGTCCAAAGAACATGGTTTACACAGACTGCAAATCTGCTTGTCCACCAAAATGTGATATTTCTCAAAATTTAACAAGTATTTGTACCCTCCAATGTGCAGGAAAAGGTTGTGAATGCCGAGAACCATTTGCTTTGGATGAATTAGAAAATTGTGTCAGAAGAGAAGAATGCAAAAATCCTTCAAAAGGAGGATATTTTATTATTCATATGATACGCAAAACTGTTACAGCTATATATACACTTATATTTAGGTATTAATTTGTTAAAAAAATTAATTTTATATCTTTAGCATTTAAAAAGATAAAATAGATGTTTTTGTTCTACTTCGTCTTATATTTAAAAAATACTTTCTATAATTGATTCTTATTTATCTAAGTTTTCTTTAAATTTGTTATACATATCAAAAACAAATATTTATTTCATTTGAATACATTTTGTAATATATGGTTATTATTCATATAAAGTACATATTTTAATAAATAATTATCACTCAATATTTTAAACACATACTACGGAATTTTTTGATCAAATAAAATAATTGAGAATTTAAGAAGAAATTTTTACAATTGCGTTCATGGTTGCTAAAAAAACATAAAAAATATAAATATTGTCCTCATTAATAATAGGGATTTTAAAAATACTTATTTTTCTGGTACATAAAAAAAGCAATTGATTACATGAAGACATTGTCAGTAACTTTAAATATAGCAATCAAAAATAAAAAAATTTTTTGGCAAATCTTGATGAATAGTAATGAAAACGTTCTATCTGTTAAAAAAAAATTTTAAAAGTAACAAGCAAGAAAAAAAAGTGCTGTGAGCGAATTAAAATATTATATTGTCACATGAAGTTTGTTGTTTTTTCTACTAAATATATATATTTGACATCTTTAAAAAACGTAACTTTTATTTAATATTGATACTTTCTATGATATTATACTCATCTTCAAGTCTGACTTGTTTTTATAATGTATTTGGAAATGCAATATTACAGATATATTTTGTGTAAAGTTCTAAACGTCTTAACGAAGGCCATTTTATTAAACAATCTACAAAACAACAACGAGTTTATTAATTTAAAAACTTCATAATAATGACAAAAATCAACAATTATTTGAGCGAATAAAGTATTATAGGTTATTAAAAACATTATTTTACCGATTGCTTTTTTAAAAACTAAAATATTTCAAGAGCAATTTTTCTATAAACATAACGCATAGTGTTTAAAAACTTTTAATAAATTTGACCTACAAAAATATTTTTAAAAAAAAAGTATAGAAAAAATTGAGTCATCAGATCAATATAACTTCATATAAAAATCTAACCTTAGTAATTCAGACAGTTGAATAATATTTTTTAAAATACTTTCATATACCAATAAATACTATTTTTAAAAGCATTTATAGTAAGATAATTTTGGAAAAATATCTTATTTGTACTTTTGTAATTGTTTTTCTTTTGATCTTTAATCTCTCGCGCGAAAAGAT